>CM029388.1:14429737-14668266 GCA_017165825.1 Hepsetus odoe | reverse complement strand
TATATATATATATATATATATATGTATGTATGTATGTATGTATGTATGTATGTGTGTGTGTGTGTATATGTACCTCCCTTATTCTTGTGCTGTCACCTGCAGTATTGCAATATTTAGATTTGTTGTTCATTTCCATTTAGCAAATATGTTGTCTACCGTAGTTTTAATATAGATTTATGGCATACTACTTAACAAATATTAGTTAGCATTTAAGCAGACAGTAATTGTCTTTGTTAAAATCTGTATTTAACTGAAAATATGTTTTTTATGAAACAACTGAGAACAGTCTATACATATTTTGATTTATTGTACTTGTTTTGAAATTAACTGGTATCTCTCATCAGACTCTCGCCATTGGCGCCACAGAACCTTGCAGCCAACTACACTCCAGTCCTTCAAGTTCCTTCAGCGGTCCAAGCCTTTTAACGAACAACTTGCATGCAAGACCCATGTCTAGATCAGGTTCTGAATCAGTGCCATCTTCCGGTCCTTCTTCTGTGATAATCCTACCTGGAGGAACTTCAAGCCCCTCTTGCAAAAACGCAATTCAGCCCTCCACCGTTTCCAGCATTGAAGACGACTCAAATTGTATGCAGCTAAGTAGTGTGGCAGGCCAAGCATTAGCAAAACCTTTTACTCCCACCATGCCTAATTCAAAGCTGTGCCCTTAATCTTACAAGCAACCAGAGTCATATAGATTCAGAAAAAAACAGCAGTGTTTAACTTGAGGATGTTTGTGTCTTCTGCTGTGTTTTCAGACTCTAATCAGATGGCTAAGCAGCATGAAAGTGGACAGTCTGAGCCAGACCAGCAGCCCAGATCAGGGAGGGTGAATTGTGAAGTGGATTTCAAGAGGATTTACCAATTTTTGAATAAAGTAAATACAAACAAATACAGTCCAGCTCTCACTGCAATGGGTATGTATTCTTCACTGATTAATGAATGTATTTTAATATTTTGACATGTTCGGCATCTACTTGGTTATATTTATAATAATTTAAGATTAGTTATTGCCTGTTTGTTAGTCTGTAGAAGTATGTGCAGAAGGTTTAATGTGTTTTGGATTAGCCAGTTCACTTACCTTGTGCTTACCTACTGGATGACTCTGCTATCTATAATTTTATTTTAATGAGTCATGTGGTGTTAGTTGTGAGGTATAAGTATTTTCAGAGTTTTGGTGGTCTACTGACGGTCCCTTAATATGAGAAACAGTGTTGGAAGGGCAGATAAAAGGCTTAATTCAAATTTTGTATAGAAAATGCACCCACATGGTGTTTTTAAAATGGAAGGTAATGCAGCTAGGTGTACTGGCAAATGTCAAAAAGAATTGTATTGCATTAATAATACAATGAAATTGGTCTTTTTTAATAACCTCAGAGAGTGCAGTACTTTTGGACCTGCTGATGTCTTTGCCAGAGGAGGTTCCCTTGCTTGACTGTAAGGAACTGCAGCATCATCTGTTTCAGGTACACACACATCTGACAACTCCCATGAAGGCATTCTCAGTTTTCAGCACTGACAAGAAACCTGCAGCTCCTAAACCAGTAACAGCTAGTGGAGCAAAAAAACAAACTGCTGCAGATGATCATCATACTGAAGACTTTTCACAAATACAAAATGTGCACACCTCTGCAAGAAAGAATATTTGTGATCCTAGTGCAATATCAAAACAAGGACATGCTGTTGAATTACCGTTGGCTGATAGTGATAAATCTAACAAGTCATCTGAAATAAACCCACCAAAAGATTGGGCAGAGGTTGGCCTGTGTCCGCTTAATCCCTTCATGGTGCCTATAGGCCTCCTTAAACGGCAGCAGTCGTAAGTTTAAAATTGTTATTATAAAGGAAAACTGTTCATTCAAGAGTTGTGTACTGATTGCCATGTTGGAATTGTAAAATTAAAAAAAATTTGCGATGTTTTATTACAGAGCTTTAAAAACAATTTGTGGCATCAGTACATTATTTCTGTTTCCATTTATTTACAATGTGTATTCTACAACATGCGTTTTTTTTTTATTACTCTGATTTAATAAATGCATTTCATTATGTGAACACAGTGTTTTCTTTGAGTCAAGCATGCCAGAATGAGTATACTGAGAATGATTCCTGAGAAATGGTTTAGTGTATATAATTTAATATCATACTTCAACAAAATTTAGTTAGACTGGTATTGATTTGATAAATTCTTTTGAAAAGTATACTCATTAAACAAATTTGACTGTTGGTACCAGTGTTATGTACACAATATAACAGGGATATAACAACCTTTTTTTCTTCCAGCTTACTTAAACAACTGAATTGGTTCCAAAAATAACAATATTACATTAACCATTTCTAAAGTACATGCATACTGTGAATTTACAATGATGGTTTAATCAAACTATATATAGGAGTTCTGTTATTAAATACTGAATTCTCTGTAATGGGTAATTTATATTTGTGTCCCTACAAAATTAAATAATATGTCAAGCGTTTATGATATATATATATATATATATATATATGTATATGTATGTGTGTGTGTGTATATATATATATATAATATATGTGTGTGTGTGTATATATGTGTGTATATATATATATATATATATATATATATATATATATATATATATATATATATATATATATATATATATATATATATATATATATATATATATATGTATGTATATAACATGTTTAAATAAATCAGGAAGCTGTTGTGCTTTTTTTTTTTTTTTTTTTAACATTGCTTAAATGTTCAAAATTAAAGACACTCAGCACTCAAATTTCTCTGTGAACAGTTTGACATTACTGTTGGTGCAGTGTTAAATATGTTTAATAAAATAAATGTCATGCCATCCTGTCTGGACAACTTCATTTTGAACAGTCATAAATACATCTTTATATCTATCAAAAGCTAAACTGAGCCCAGTCCAACTGCATGTTGCAATGGCAGTACTTATGGCGGTGTTTCTTATCCATGCTTTTGGGGACATGCCTCTGTGTATAAACAACGTAAGCTGTGCAGAATAGCAGGTTTCCAAGAGTGATTAAGAAGCACTGAAATAATGTAATAACCCAGGGGTTCTTTGGTTCAAAGATCCATGCAGTGATGTAACTTGAGTCACTTGTTCAAACTCCACAGCAAGCACAATTTTGGTATCTGAGGTTTCTATGAAGACATTAAGATATCAAAAGAGTAAGTATCATTAAAATAATGTAAAGATAATTGTAAATAATCACTTATATTACACATCTGATCTTCAATATATAAATACATAATTTAACATATTTACTTATTAAATTGGTTTGTTATTTTTAACTTATGAATAAATACACACTATGTAAAGTGCTTCTATAGCAGTATAAGTTATAGTGAGGTAAATTTCTTTCTCCGTTTGGCCTTGTTCAACTTGCTGAGAATATTAGATGTCAATAGATCTGCGTATCTCGGGCCTATTAACTTCACTGTTAAAAATAAAAATATATATATTTGATCTTAAGATCTGAATTATTATCTGAATCTGTCTATTTAATTTCATTGCTTCCACCTGCCAGAGGTGAAACTTATGTTTTTCTAAGGCATTGTTTGGCTTGAAAAGCCATGTGCAGAGATAAAATGTCAAAAATGTTAGCACGCCTTATAAACCACTCATTTTGTCCAAGCTACATCCAAAGTAACCTCTGCTCATTATTTTTTCAGTATTTAAAGTTACTTACAGGGAGACTGTTGTGTAGATACTCAAATATAATGTGTTGGTCAGATGAGTTTTGTAGCGAAGAAGAAGTGTGTGTGGAATAGGAGCATCCGTTAGTTGCCATTTGAATACCTGTAGTTCATCTGAGTATGCTGGATTGTCATATGGTGTGTTCGCAGCTGCAACAAAATAAAACCCTTATTCATTCCAAAATTCACTGTGATCAAACTGATTTCCGCGAACAGGTACAATATTATACAGGACCGTTATTATAATCATGCTACATAAACCATGTTATTGTCTACAGCAAATATTGCTTAGCTTTGTTTTGGAAAAATGATAGTGATATTGCTGTATGTATGACAGCAGTATCTTGCTAGTATGCTGTTTGGATTGTACCTGGATGAGATGTGTTTAGTCTGTGAGATGTGTTTGGTGAGGGCCACTCAAAGTCATCATCTAGCCACTGATTCACAAGGTCGTCTTTATTATCCTTATTCCTGTGTAAAAGAGTTTGAGCAGATAGAGAGGAAGATTTCATAATGAGAGAAATATTGAGACCAACATGAGAGTAAAAGAATACATTTCTTACGTTTCTTAAGTTATAAAGATACTGATGCATTGTGCATATATTTAACATCAGCATTTTACCTTTTGTCTTCCTTTATTGATAAAGACATAGCTTGAAAGCATGGCCACTGTCAAAGCCAAAACCACTGACACAACTCCCATTCCAGCATAGAAGCCTACTTTGCTAACTTGGAACAAGCAGTCTTCTCCGAGGTACCAATTCACATCTGTGTGGAGGCAACTAAAACACAGAAATGCCACAGGTTTAAGCATAACAAAGGTACTTTTTCATTGTATTGCTTTAACTTCTCTCTAATTTTTATTTTCTTATCAAAGCAAAATTACTCTAGTGTTAGCAGGGAAAATACATTCCAAACAGAACTCTTCTGCCAACACTAATTTAAGATCACGTGTTTTCATGGCTCACTTTGTGTTAAAATTGTCAGCATATTAGTCAAAGCCGTTTGAGGGGTTATTTTTCTGGGTGAACGAACATAAAAATGAACATTGCTAAAACCTTGTAATTTTTATGAACTGAATAAAGACACATTAAAGAAGCAGATTTGTGATTTTAGACACAGTCTTTCAAATATGTTATAAAGAAAAGGTACTCACTTGGAGGATGGACCATCTCTGGAAACCACACATGTGCCTCTGTTCATGCATATTTTTGGATCAGGATGGAATTGGTGGCATGGGTTTACACATGTAATTTTTCCCAATACAGTGGCAGGAGTGTAATACTGCCGAACACCTCAGGGAAGTACTGGCAGTAACTTTTCACAAAGCTCTAACAAAGAAGTAGAAATAAAGATGATGTAAGATTTTTCAATACATCCACATATTTTTAGGTTATCCCTCAATTCATCCAAAAACTTTTCAGGTTACCGGATTACCTGTTCCATTCAATTCTGTTGGCTTGACCTCCACCTCAGTAATATTGAGGTTTGGGCATGCTGTAGTGAGGACAACTATATTTCAACCAAATTAGTATTGTCAAGTTGGATAATGGTAAATGGCATTGTAAAATGAATGACACATTCAAAATAGCCTACCGTTGCTTAATGAACAGTTTTGAACTGTTTTAAGAGCTTCTTGCACCTGCTCAAAGGCTTCATTATACTCATTTTCAGCAGTATTGTCATTTGGAATTTCGACAATGATGTCATGTTTAATATTTACCCTAAAAACAAAAACAAATATTTTGCAATATATGTATATGTGTATATATATGTACATTATAATATCAATATAGCCTAAAGCATTTATTACACTGAGAGTAGAGTAGGCAATTTCATTAACAGACATATAAATGTTTATTTACTAAGCTTATCACTGTTTTTTTAATCTCTGAAATGCTTATGTATTTAGACATTCAGATCACCTTGTCATAGATAAGCTTGTACTTTTAGTCCACCTTCTATGTCTGCTACGGCTTACAGGACCTCCTGCACTGTTCCCAGAAAGAAAAACCAAAGATAAATCTTAGATTACTGATTATTTTTTTCCTAGGCTGGGATGAAACACTCTTGTAATTTATGTAGTATTTTTATCAAGCCAAGAGATCTACCTGAGTGTTATGTTTGTGATATCAACAAAGTGCTTCACAGTGATTTTGTAGAATGGTGTCATCTGTAAGAAAATTATTATATTGATGTTTTTCACTTATGAACAATTGTATAAAAAATCTATTATATAAGATCAATTATATCTATTATTGATTCTGTAAAGAAAATGAAAACAAGTGAGTCACTTTACATTACACTTAGGAATTGCTTCCACTTTTGCACATATGTTTGCTGTTAGGAAGTAAGGATTTAAGCATGTTTAGGCAATAGTGTAGTTGTATGTGCAGCGTTTAAAACTTACCTCTTGCCTGAATTCTTCAACAAAATCTCTGTAGTCATCTGAGGATGTATCATTGTATTGAGGGAGGTATTCTTTTTCCACTTGTACTTCAGCAAAGACTGATCTTTCAATTGCATCTAAAATAGATTATTAACACTTTAAACAACTTTGGCTGATATTTGAATTAAAAAAGATACAATTAACAAAAAAGCTTGGTTAAAAAAAACAACACTGCAAATTTATAAGTATGACAAAACTCATTAAAGATTCACAGACCTGGAACTTTGATTTCAGTTTCAACATTCTCACATATTCTTCCTATGAAACTGGGAGGGCAGTGGCAGATATTAAGAATGGGAATCTGGGTCCCGCCATTTTCAACAAACTGAGGTGATCTTGTGGTAGCTGATGTCTTAGTGGTAGTAAATGCAGGCCTAGTTGTCGTGACTGGACTTGTAGCTTCTGATGTACTTGTGAATGGAATTGAAGTAATTGCATCTGAGCCTTCTCTAGTAGAGAAAGTGTCACTGCTTGAAGTGACAGTGTGTTGTGTTGTGTTTAAGTTTTCTGTTGGAACTCCATTTGCTGTAGTTATGGTTGAACTTTCTGTTGTTGACGAAGCCACAGGTGTAGAGGTTTCCTGAATACCAATAGTTGTTTCTGCTGCTACTGTAGTTGTGAGAGGAATTGAAGTACTTGCATCTGAGGCATCTGTAGTAGAAGAGGAAACACTGGTTTTTGTGCCAGTGACTTGTGTTGTGGTCTCCAAGACATCTTCTGTTGTGCCTCCATTTGCTGAAGTTATTGTTGAACTTTCTGTTATTGCCTCAGCATCATGTGTAGTTGTGAGAGGAATTGAAGTACTTGCATCTGAGGCATCTGTAGCAGAAGAGGAAACACTGGTTGTTGTGCCAGCGTGGACTTGTGTGGATGTTTCCAAGACATCTTCTCTGTTGTGCCTCCATTTGCTGAAGTTATTGTTGAACTTTCTGTTATTGCCTCTGCATCATGTGTAGTTGTTTCCTGATTATCAATGGTTGTTTCTGCTGCTACTGTAGTTTTCAATGGAATTGAAGTACTTGCATCTGAGCTATCTGTAGTAGAGGAGGAATCACTTTGTGTTGTGCCAGTGACTTGTGTTGTGGTCTCCAAGACATCTTCTGTTGTGCCTACATTTGCTGAAGTTATTGTTGAACTTTCTGTTATTGCCTCAGCATCATGTGTAGTTGTTTCCTGATTACCAATGGTTGTTTCTGCTGCTACTGTAGTTTTCAATGGAACTGAAGTACTTGCATCTGAGCAATCATTAGTAGTGGAGGAGTGACTAGTTGTTGTGCCAGTGTCTTGTAAGGTTGTGGCCCTAAGATATCTTCTGCTGTGCCTCCATCCGCTGTGAAGCAACTGAAGCTTCTGTTGTTGACTCATCCACATGTGTTGCTGTTTCCCTGAGCATCAAAGGTTGTTTCTGCTTCAATGTAAAGGTGAGAGTAATTTGAAGTACTGCATCTGAGCTTCATCATTGCAGAGGAGTCACTGGTTGATGTGCCAGTAAGTTGTGTAGTGGTTTCAAGACATCTTCACAGCCTCCATCTGCTGTAGTTATAGTTGAAGCTTCTGTTGTTGACTCAGCCACATGTGTAGTCGTTTCCTGAGAATCAACAGTTGTTTCTGCTGCTACTGTAGTTGTGAGAGGTGGGGCTGAGGTACTCTGCATCTGAGCCATGTAGTAACGGAGTCACTGGTTGTTGTGCCAGGGACTTGTGTTGTGTTCTCCAAGACATCTGTTGTGCCTCCATTTGCTGAAGTTATTGTTGAACTTTCTGTTACTGCCTCAGCATCATGCGTAGTTGTTTCCTGATTATCAGTGGTTGTTTCTGCTGCTACTGTCATTGTGAGAGGAATTGAGGTACTTGCATCTGAGCCATCTGTAGTAGTGGAGGAGTCACTTTGTGTTGTGCCAGTGTCTTGTGTTGTTGTTTCCAAGATATCTTTTGTTGTGCCTCCATCTGCTGTAGTTATAGTTGAAGCTTCTGTTGTTGACTCAGCCACATGTGTAGTCGTTTTTGGAGTATCAACAGTTGTTTCTGCTGCTACTGTAGTTCTGAGATGAATTGAGGTACTTGCATCTGAGCCATCTGTAGGAGTGGAGGAGTCACTTGGTGTTGTGCCAGTGTCTTGTGTAGTGGTCTCCACGACATCTTCTGTTTTGCCTCCATTAGCTGTAGTTACACTTGAAGCTTCTGTTGTTGACTCAGCCACATGTGTAGTTGTTTCCTGAGTATCAACAGTTGTTTCTGCTGCTGCTGTCGTTGTGAAAGGAATTGAAGTACTTGCATCTGAGCCATCTGTAGTATTGGAGGAGTCACTGATTGTTGTGCCAGTGTCTTTTGTTGTGGTTTCCAAGACACCTTCTGTTAAGCCTCTGTCTGCTGTAGTTACAGTTGAAGTTTTTGCTGTTAACTCAGCATCATGTGTACTTGTTACAAGATTATCAGTGGCTGTTTCTACTTCTGATGCTGCAGCGAATGGACTTGATGTATTAACTTGTGAGCAGTCTGAGTATTTAATATAATTACTGATTATTTTGATTGTTTCATGAGTTGCTTCCAGGTCCCCCTGTGTTGTGCCTTCTTCTGGTTTAGTTATTATTATGCCTTCTTTTCTTGAGCCTGCAACAGGAAATAAAAGTAAAACAATCTTTAATATTCATTCCACACCGTCCAAAAAAATTCCATAGGAATCTTTTTTGGTTCATTCACATGCACATTTCAGTACAGTTCAGAGTTCAGAGTTCAGTTCAGAGTTTTTTCTCAGATTTGAAATAATATGGTTTTGAGGGCCATTACAGCTGCTTCTCCCATTCCCAAAACAGGGTTAAGTAAGTATTTCTCTTCATTTTTTCTTGTTTAAATCAACAACTGAGTACAACGATCAATTTTTACTACTCCTCAGCAGAAACAGCGAAATCAACACATTCAGATTGGTTCTCTTACCACTTTTACTCAATCATGATTACTCTATTCACTAACTTCATCAGTGGTCTCAAATGCTGCTTCCTGTCAGGGGAGTAGGCGTTGCAAGAAGTGTGAGAGGAAGCAGAAGTGGGGGAAGAACAGAGTTATCTGGGCTAGGCTAGGCTAGTGGCTACTCCAACCTGACAGGCTATCCCAGCAATGCTTTTGTCAAATGTTCGCTCTATAGACCAAAATAAATAAATTAATTAATTAAAAATAGGTACTACATGAATAACTGCTGTATTTTGACAGGAGTCCCTAAGGATTGCTATTTACTTCTGGAGAGCACACAACAAGCACCCCCTCCTGACCGTTAACAGTACTGCCTTTACATTTTCCTGGTTATGGTCAATCATAAGAATCATATGTGAAAGTGATTGACAAAGGTAAAATCTTAATTGCTAGATGATCTGAGCATCTCCAAAGTGGCAGGTCCTGAGGTGGGGGGTTGAGGGATGGAGGAAGAATGGCAGGTAACAGTGACAGGTAAATGGACACATTGTATGCATTTTCACAATAAATTGTGGGAAATCATTTATTTGTTTAAATATTTATTTTAAAAATAAATTTACACACAAATTGTGGTTGAAAATATTTTATAAATGTAAACTATAGTTTTTAATATTTTAACATCTCTATTTCTAAGTGATTTTTGACTTTTTTTTTGTTGTTATTTATTTTATTTCCTCCTCACCCATCATAATGGAAAGCCATATCTGAGGTAGCCTTAGGGCATAAACAATTCTTTCTTGATAACCAAACAGATTAACTGTCAATATGTCTTAATTCTCATTAAATTAAGTCAATCATCATTAAATTATATTAACTATCAACTAGATCTTTTTTTGTTTAACAAAGTGTGCAAGATGGGCTGGCGACCTGTCCGGGGTCCGTCCCCCGTCCTCGCCCTGTGTGTGCTGGGTTGGACGCCAGCACCCCCCTGCGACCCCGTTTGGGACAAGCGGCAGATAATGGATGGATGGAAAGTGTGCAAGAACCTCTTAAAGCGCCAGGCTCCATTTACCTAAATTGTCGAATAAAAAAATGAAAATTACAGGGATTTTTCCAAACTATTGATTATGTTGAAGAATGAAAAAAAGCTTTTTATAATTTATTGACTTTTTTTCGTGTAGTGTTTGGTGATGTGTTTTTCAAACATACTTCCACATCCAGTGTGATAGTAAGTGTGATAGAAAATGAAAGTGACTATTTGGCATTGTGAACACACAGCGAACCACAATGAAATGCTTTCTCTGTCCCATCCACCCAGCAGGGAGCAGCCATATTCATAGTCTTAGGAACAGTGCTGGGGACTTTACCTTGCTCAAGGGTACACACATTTATAAGAGACAATATTCTGCAGAAAAAAAAACAAATACAGAAGGGAACAGTAGAGTTTTCAGAGAAAAGTTTATGTTTATTGGACTGAATCCCATAACAGCAAAATAAGAATGCTTCATAGGTCTGAAATAGTTAGATTACAGGTGTCACTTGAAGGAATACTGTAGGTTTCATTTCAGCTTTTGTGGGGGGGGGGGACTGCTCATCCCATGTGAAAAGCGGTGTATACTAAGTGTTAGGATAAGTTACAAAAGAAGTGGGATATTAAACATTATTCTATAAGCAGCCTGCTGTGATCACAATTAAACAAACATGATTTATAACACCTTGCACCTATTGCCAATCCAACACAGGGCAGACACACTCACACAAGGCAATTTAGCATCTCCAGTCCACCTGATGTGTATGTCTTTGGACTGTAGTAGTAAACCCATTCAGGCACAAGAGTAATAAGGTTCCATGCCATGAATCAAACCAAGAACATTCTCACTATGACTCTGTACCATAATGCTGCCCAGCATCATTCTGTTTTGTTTTATGCATAAAATCATCCTTTTTATTAAAGGTTTTGGTATCATTACATGCACTTAAATATTGTATTTATTATGTACAATACTTCCTGTATAATATGATATTAGCTGCTTATACATTCACATCTATGACTTTAAAATAATGTGTTGCTTACACTACAGAGTATACTAGAGCTTCTGATTTCCTGCGTATTAAAACACCTTTTAAAAGTGAAAGTGACTGTTTTTGTCAGCACAGCACACAGTGAGACACAACAAAATTCAACCTCTGTATTTCACCCATACACACACCTGCAGCTATTTAAAGGGGAGCAGTGATGAGGACTTTACTTACTGGTCTAGTATTTGAACCCACAACCTGCTGATCCTGGGGCCTAGTCCCTAATCACTAGGCTACCACCTCCCCAGCCTCTGCATTGAACCCATAAATGCACATATGCAGCAGGGGGCAACTATTGAAAGCACCTGGGGAGCAGCGATGGGGATGGTACCTTGCTCAAGGATACCTGAGGGCAACCAACTGGTCTGGCTTTCAAACCCATGACCTTCCAATCCTAGGGCCTAGTCCCTAACCACAAGGCTGCCACTGCCCCACTCACACTTACACTCACAGTTTATACACACACTTTGGCTTTAAAGCTCAAAACCAAGTTACCTTTTCTCTAAATATACCAGGCTACCACAAATTTCTAATCCAGGGGCTTGCAAACTTTCTTCAAAAGGGCCAGATATGAGAACGTGAAAATGCCCAAGGGCCAGCCATCGTACCCAATGTTCTTTGAACCATTAAATGTCAAGGCATTGTTTTATATAAACTTAATTTCAAATGACATAGTTTTCATTTCTTCACATGGGAATACAAATAAATGTAAGATACCAAGGCAGGAGCTGATAAATATTTTAACCTCAGGTTCATTTTAAACATGACTTATGATGGGTAATGAAATGCTGTCTGTCTTTTAAATTCAAAACATGAAAGATTTCACATATGACACACTTAAGGTTTATAACATTATCAGTACAATATATAAAGAGTTGAGATGCAGAAATCTACTTTTTCCTTCAGTTCTTTGAGCTACAGTTTTACAAGCCAGGCAAACATGGGCAAACTCTTGCTTCTTCTTGTGGTAAATGTTCTCTGACATTTTCATGACACAGTCTTTGATAAACAAACGCAGAGTGATGCTGCAACCATTTGGTGACATGGAAATTGCATTAGTCTCTGAGCCCGAAGAGGCAACGTGGGTCCCCCTTCCCATGGGCTCACCACCTGTGGGAGGGGCCAAAGAGGTCGGGTGCATTGTGAGCTGGGCGGTGGCCGAAAACGGGGGCCTTGGCGGTCCGACCCTCGGCTGCAGAAGCTGGCTCTAGGGATGTGGAATGTCACCTCTCTGGTGGGGAAGGAGCCTGAGCTAGTGCGCGAGGTTGAGAAGTTCCGGCTAGATATAGTTGGACTCACCTCGACGCACAGCTTGGACTCTGGAACCAGTCTCCTTGAGAGGGGCTGGACTCTTTTCCACTCTGGAGTTGCCACCGGTGAGAGGCGCCGAGGAGGTGTGGGGGACTTCAATGCTCACATGGGTAATGACCACATGATAATCTGAATCAGAGCAGTGTTTTGTTATTGGACTTTTGTGCTCGTCACGGATTGTCCATAACGAACACCATGTTCAGGCATAAGAATGTCCACATGTGCACCTGGCACCAGGACACCCTAGGCCGCAGTTCGATGATCAACTTTGTGGTCATGTCGTCGGACTTGCGGCCCCATGTCTTGGACACTCGGGTGAAGAGAGGGGCGGAGCTGTCAACTGACCATCACCTGGTGGTGAGTTGGCTTCGTTGGTGGGGGAGGATGCCGATCAGGCCTGGTAGGCCCAAACGCATCGTGAGGGTCTGCTGGGAACGTCTGGCAGAGTCCCCTGTCAGGACAAACTTCAACTCCCACCTCCGTCAAAGCTTTAACCACATCCCGGGCGGGGGAGGTGGGGGACATTGAGTCTGAATGGACTATGTTGTGCGCCTCCATTGTCAAGGCGGCTGACCGGAGCTGTGGCCGGGAGGTGGTCGGTGCCTGTCGCGGTGGCAACCCTAGAACCCGTTGGTGGACACCAGCGGTGAGGGATGCCATCAAGCTGAAGAAGGAGTCCTACCTTGCCTTCTTGGCCAGTGGGGCTCCGGAGGCAGCTGATAGGTACCGACAGGCCAAGCGGAATGCGGCTCTGGTGGTTGCTGAGGCAAAAACTCAGGCATGGGAGGAGTTTGGAGAGGCCATGGAGAAGGACTTCCAGACGACTTTGAGGAAATTCTGGTCCACCATCCGGCGTCTCAGGAGGGGAAAGCAGTGCACAGTCAACACAAGTCGGGACATTGTGGGACGGTGGGGGGAGTACTTCGAAGACCTCCTTAATTCCACCAACATGCCTTCCGAGGAGGAAGCAGAGCCTGGGGACATAGAGGTGGACTCTTCCATCTCTGGGGCCGAGGTTGCCAAGGTGGTCAAAAAGCTCCTTGGTGGCAGGGCTCCGGGAGTGGATGAGATCTGCCCAGAGTTCCTCAAGGCTCTGGATGTTGTAGGACTGTCATGGCTGACACGCCTCTGCAACATCGCATGGACATCGGGGACGGTGCCTCTGGATTGGCAAACCAGGGTGGTGGTCCCCCTCTTTAAGAAAGGGGACCGGAGGGTGTGTTCCAACTATCGAGGGATCACACTTCTCAGCCTCCTGGGGAAAGTCTATTCAGGGGTCCTGGAAAGGAGGGTCTGTCGGATAGTCAAACCTCGTATTCAGGAGGAGCAGTGTGGTTTTCGTCCAGGTCGCGGAACAGTGGAACAGCTCTACACCCTTAGCAGGGTCCTGGAGGGTGCATGGGAGTTTGCCCAACCAGTTTACATGTGCTTTGTGGACTTGGAGAAGGCATTCGACCGTGTCCCTTGGGGGCTCCTGTGGGGGGTACTCCGGGAGTATGGGGTATCGGATTCCCTGTTAAGGGCTGTCCGGTCCCTGTACAACCGGTGTCAGAGCTTGGTCCGCATTGCTGGCAGTAAGTCGGACCTGTTCCCGGTGAGGGTTGGACTCAGCCAGGGCTGCCCTTTGTCACCGATCATGTTCATAATTTTTATGGACAGGATTTCTAGGCGCAGCCAGGGCGTTGAGGGGGTCCGGTTTGGTGGGCTCAGGATTGGGTCACTGCTTTTTGCAGATGACGTTGTCCTGTTGGCCTCATCATGCCGTGACCTTCAGCTCTCTCTGGATCGGTTTGCAGCCGAGTGCGAAGCGGCTGGGATGAGAATCAGCACCTCCAAATCTGAGGCCATGGTCCTCAGTCGGAAAAGGGTGGAATGCCCTCTCAGGATTGGGAGTGAGACCTTGCCCCAAGTGGAGGAGTTTAAGTATCTCGGAATCTTGTTCACGAGTGAGGGTAAAATGGAGCGGGAGATCGACAGGCGGATCGGGGCAGCTTCTGCAGTGATGCGGGCTCTGCATCGGTCCGTCATGGTGAAGAAGGAGCTGAGCCAGAAGGCAAAGCTCTCAATTTACCGGTCGATCTACGTTCCCACCCTCACCTATGGTCACGAGCTGTGGGTAGTGACCGAAAGAATGAGATCGCGAATACAAGCGGCCGAAATGAGTTTCCTCCGCAGGGTGTCTGGACTCTCCCTTAGAGATAGGGTGAGAAGCTCAGTCATCCGGGAGGATCCGGATCTCCTCCGCATCGAGAGGAGTCAGATGAGGTGACTCGGGCATCTGATTAGGATGCCCCCTGGACGCCTCCCTGGTGAGGTGTTCCGGGCACGTCCCACCGGAAAGAGACCCCAGGGAAGACGCAGGACACGCTGGAGAGACTATGTCTCTCGGCTGGCCTGGGAACGCCTTGGGATCCACCCAGAGGAGCTGGAAGAAGTGGCCGGAGAGAGGGAAGTCTGGGCATCCCTACTGGAGCTGCTGCCCCCACGACCCGACCTCGGATAAGCGGAAGAAAATGGATGGATGGAGTGCTGGTGGTCCATAAATTATACATTTTATGAGAGAAATTGCAGGCCATTTAAAATCCGACCACTGGTTGCAACTGGCCCCCGGGCCAGGCTTTGGTCACGCCTGTACTGATCTAACCAAGATCAATATAACTATAGTCAGAACTGAGCAGAGCAAAAGGGCAGGTCTACCATGGAACTTTATACAGCGCAAAGACACTCATTCAGAAAAGAGATAATTTCCTTAATGTTTTAATTTAATCATTAATGAGTTTTATTAAAGGCTTTTTGTTTTTTTTAAAGGGAAATTCAAAAAGTTCCTTCTGGTAAACTTCTTCCTTGATGTTAGTGTAGCTTTTTCCGGCCTATGTTTATTCCTTAGAATCAAAGAAAATTGAGGAAATGATCTCCTTTCTGAATGAGTGCCCTTAAATAGATCTCATTCAAAAAGCAGCACAGGATTGAAGCAAACCTAAAAAAAATGTGCTTGGCTGGTACTGACATCTGGGCAGCAGTTTAAAACAAGACTCTACATGGAAATCTGGCAAAAATAGTCATGTAGGTGTCATGCAGGAAGAGAAGAAACATTTTAGTTGTAGAAGCCTTTGATCTGGACTTAATCAAATAAATATACAGTACTGTGCAAAAGTTTTAGGCAGGTGTGAAAAAAGTGTACCTACAAGAATTGATGCTGGTTTGAAGGCAAAAGGTAGTAACACCAAATATTGATTTGATTTAGATTTTTCTTTTGTTCGCTCACTTCTCATTTTGTAAATTGATAAAAATAAGCAATCATTATTTATATTTCTGAAAGCATTCTTTGTTTACAGCATTTTTTTCACACCTGCCTAAAACTTTTGCACAGTACTGTACCTATTAAAGTTTTTAAATTCAGCAGAGAGCTGTGTAACAAGCTGGTTGTCTTATATTCTCAAAGGTAGCCTGCTTAGTTGATCTTACTTTTAAATATCTTTGACAGTTATGAACATTAGAAAAGTACAGCTGGATCAGCGTGCTACAGTAAAGGAATATGAAACTGATGGTACATGGACTGCATTTCCCATGAGTTTTGTTTTTGCAGGCACATGACTGAGATCCAGGATAATAATTTTTTTTTAAAAGGTCTGTTTTGTTCAAATTTAACCATTAAATTGTCCATTAAATTTCCAGTATTAAAAATAATGTTTGAAAATTTTAACAAACTTTTTCACTGAGTATAATTTTACAAAGGTAGCTGGTGTGTTTCAGTTTAAAAATGTTTAAAAGTGCAGTTTCTGTTGTTAACATGCAGATGTGGAAAAAGTACAACCCTGAGTAACCTTGAGTGTCACATGGAGATGACAAACTCCCTGCCATTCCCTTGCCTACTCTAGTAAAACCCTCTATACCCACTACTGCGTCAGGTACTCAATTTTGCATTCGTGGTGTCACCATATATGCATGCTCACATTTAAAATTAATAAATGGACAAATTTCATGTGTGGGTTTTACAGACTGAAAATTTATTATTTATTATTCTGTAGCGTTCTTTCTGACTAACTTTCTGTTTGTTTAAATATTAATTAGTTGTTTTTCATAATTAATATCCTAATGCATTTGAATATTCATTCCCAGGGTTTAATGATTTGGTTTCCAATACAGCTCCAACAAATTACAAACCCACCTAGCAAACTGGCTAAAAACTGCAACTCAGTTTATTTTATGTGGCATGAACGCAGTTCTGTGATCATGTTAAACAGCTAAATAACCTAAAAGTGAAGGAAGTCTAATACCATTTGAACAGTGACTAGTAATTAAAATACAGGCTTGTGCATTTTTGCTGTTAAGAGGATAATTATGTTCGCTCTTCAACTGATTTCATTTTTAAATTCCATGGAAAAAATCTTTCCAGGAGCTGTGTAGACATTGTTTTTCATTTAAACGTTTGTTGTAATTTGAACATATTTTAGCACTACAAACATAAAATATTCTAATGGGTTTATTTTGCATACAATTATTCAGCTGCTCATAATACACATGAATTAATTAGAATTAATTTATAATTAAATAATTTACTAATAATATTAATTCATCTTACCCAAAAGGAGAAAGGGGCACAGGGTCAGGAAGGTAAAAGTTTTCCAAACAGAGGCCATAAACCTAGAACTAAAATGGGGTTATTACACCCCTAAACATTAATTTACACTAAAATCCAGGACACTCAAATCCCAGTCCTGTTAAGATGTTGAGTAATGGTGGTGAAATGCTCCCCATGATCTTTTTAGTGGTGAACTCGCAATCATAAAGACCAGAAGTGTTAGTGATAGGAATGCCTGTAGTCACGATACAGCACCACTCCCTCTTCTCCTTACACAAACTTCTCAGTTTTATTAGATCTTTATTGCATTGTATGCCTGTCATACTCAGCACATTTAACAACCAAGATTTAGAATGCTGGCATCTCTAGATGTTCCTGAAAAGTACAGCTATAACAAAATACAGTGTAAGTGGCACATATTCCTACAGATAGCTAAGACAATATTTGAAGCAGAAGCAAGGAATTAACTCTCTCTCTCTCTCTCTCTCTCTCTCTCTCTCTCTCTCTCTCTCCCTGTGTGTGTGTGTGTGTGTGTGTGTGTGTGTGTGTGTGTGTGTGTGTGTGTGTGTGTTTAACAGAGATTTGTGATGAGATTTTCTCAAGATCCAAAATATTTCTTACTTCTTGTCAGCACTTTAAATTATAATAATAATAATAGCAGCAGATGCAGTATGAGTGTAATATGTTTAAGTTTTACTTATGAATAGGAACCTGGAAATGCAATGTACGTTTCACCACATCATAAATTCAAACAAATCATGCTGGACTTTGTTCCAGTGATTTGTTTCACTGAGTTTCCATTTCTCCATTGTATATGAGTTTCGTTTCATCAAAGTTAGTTTGAAAGGCCCGGTCTGGCATAAGCATTGAGAGATTCAATGCTTATTCAAAGATTCAAATCATTTTGTGTCAATAATTTACTCATTTATGGCTCTAATCATAAGGAGGAGCAAAAGTTAGTCTGAGAACAGGAGAGTTCAAAGGTATTTTACAGTAACCTTAACAATAAAATGAATCCTTTGAATGGAGGGGGTAATATAACTGGATTCTTCAGCATGAAAAAGCAGCATACATCACATGTCCTCTAAGGTCCTGCCTCTCATATACAGCCATAGCCTTTAATTCAGACTGATTAAAAGCATTGGTCCACCCAGTGAGCTATAGCTATTAAGGGTGCCAAAATGCATCATTGCATCTTTATATTTGCCCTTTACTCTGGCCAGGATTGTAAGTCCAATATACAGTACTGTGCAAAGGTTTTAGGCAGGTGTGGAAAAAATGCTGTAAACAAAAAATGCTTTCAGAAATATAAATAATGTTTGTTTATTTTTACCAATTTACCAAGTGATTGAACAAAAGAAAAATCGAAATCAAATCAATATTTGATGTTACTAACTTTTGCCTTCAAACCAGCATCACTTTTTCTAGGTACACTTGCACAAAGTCAGGGATTTTGTAGGATTATAGTCGTGTATGATCAACCAGTTTTACCAAACAGGTGCTGATGATCATCAATGTCACACGGAGGTTGAAACACAGTCTTGTTTGGAACAACCGACCAGCCGAGTTCCTTCAAAAACTGTGTGCAAGTGTATCTAGAAGAACTGATGCTGTTTTGAAGGCAAAGGGTGGTCACACCAAATATTGATTTGATTTAGATTCTCTTTTGTTCATTCACTGCATTTTGTTGATTGATGAAAATAAATGATTAACACTTCCATTTTTGAAAGCATTCTTTGTTTACAGCATTTTTTCACACCTGCCTAAAACTTTTGCACAGTACTGTATGTATGTATATATATGTATATATTAATGTCTGTTTATATAATATTCATAGACATGGATATTCAGAGTACCAATTGCTCTAGTTCATTTCATATGATATTTGAATGGTAGGAAACCTTTAGCAAATTCTTCTGATTAAGGACAATTACCTCTAAGAGCCTGGTGAGAAAAATTAAATGTTTGGAAGCAAATGCTGAATCAGCTGACAGCTGTGTCTAAAAATGAACACTGGAGATTTCCCTGGGGAATTTATTCGACACTTACTGACATTGTAATTGCCCACAAGTAGATTTTTCAGAGTACAAGTGCCTTTTTTAAGGCTGACCTATTGCTCACTTGCTTCTCTGTATTTCTTAATAATGAAGTATGCTACAAGCTTATGTCAGTTTATTGCATGTATACTTTAAATAGTAATTTGGTGTGGTTAGGTTCAGCTTATCTTTTCATCTGTTCAGGTAAACTGATAGAATGGCCTATGTCGTTGTTACTGTCCTGTTGTAAGACATTAACTATGTGTTAAAAATATGTCCAAATGAGCTTTAATGAACCAACAAAAGGATTATAGAGAGATACATAAAGGAAAAACACAATGTGACTTGTGCAAAAGTCATATTTTTTTGTTTTAGAATATACGGTACAATTGTGTACGTATTTTCTTTCAGGAAACTAACCAAATATGTAATTTGCTAAACAATGGTTTCCATGATATGAGAGCTTCACAGAATTGTGTCATTGATAAGAATCCCAAAATAGTACAGTTTAACAGAGACAAAAGTTAATTAAATGATAAAATGATTGCAAGACCGCTCCCAAGGTATGACAGCCTGGTGATATCTGGTGAAAGCTGGTGATGTGTCTGTTTGGAATGTTCATGCCCTGTGTGCTAGCAAACCACCAACAGAATGATGGAAAAGTGTACTGGTGGATGATATCGCTTAACAAACTGGGTGAGGTTCCTGTGACAGTAATATTAATGAAAATAAAAGTGAAGCAGAAAATATAAAACTAAATTTAACTGGAATAAAACTAACATTTTTCAGCCTCATTTTTACTTGCTAAACCTCTAGTGACACTTACCATTGTCATTCATTAAAATGTTCTTAACAATACATACAAGTTTAAAAACAAGGGTGTCAGAAAGCGTCATTTGTGTAATGCCACGAAAGAACCATGTTTGGTTCCTTTATAAAAAGTCTTTCAATGGATGGTTCTTCGTAGAACAATTTATATGAATGCAATGTGTGAATGTGAAAACTATTTTTTAGGTTGAAAGAACTTTTAAATAATGTAAATATTCTTGGAGGTTTTTGAGTTAGTAGAGAACCTTTACATCATGCTAAGTTCCTTACATCTTTAAAAAGATTTGTAACACCCACATATCTCACTAATAAAAGGTGTTTTTAAGGGAACTGAAATGATTCTTTCCATGGCATTGCTTAAATGTTGTTGTTCTAGTGACAGTGCCAACATACCTTATGTCAAAATTTAGGAACAAAATTGTGTTAATGAACACAAATGAACAAAGCTAATCACCCCTCAAAACATTTTAACATGTAACATATCTGTAACATTTCTATCAGTCTCCTGTTTTATTTCCTTCTATCTTGTGTTTCTCTTCTCTGCTTTTCAGTTGCTATTTCACTTGCTAGGTCAAAAGTCAGACTGGTGCGTCTTCATTAAAATTGACTTGCTCTATAAGAAAGGAAACCTATTGGTCCTAAACACACAATGAACACAGAAAGCTTTCCCCATGTTTTATATCACCAGTACATTACATATCATGCTTTCAAGTTTCTTAAGACTTTTAAACATTTCATTTCCATTTGCAGCATTTAGCAGATGCTCTTATCCAGAGCGAACCCTAACCCTAGGGACCCAGTGGTGGTAGTGCCAGAGGTGGGATTCGAACCTGGGACCGCATTTTAATTTTTTAATTAAAAATGTATACTTTTCAAAACTTCAATATGATAAAGCAAAACAGGTGTTTGGACTGCATTGTTAATATTTAAAAAAGAAAATAACTCTTTTTACATAAAGTATTTAGACCTTTCCTTTAGGGCTTTGTTAAATCACCTTTGGCAGCAATGAAAGCCTTAGGTTTTCTTGATAGCACCCACATTTCTTTTGGACATCTCTCCCATTCTTCTTTGAAGAGACACATAAGCTCTACCTAGTTGACTGTGGAATATCGTGCACATGCTCTTTTTTTTCTAGATTCACGTTTCCCAGCTGTGAACAAATAATTAAACTGATCAGCCCAGAAGATTTTGCTTCACAAGGTTGAAGAATCATTCGGGTGCTTACTGGGAAATCTTTGTGGTGGGCCTAGTAGTGAAAAACGGCTTCCGTCTGGCCATTCCACCATTAAGGTCTGATTGATGGAGTGCCGCACTGATGTTTGTTCCAATGTATGATTCTCCCATCTGCACAAAGAAACACTGAATCTCATTCATAGTCAATCAGGGCACTTTGTCCATGATTACTCCCTTTGTGAGGACTACCAGGTAACTTATAAGATAAGATAACTTTCGGTGGTTCCAAATGTTCCTTGTATGCTTCCAAAGTGCAATATCTTCATACAATCCTGTCTTGCAGTGTAATAGAGTATTTTTCTCAACCTCATTGCTTGTTTTTCACACTGTCATACACCAACAACTGTGAGACCTTACATAAATCTCTTTCTGTTGCATCCAGTGAATTCAGTTAGGTACAGATGGACTACAGTCAAGTTATAGAAGCATCTCAAGGTCCACTGATAGAAGCAGATCGCTCAAGAGCTCAAAACAAAAAATGCACTGGCAATGTACTTTGATGCAGTGGATTCTCAAATGTTTTACTAAGTGCAGGGAATGCCATGTAATTTTGATTATGTAATCATTTAGGTATTACAGTTATGTATTTGTATGTTTCACAATCATACCACCTTAATTATCATTTAAAATGCACAATCATGTTATTAAGATGTGTGACGTGGAAAGTGACATTCATTTCAAGTGATAACTTTATCTTAATATATAGATGGCACCATTTAGGATAAAAGAAAAGCCAAATGCTGGTTAGTTGGCTGTGATTGTGATTGTTTTTTTCTACACGCACAGTGAGACCCAGATAGCAAAACCTGTATGGGATATGAAGTTTGTTTTAATTGTGACTATTCTTGTCATTGTGAGAACACACAGTGAACCACAACAAAATTGGACCTCTGCATTCACACGCCGTGAGTAATGACGGGGACGGTACCTTGCTCAAGGGTACCTCAGGGCAACCTACTGGTAAGGGGTTTGAACCCACAATCTTCCGATCCTGTGGCCAACTCCCTAACCACTAGGCAATAGATAACTTATACATAACAAAACATAGAGAAAACACAGAAAACAAGAAATAAAAGGTATTAATTAAAAACAGCTTGTAATACAGACCTTGGATTTCTCTGCGCACCATACACACACACTTAACATTATTTATAAGTATTTATTCTACTGTTTGCTTTTTCACTAAAACAGCATCAGCTCACTATTGAAAAGCATTGTTTTATACATTTGACTGCACACAACTGCAGTTTATACCACATACTTTTGTGGTTTTCATTCTATATTCATTTATTGTATTTGCATGTACATGCATTCTATTTTTTTCTAAGTACATCAGTGTCCCCAGACATTGAATGACAAATTAAATGTTTCATTTTAATATGAATTGCCAGAGGAAGGTCTAATTTTGATAACAGGGAGCATTATTTCTGTTGTCCCATATAAAATAACGATATATTCTGTACTAGTCTGACATGACAAAAAGGAATAAAGGTATAAGGTATTAATTTGACTATCAGAGTAGCACGTTTCCAGACTTTATCAACCTAATGTAAGACCTTGAGGTACAGCGAAGTTCATAGGTTCATGATGAAGTACATTAATGTTTGTTGATTTCCCCAGCAACAACATAATATAGCAACGGCATTGCAGGAATTCATCAAGTCCAGATTACTGTGATAAGAAAATCTGATACTGATAAGATATGTTGGAGGAAATGGAATGAATGATTCTCATTTTTAAAGCTAAATACTTTACTAAGTTAGATTTACCTTTATATTCTAAATATACACAGTCCCCTCTAAAGTACTGGAACAGCATGGCCAGTTCATTTGTTTTTGCTGTGAACTGAAGACATTTAGGTTTGAGATCAAAAAAATAATATGAGATGAGTGATCAGATTTTCAGCTTTTAATTTTATTTCTACTTAGTTAAAGCTTTGGATTTCACCTGTGAGAACTGTATTTATTGTTTAAAAGGGGAATATTCATTACAAACATTGGGCATTGACAGTACAACTATTTGTAATGTCCCGCCAAAGAAGGATACCACTGGTGCACAGAGCCAATTGGCTCCCACCCAACTCATCGCTCAAGGAAAAGCAGTGAAGTGACTATTTGTCACTGTGAAATACAGCACTGCGCTCAGTGAACCACAATGAAATGCATCCTCTGCATTTAACCCATACACACAATATGTACAAATGAATGTGTTCAAAAGCTAAGAATTTTTATTATTTTAGTTCTGACCTCATTTATGCATTGCCTGTTCAGTCTCTGTATCTCAAGACTGCTTTCCTAATAAGCCCTTGCAACTAATGCAGAAAGCAGCACTGCACAGCTCATCTTCAGTCCTTCAATGGTTTCTCATGTCACTCCATTGCTGTGTTAAACCACACATTTAATGAACTGCAATCCATTAAAGCAGTTACAGCGACTGGACTGAAAATGAGAGCGAAAAAAGTGCAAAACGCTGCTGCAAGACTCGTCTTCAACTATCCCAAGTTCTCTTCTTCCACTCCTCTGCTGCAGAACCTACACTGGCTCCCAGTGAAAGTGAAAGTGTCATTGCGCGGTCACAGCACAGCGCACCGTGAACCACAACAAAATTGGACCTCTGCATTTAACCCATGCAAACACCATGCAGCAGTGGGCAGCTATGAAAGCGCCTGGGGAGCAGTGACGGGGACGGTACCTTGCTCAAGGATACCTCGGGGCAACCTAGTGGTTAGGGAGTTGGCCACTGGGGATTGGAAGATTGTGGGTTCAAATCTCTTACCGGTAGGTTGCCCTGAGGTACCGCTGCCCCTTTTTTTTTCCTTTGTTTTTTTTTTTTTTTTTTTAAGAATAAGTAAATAAGTCGCTGCTTGTATCAGGTTTAAAACTTTAACTCTTGCTTACAAGGCTACTAACAGCCTTGCACCATCTTACCTGACTGCTCTTATCAAACACTGTGTCTCTTCTCATCCTCTCAGACCATCAAGCACTGCTCGTCTTGAACCCCCACCTTTGAAAAAAAGAGGAAGACATGCATCAAGACTCTTCTCAGTTCTGGGCCCTCAGTGGTGGAACGAACTCCCCCTTATGGTCAGAACTGCTGAGTACCTTGCTGTCTTCAAACGTCGATTAAAGACCCACCTGTTCATGGAATTTCTCACGGAACAATCTTCCCAAACCATCTACTTACATCTTTTCCTTAATCCTCTACTCTCTTTCCTGCCTTATCAAAAATAAATAAATAAATATAGGTAGTGTAGGTGTTTATGCTTGTCACAAGGGCACTTAGTTTGTTGCTTAGGTTATAATAGCTAATCAGCAGTTGCTGATCTGAGCTTGTTACCAAGATGATGATGATCTAATATGGAAACAAAACACTTTTGTAAGTCGCCCTGGATAAGAACATCTGCTAAATGCCGTAAATGTAAATGTAAAACGTTGTGCTTCAGGAAACCTGGATAACCTTTCCTGATATATATATATATATATGGATATGTGACTGGTGGACTTCTGCATTGTGTAGTTTTGTGGACGTGACACGGATATCTCCTTGGAGTTTCTCTCTTTTTATTCTGACAGTACAAAGCAAACACAAACACCTCCAAATAAGAATAGCGCCCACTCCAGCTGCTCTCCCTCAGGGGAATTATAGAACGAGGGAGGGGCCAAGAAGAGATCCAGAATTTATAGGGGCATACGAAAAGCTGTTGCGACAGGCTAGTCCAATTTGCTGAAATGTCATTGCAGCACCTCAAAATGGTGCTTAGTAGTTTGTATGGCCCTCACATGCTTGTATGCATGTCTGACAATGTTGGGGCTCCTTATGAGATGATGGAGGGTGTCCTGGGGTATCTTCTCACAGATCCTGACCAGGGCATCACTGAGCCTCTGGACAGTCTGAGGTGAAACCTGGGAGCATCCGATGGACCTAGACATGACATCTCAGAGATGTTCTATTGGATTTAGGTCAGGCGAGCGTGGAGGCCAGTCAATTGAATCAATTCCTTCATGCTTCAGGAACTGCCTGCATATTCTTTTCACATAAGGCCGGGCATCAACAAGAGAGGAACCCAGGACCCACTGCACCAGTGAAAGGTCTAACAGTGGGTCTAAGGATTTCATACCTAATAGCAATCAGGGTGCCATCGTTTATCCTGTACAGGTCTGTGCGTCCCTCCATGGATATGCCTCCCCAGACCAACAATGACCCACCACCAAACCGATCATGCTGAACAATGCTGCAAGCAGCATAACATTTACAGCAGCTTCTCCAGGCCCTTTCAGGTCTGTCACAAGAGCTCAGAGTGAATGCTGCTCTCATCTGTGAAAAGCACAGGTCGCCAGTGGCAAATGCAAATGCCAATTGAGCTCCACGGTGCCGGGCAGTGAGCACAGGGCCCACTAGAGGACGTCGGGCCCTCAAGCCACCCAAGTCTGTTTCTAATGGTTTGGTCAGAGACATCCATGCCAATAGCCCACTGGAGGTCACTTTATAGGGCTCTGGCAGTACTCATCCTGTTCATCCTTGCACAAAGGAGCTGACACTGGTCCTGCTGATGGGTTAAGGACCTCTGACGACCCTGTCTAGCTCTCCTAAAGTAACTGCCTGTCTCCGGGAATCACCTCCATGCTCTTGAGAGTGTGCTGGGAAACACAACAAACCTTCTGGCAACGGCATGTATTGACATGCCAACCTGGTGTAGTTGGACTGCCTGTGTAACCCTCTGTAGGGTCCAGGTATCACCTCATGCTAACAGTAGTAGCACATAATAAATAAATAAATAAATCGGTAAAGGTCATAAATAAAGGTGTTTATTTCTCATTCCAGACTTTCATCTTTCTTTATCTTTATTGCATAATTTAAGAAGTCAATAGTAATAATATCAACATTTGATATTATCTTTTCAACATTACACATATTCTTCAAATAGAAAAGTTATTATGAAAACACATTGATTACATTTCAGGTAGAATAACTGAGGGCTTTTCCCCCAAGCTGATGATTATCTATATATTTGTATATATTGTTTATTAAATTTGTAATACATGTATTAAATAATGGCTAATTAAACTGTAAATTACAATGTTGCCATTATTTTCCATTAAGGTATAGATTCAACCAGTGCTTTGAGAGGTAACACCACATGATGGCACTGTGGTCTTGTTTGCAGTATTTGAGTTGGTTAATATACATGCACATCAGGAAACAGTAAGAAATCATACCTCACATACACAGGTTGTTTGAAACCACTGGCTTTTTTTAAGATAAACTCCTACCTGATTACCAGTTGTGTAAATTAATTTTATAAGTGATGTTTAGCTTTGCAGATTAATCCACGTATTGCTTGATGTTTTTATAGCACTCATTAGCATATTGCTTCCTTGGACACAGACAGAGAGAGAGAGAGAGAGAGAGAGAGAGATTGATGTCTCCCAAATTACTAGTAGACCTGCAATTAGGTAATAGCTTTGGATCAGCAGACTGATGCTTTTAACGACCCTATTATAGATTACCATGAGGAGGCTTTTTCTCCCCTCTCTCTTTCTGCATCTGTCTATCCCCAACGACGCAGTTTTTTTTTCCCTCTCTTTGCTTGGCTTGTACATATACTGACACTGCCGTTGGTGCTGAATTAGCAGGTATAACCAAATGCAATAAGGGAAATGGAGGTTTCGTACTGCATAAGGCACTGGAACAGCATAAACTGTGCACCACACAAGGCAAGACTAACTACAGAGTCAGATTCTTTACTGCAGCAGAAATGGTCAAATGGTCTCTGATACATTTTGTAGTCATACCATCTATCCTGCATACTTCCAAGCTCACATATAGTCCCTGGTTTTCCCTTATCTGGAAGTGTTCTTTTCACCTCGTCCCATGTTACACTTTCACTAGGTGGCCTAGTGTTTATGGAGTTGGCCCTGGATCGGAAGATTGTGGGTTCCCTCATCATTCCCTCATTAGTACCCTTGAGCAAGGTACCGTCCCTGTCACTGCTCCCCGGACGCTTTCAATAGCTACCCCCTGCTGCACGTGTGTGTATGAGTGAAACGCAGAAGTTGAAATTCGTTGTGTTGTGCTGTGTTATGTTTCACAATGACAAGTGTTGTTACTTTCACATATTTTAGCACTGATTTATTTAAACTATTATTTCAGAGGTTTAATCTTTTTTCTTTTCACCAGGTCTTTCAGTATTAACAGTCTTGTATTTTCATTCCAGATTGTGTCTTGCTATTATTTTTAGGCTAAATAATCCCATAACCCCAAACTACCCTTCAGGCAGTGAATGATACTCAGTCTAATCAGCCTCGTATGTGAGAACCCAAAATGTTCCAAGTTAATATTAATTATTCCTTGCTAGTTGATGCCAAATAGAAATACCATACCTTAGTTCTCTATGAACACTTTACTCCATTCCTGTTGATTCCTAAGAAGTCCTTGTTCAAAACTGCTTAACTTTTTTAACATAATTTGAGCTCCAACTGGACTCACAGTGGACCGCCTTAAGTGACTCCTGCTGCCCAAAAGAATGCATCAATCTAGACAGATTTGCCTGAGTCCATCTTTGTGGGCTGCACTGTATTGAACTTCAAGTTCAATGTCTTTAACATAAATTGTTCACAGTTGCTAAGTTTTCATAAATCAGTGGAGGAAAAACGGCCAAAAAAAAGAGTAAGGCTGAGTCTTTATAAAGTGCAGCTAGAAGGAAGTGCTGATAAAACCAAAAGCAATGAATCTATTGCCAAAAGGCAGAATAGATATATAACTATCTGACCGATAATCTGTGATAATGTGTGCTTATGTAACTTCTTCAGTTATGATCTGTGATAACATCTCCTTGAGCAACATTTTTTGATGATGTGTTTTATTGCAAAGAGAAGAGCATGGACACTGATTTAAGATGAAATTTCTTGCTCCCACTCTCTTTGAGTTTGGCTTTTTAGAGCTGGCATCACTGTAGCTGTATATGCAAAAAAAGAGAGTTGCCTAGGGCTGTATTTCATCATGGCACTACCTGCCTAGTGTTAGAAGAGTCATCCCAAAGCACAATATGTGATGAAAGATATCTCCAGACACACTCACCTAAATCCCCCACTAATGTATGTGTATATGCAAAAAACTGCCCGCTCAAAGAAAATAATTAATGCATTCTCTCTCTCTCTCTCTCTCTCTCTCCCCCTCTCTCTCGCTCAACAAGGAGAGTGGCACCATAATTCAGAATATAAAGAGGCACAAAATCAATTACACTCCAGAGAGATTTCGGGGCTTCTAGAATGCCATGCACTTAAGTGTGGTTGCCATGCCACACATAGCACATGCACAGATTTATCTGTATATTTTTGTAACTGCACAGCTTGATTATAGGACCAGTGAAACTTAACAATTTTGTTTTTACCTTTTTAAAATGTATATATATATATTTAATCCTTGTTGTTTTATATGTGCCAGAGATTTATTGATATGTATTTATATATGATGCCCCTAAATCTTTGCTTTTGCTTTCTGTTTTTAGTTGTCTGTTGTATGTGAAAGCAACCTTAGGGTTGTGCTTTGTGAAATCACAGCTGGAAATGAGAGGATTATGTTCCCATCAGCCTGCATAGCTGCTTTAGAAATGGCATATTTTATTAAGGTGAAGAAAAGTGACTTCATCAAATGCCTTGGCGCCACTAAAGATATTAATTAGTAGTAGGTCTAACCTGTGATGTCAGCTTTTCTTCTTTTTTTATTTTTCATGACAATGAACTTTGCCTTGACTACCTCAATAACTCTGCCTCTCTTTATGCTTCTATTTCTTATTGCCCCTTAATTTAAACAATTACGCTTATCGTGTGTGAAAGGAAACAATGAAATACCAATGTACTTGAAACACGGGCATTTAGCCCACATTGAGGAGCTGGACGTTTGCAAATATAAACGAGTCAAATGTATACACAAAAAATCCAGCCTTCTGTAGAACAGTGCTCTTGTTGGTCTTTGTAATGATTAAGAAAATTCTACAAAATATATCCAGCTGTGTCTAAGGTAGTGTTTCATTGGTCCTAGAGCTCCACTTAACATGGGTCCCAAAGACCTGACAACTGTACAAGCAGTGGCTGATTTATCAGTGTCAACACACTGCAGCACATAGTGCGGCATAGCAAAATCCTTCTCTGCCCGGGGAGCAGTGGTTGGGACTGTACCTTGCTCAAGGGTACCTCAGGGCAACCTATTAGTCTAGTATTTAAACCCATGACCTTTCTATCATGATGCCTTGTCCTTAATCACTGGACCACCAGTGCCCTTGTTGACAGCTGATTTTGTGAGCCAGGCGTGTTGGGAGCAGGGGGCACTACATGTGCGGGGCAGGACCGGGCCTGGAGATCACTGGTGTCATGTAAGTGCTGATTTCTGTGCAACAACTGGTTGTGCTGTAGTTTTGTGTAGACGTGAACAGGGGTGGTCGTTCTCGCGAGAGTTGCGCGTTATCGCCCCCTCCTCCTCGCTGTGAGCTGTTTATTATAAGCAGTCTCCCCCTATCGACCCAGCAGAGCAGTGCGGCCCCGAGTGCGGATCTCCGTCCGACATCCAGAGCTCACATCTCACTGCCATTCACTCCTCCAGCCTCCTGCGCTGAACACAGAGAAGAGCAGAGTCCCGGGGTGAGGAGCCCAGAGTCCCGGGCAGGGTAGAGCAGAGTCCCGGAGTGAGGAGAGCAGAGTCTCCCGAGAGGAGCCCAGAGGAGCCGGCGCGCCTGCGGAGCCGCCAGGTACAGACAGCGGAACCCTCCGCTTCAGGCTTTTACAAGTTTCCGCGTCTGTCAGCCCTCCAAACCCTCAGTTAAACGCACAAAATTATCGTCAGCCCGTGTGTGTGTGTGTGTGTGTGTGTGTGCGTGCGTGCGCGTGTATGTGTGCGCGCGCGCGTATGTGTGTGTGTTATGACGCGCAGCCGCATGTGTTTGTTAGTGTCAGTAGCACATCTGTAATAGCAGGCGTTGTTCAGTAGGATTATAGTTCCGTTTTTTTAAAAACAAAATAATAATATACAACATTATCTGATGTCTGAAATGTTAAACAGATGTTAAGATTGGGCTCCTCAGGATTTTTTATAAATCATATGTATGGACGAATAATATTTTATAAGAGGGTATATAAAACAATAATCATAACAGTAATATTTTTTAAATCATTAATCATTTCATTTCTTAATAGTATTAGTTGTTGTAGTGAATTAAAAAAAAGATATATATATATATATTTTTTTTTTTTTTTTTTTTTTTTTTTTTTATGTGTTTGTTAATTTAGTGCATCTGATTAAATGTGTTGTAAGGGTGACTAGGCTTTCTCTCAGTGATCCTGGATCCCACTATGATGAGCTATATTGTATAATTATACACACTGCCTTTCTCCTTTAAACAACCTGTGTGCTACTGCTGCTGCTGCTGCGGGCTTCTTAGAGAAAAGCACCCCCCCTTAAAAATAAAGGCCGGGATCCGATGATGGATGTGTGTGCTCTCGTTGATTTCATTATGCTGCGGTGGGATGGATGTGGCTGTGCTGGAGGAGGGATGGGGTCACTCAAAAATGAATTCTTGTTTACCTTCAGCACCTGTCTCACATCCTCTCCCACTCCTGTGGTCCTCCACTGCTTAATTAGCCCCTCGCAAGCTGCCTAATTAGACCTAGCCCCTCATCCTCTCAGTCAGCCTGCAGACTCGAGCATTAGTGGGACATCTTCCTCTGGCCTTGTTTATTCGCCCAGACTCAGATTCTTCTCAACGTTCAGGGAAGCATCCAATGAGGCCACAGCTCAGAGAAAGAAATCCCATCACATTTTATCTTTCTTTAACAACACCCCCAAAATACTGTGCAGTGGTACAAAAGGTGTCAGCTGTTCCTGATGAAGTGATTAAAAGTTCAGTCACTGAGTTTAGATTAGCAGTGTACTGTATGGATAAGTCAACATAGTTGATTTATCAGTTAAGTGATTGTTTTGTAAATATCTTCGTAGCTGATGCACTTGTCTATAGCGACTTTCAATTCCTAATTACAGGGACAGTCTCCCTGGAGCAATTTGAGTTCAAGAGTCTTGCTCAGGAACCCAGTGTTGGTAGTGCTGAAGGTAGGATTTGAGCCTGTGACCCCTTGGTCCATTGGTAATTATCCCGCCATTAGACCACCACCTCTATTAGATTATGGTAAGTATATTTTTTTAGGTTTACTACAATAACCATATTTAACATAGTAAAAACAGCATAGAACAATATAAAGGCAAGACTCATTCCTGCTTTATTTTAGCTCATTCCTGCTTTATTAACGTTGTATCTTTTAAATTGAAATGGAGGATATAGATGCAAATCAGTTATTTAATTGTAAATCACATCTGCTAAACTGCTCCTAGACTTAGTTTACACTGCTTCATCATTAGAGGAGACGCCCTGGAATAAACACACTATCACTGTGATAGTTACACGCTCAGCCGACTCATGAAAATGCCAACTGAGCACCTCCGTGTTTTGCAAACGCTGCTGGTTGATGACCTCGTCTCTGCTAATTTGCATGGAGCTTTCCTGCACTGTAAACTCTTAATAATGGCTCTGTCCTACTGTCACTCGCAGCACACCAGTACAAAGTGGTATTGTTGTTCCTGAGATGTCAAAATGAATGCTTCGTTCTCCGACAAACTCTCAGCTCCCACTACTAACCTAGAAAAAGGTAATTCAGAGAAAACACAGAATTCCATGCCATGTAATGAGTCTTTTAGAGACACTCAGAAACCTGGTTCCTGTCAATACCGTTGTGTGCTATTCTTATTCCGGACGTTTCTTGAGAATGCATTTCTGCTCTGTATGACACAGTGTACCTTTAAATGATTCATCAATTTCCTCTTTAATAGCTTTATTCCACTAATAAACATTAATTATAGGTGTCTAGCTGCTTCAGACTTGAGCAATTAAAGCTTACATTCTGTTCCATATTCTCTTCAGTCAGTCAGACCAAAGGCCCAACGCTTAAAATATCGCAGTTGTTGTGATTATAATAATAGCACTGCACTGTACAGCTGGCCTCATGACAGTCCAGCTATTTGAATGCAGGCTTGTTTCGTGTTTCCAAGATGGAAAACTGGAGTGATTTCTGTGCCCATCATTGAACTGTCCAGACATGTCAGTTATAGTCCATTGTTGGGAGTTGGGGGAGCTGAATAGAGTGGGAGAAAGTTGCACGTGCCAGCCTTGTAGAGCTAATCCTCTGCATGCTGTTGGCTTGTAATTCCTCAAGTGGTGCATGAGTACTACTGTATTAATTACAAGTTTCTGTATATGGGAAAATACATCATGCATGCAGTTCCCAGGAAACTTGCAGATAGTGGTAGAATACTTCCTGCCAACCAAGAGGTTGCAGGTTGGAATCCCGCCTCCAGCACTACCATCATTGGGTTCCTGAGTAAGACCCATAACCCTTTTGCTCCAGGGGGACTGTCCCTGAATTTAAGCAATGTAAGTCACTCTGGATAAGAGCATCAGCTAAATGCTATAAATGTAAATGTAAAATAAGTAAATCAGTGAAGTAAGTGTAGCAGGACGAGGAGGGAGTGTAGGCACAGATAACATGGAATATGTTTGCAGATAGAGAGGATGCAGTGGCCAGCGTGGGCTTTTAATTGCCATGGCAACCATGGACACTACAGCACACTGTAATAACCCTGTTAGTGACCGCAGCCCAGCCATCAAAAAAGATTTCATTAAAATGATCAAAGTCTTATACTTCAAGAGAAAAGTAAAGGTACTAGGTTTGTGTCCTATAATTTAACAGACTTCAATGAAAGCATAAAGATTAATGAAAGGCAGGATCATTCAAATAGGGTTCATTAATATGACCATTTTTATTCTTATTTTATTGTTTTTATTTCATAGATTCTATCCAAACTGATAGGTAGTCCTGTTCAGTTAAATTTATTACAGTGTAATAAAAGTCATGATATTCATAGTTTACTACCGTTTTTAAGTGCAGCACTACTACCACTACTGTTCTAACTTTTCAGGCCAGAGAAAAACTAAGACACATATCGTGGTCATTCTATGTTTTGTGAATTTTGAAGTGAAAATGTACTTCCACTATAAGTAAACAGACTTAAGCAAACTTAAACATGGCTTTTTCCTGTCAATTTACGAGCATATTTAATATCCTTTCTGTTTATTTGCTGAATTTAACATGCTGAGGGGAAAAAACCTTTTGCCCAACTATATTAAATTTATGCCTGTTTTGTGGTGTTTTTTTTTTTCTAATATATTGTATTGAGCAAATAAATAGTATTTGTGCATCACAATGTGTCTCTATAGAAGATGTATCTTTGACGTATCTGTGACGTTATCTTTTACCTTCACCTGACTAATTAGGAAAAAATGGCTTTGTCCATGATTACCAAGCATGCCAGTATTTGTGGACGGTCTAGTGGTAGGATACTTGCCTATGGATCTATGGACCAAGCGGTCACAGGTTTGAATCCCATCCCAACTACTACCATTGGGTTCCTGACCAAGTCCCTTGCTCCAGGGGGACTGTCCCTGCAATCAGGACATGGAAGTTGCTCTGGATAAACCTAAATGCTCTAAATGTGAATAGTGCAAAAATATTATTTTAGTCCTGTCTTATCTTTATCATATTGTATAGATTCAATTAAAGCAATGGGAACAAATGTTTTACCACAATGGACTGTTAAATATCTAAAGATATAAGGGGTTCCAACTAGTCAGCATTCAGCCTCAACATTAAAATAATCAGCGGCCTGATTTTTTTTGTAACCATTTGTAACCATCTGCACCTGTTTCTTCACTGCTTCACGCTTTTACTTGGATGGCTTTGTTTTGCTTGAATGATTCATACGTAGGTCACTTATCAAACCATAAACAATCATCTGATCCAGGTACAGGGACTGGATCATAAACCTTTTGTCTGATTAACTATTCCTCAAGAGCACAGAAAAAAATCAAAAGTAAAATATGAAGAAACAATAACAGTAAGCTGTATTTACTGTATATTAGAATAGTATAGAATAGAATAGAACAATCATTTATTATCCCACGAATGAGAAATTTGGGTGTTGTTGTTATTATCATTTTACCCATGAATGATTTGTGGAAAAATTTGTGATACCTGTTTAAAAAACATTATGGGGTCATTGTGACACCTCATGTCCTGCCACAGTGTGAGTGCCCCACCTGCAGGGTCAGTAGCACATCTCAGAACCAGACTCAGGTTTATTGCACACATATGGGGAGTCAGTCTTTGTGCGTGCACATTAATGGCATGTACTAGAAAGACAAGAACAAGTAAGCAAGACTATGAATAATTATTCACAAAGACGAACTTCAAAAATCACCAACTTAAACATTAAACAACTTCTAGACGTCACATGCTACATGATGAACTATGTGTTGAAATTGCCTTAAATGAGTGTTAAAATTCACAGCACCCTAGTAAAAAAGAAATTGATGTAGTTGAAAGAAAAGCCTTGTCAGTGTAAGCAATCACTTCACTGCATTCAACTAAACAACACAAGACTGTATTATGGTCAGAGAGTGGCAGCGTTGGGGCGGGGAGAAAGGAAGGTGTGGGTAAGGATATGACAGTGCGCATGACGACATGTAATCCCAAGCTGAAAGTGAATCCCCCTGTGAACTTCATACGCAGATTCCAGGATCTAATTTGAGGCCAGGCAGCCTCTCCCCTGTGTCTGTCCCCCAAGCACGTACCCTCCCTTACCCCTGTTTCCGGCACGCAGCTGTTCTTTCAGATATTAATAACTCCATTGAGACACACTGGCAGACACCCTTCATCCCAGTCCCTGGGGCACCACTACAATCCCTCCACTTTACTGTAGGGTCCACCTCAAATCAGTCCAGGAAGTGGCTTTCCAAAAAGAGGGTAATGTGATAACAACTGTAAGGGTTCATTTACCCTTAACACAGTTTGCAATGCTAATGGTTAGAGCTGAAAAATCTGATGAACAGAAAGTTAATGTGACAGAGAGAATGACTGTGGCGTATGTAAGCATTGAGGGGTGGGAATGTATGATTTTGTATGATTGTCCTTGGGTTATTATTGCTGCAGATTTATATCACAATGTCCATCAGTTTTATTGTTCTTCATCAGCTGCAATACAGTAATAATTACTAGTTATTATTCTGTCATCATAGAAATTGCTGGCTCCACCTTTTGTTATCAAATTATCAAAGAGTGCTTAGTAATCGACCCTGCTGGGATTCTGTGCAAGACCACACCCCCATTTGGAAAGGAGTAGGTAGTAAAACTGATACCCCTTGACCCTGAAATATATTCCATACAGTTTGCCTACAGCAAAGCAGAGTCTTGTGACCTGCCTAAAGGACTTTTCCTGATGCAAAATTTTAAAAGATGAACTTTAGTCTTGCTCTTTGGTTATATTTTGCGCATGCATTCCATAAAACTTAATGCCATATGCTGTCTAATGATGTGTTCAATCAGACTTTTCTTCTAACCATTGGTCTTGCATGTAGCTAACATGAGACAAACCCTTTGGCATGGAAACATTTGAGCCTTTGGTGTTTAAAGCGTGCACACTATCATAGGCAAAGGGGCTAAAAGAACAGAAATAGCCCCCTTCCCACACACACAGCTGCAGCAGAAGTCATGCACCATCTCCCTAACCTTGCCTCCAGAACTAATCTGGTCATCATGGCAACCATGCAACACATTAAACATAAACAACAACCTCACAGGTGTGTGGGGGTGTTAAGACCTTGGCAGAGTGGCCCAGCATAATTCAGCAAACACAAGTATTAAAGTGTGGGCTGTTGCTCTATTAATGGTTATGAACATATTCCTTAAAGGGAGTCATTGGGAGGTAAAGTACAAAATCCCGTATTTGGGTTTACGTTTTGATTGTGTGTTAGGGGCTTATCCAAAAAGTCCCCAAATCACCTTTTAGATTACTGTTTTAGATTTTTAGTTTTGTCTTCTTTCAATTCATTTATATCATACCATAATAATAAAAGACATCGCTCTTGTCAAACTGGCAAAATAAATGATTTTTGTAAGCAGCCATTTTTACCTTTGTTCAGACCGAATATTATCACTTCTGCAGTAATGGAAATTTGTGCACGCCTGTTTATAAGTGCAAGTTAAAAGTGTTGTGTCTTCACTTTCCCCCAGTGGGATTAATATTACCGTACTTAAACACAAGATAAGTTTGGATATCTTGATGTACAGGTAGTTGCACCCCATCTGTCTACTTGTGTTTTCTACAGTGCCTTGCAAAGGCATTTTTGTTGCCTCACAACCTGGAATTAAAATTGATTTTTTGAGTTTGCACCATTTCATTTACAGAACATCCATATAACTTTGAAGATGTATTTTTTTATTATTATTGTGAAGCAAACAACAAACAGGACACAATAACAGAAACTTCAACGTGCAGAACTATTCATCTCTTAAAGTCAGTACGTCATAGAGCCACCTTTTGCAGCAATTACAGCTGCAAGTCACTTTGGATAAGTCTCTATGAGCTTGCCACATCTTGCCACTGGGATTGTTGCCCATTCCTCAAGGCAAAACTGCTCCAGCTCCTTTATATTGGATGGTTTTTGCTTGTGAATAGCAATCTCCAAGCCTGATCACAGATTCTCAATTGGATTGAGGCCTGGACTTTGAGTAGCATGATGCTGCCACCACCATGTTTCACTGTGGTGATGGTGTTCTTGGGGTGATGGGATGTGTTAGGTTTGCGCCAGACATAGCATTTTCCTTGGTGGCTGTAAAGTTCAATCTGACCAGAGCATCTTCCTGCATACATTTGGGGAGTCGCCCACATGCCTTTTGGCAAACTCTAAACGTGCCTTATTGTGTTTAACGTTAAGTAAAGCCCAGCTCTATGAAGTGTAGGGCTTAGTGTGGTCCTATGGACAGATACTCCAGTCTCATCTGTGGAACTCTACAACTCCTTCAGGGTTACATTTGGTCTCTGTGCTGCCTCTCTGATTAATGCCCTCCTTGCCCAGTCTGTGAGTTTTGGTGGGTGGCCCTCTCTTGGCAGGTTTGTTGAGGTACCATGTGCTTTCTATTTGAAGATGATGGATTTGATGGTGCTCCGAGGGATCATCAAAGATTTATAACCTAACCCTGACTTGTACTTCTCAACATCTTTGTCCCTGACTTGTTTGGAGAGCTCCTTGGTCTTCATGGTGTGATGCCTCTTGCTTAATGGTGTTGCAGCCTCTGGGGCCTTTCAGAAAAGGTGTGTTTATACTGATAGTTCATGTGACACCTAGATTGCACACAGGTGGACTTCATTTCACTAATTATGTGACTTTTGAAGGTAATTGGTTGCACCAGGTCTATTTACGGGCTTTATGGCAATGGGGGTGAATACATATGCACATGCCAATTTTCAGTTTAAAAAAAAATTATATATATAGATATATATATACATATATTTCTCATTTCACTTCATCAACTTTTGCAGATCCATCACATAAAATAAGACTAAGAAACATTTAAATTACAGGTTGGAATGTAACAAAATAGGTAAAAAGTCAAGGAGGTGAATACCTTGTATCTAGTATCTAGTAAGTTTCTCTCATTCAGTCTGTCTGTGTGTGTGTGTGTGTGTGTGTGTGTGTGTGTGTGTGTGTGTGTGTGTGTGTAAGAGCATTTTGTAAAGACAGATATGTGTATTATTAGCATTGGTTTGATTGTGTAACCAGGATTCAGGTAATTATAGTCACAATGAATTAAAGAAACAGGGAATTGTATTACCAGTCTGGGATCTGTATGTTTATCATGTTATGCTATCACTTGGGTTTTATACCTGTTTACCGCAAATCTGGATTCCAACACCTGCTGTGACAAAGTGCTCTCTTGAGCTCTCTGTGTATCTATCCATTTGTCTTCATACTGAAGGCCTGTGACCTTCGGTGTCTCCAGTAGGTTCTGTAAACACCTGATAAAAAGGGGGACTTCTCAGCCCCATCCGCTGTCACAGGTGCAGATGGAGAAGAGGCACACCAAAGGACAGGCTCACATCTTCATTTTCTCTCTCCAAAAATATTGCTAGCAATAAAGTTCTCCCTCATCATTGACTTTCAAAAGAACCTAGGATTTTTATCAGCAGAATCCATCACCAAAGTGTTCACTTCTGCATTCTAATTTTTTTCTTCCAATTTTTGAAAATTTTGTAAATTTGAAGTTGAAACTACTGTTATTTACTTATATTTTTCAATATCTTGTTTTTTTATTCAGTGACTCTTTCTTCTACAGATTCTGAGTTGAGCCTGCAAAATAACTTAAGCACCTCAATCAACAAACAGAAGACAACATGAAGGTCTCTAATGTCTTCCTGCTTCCTATTATTCTCATAATGTTCTTTGTCCACCGTTACATTGCCCAGAGTGACTCTGAGCTTACAGTTACAACAAGATTAGGTCGTGTCCAGGGTATGCGCCTCCCTGTCCCAGACCGAAGCCATGTGATTGCCTTCCTGGGTATTCCATTTGCAGAACCTCCTTTGGGAAAAAAGCGGTTTAAGCCACCTGAGCCCAAAAAACCCTGGAATGATGTGTTTGAGGCAAGAGATTACCCCAATGCTTGCTTCCAGTATGTGGACACTACATACCCTGGATTTCCTGGAACTGAAATGTGGAATCCCAATAGGATGATGAGTGAGGATTGCCTTTACCTGAACGTATGGGTTCCGTCTTCCCCAAGGCCGCACAATCTTACAGTTATGGTGTGGATATATGGTGGTGGCTTCTACAGTGGCTCTTCCTCTCTGGACGTTTATGACGGCCGCTACCTAGCTCATTCGGAGAAGGTGCTGGTGGTCTCTATGAACTATAGAGTGGGTGCTTTTGGGTTCCTTGCCCTTAATGGTTCTTCTGAGGCTCCTGGAAATGTGGGTCTTCTAGACCAGAGATTGGCACTCCAGTGGGTACAGGACAACATTCAGTTCTTTGGAGGCAACCCCAAACAAGTGACTATTTTTGGGGAGAGTGCAGGTGGAGCATCAGTTGGAATGCACCTTCTGTCCCCGGAGAGTCGCCCAAAATTTACCCGTGCCATCTTACAAAGTGGTGTGCCAAATTGCCCTTGGGCCACAATAAGCTTTGATGAGGCTCGGAGGAGGGCCACCAAACTGGCCAAGCTGGTGGGCTGCCCTGATGGAAATGACACTGAATTGATTGACTGCCTGAGGAACAAGCAACCACAGGAGCTTATTGATCATGAGTGGCAGGTACTTCCATACAGCAGCCTCTTTCGCTTTTCCTTTGTACCTGTTGTGGATGGTGTGGTGCTCCCTGACACTCCTGATGCCATGCTTAGTGAAGGCAACTTCAAGGATACTCAAATCCTCCTGGGTATTAACCAGGATGAAGGGTCATATTTCTTGATTTATGGTGCACCCGGATTCAGCAAGGACAATGAAAGCCTGATCACAAGGGAAGACTTCCTGGAGGGTGTGAAGATGAGTGTTCCTCATGCCAATGACATTGGATTGGAGGCAGTTATTCTTCAATACACAGACTGGATGGATGAAGAAAACCCTGTGAAGAACCGTGAAGCCATGGATGATATTGTGGGAGACCACAATGTAATCTGCCCTCTGCAGCATTTTGCGAGAACGTATGCACAGGCAGAAACAGGAAGTCAAGGGATTCCTGGCTTGGGCATCTCAGGGTCAGCAGGCCACAGTGGCAATTCACAAGGTAAGGTGATTAGAAAAGCAGTAATGTATGAGTTGCAACATAGTAGTTTGAATTCATGAAGCATTTAGTTTACCCTTTCAATAAAAATGCTAAAATTTGTAGATTTGATTCCATCATTGAACAACTACATCTTTGTTGTTCACAGGTTCTGTGTATCTTTACCTGTTTGACCATCGAGCTTCTAATCTGGCCTGGCCTGAGTGGATGGGCGTGATTCATGGTTATGAGATTGAGTTTGTTTTTGGCCTGCCATTGGAAAGGCGACTCAACTACACTGTAGAGGAAGAGAAACTCAGCCGACGTATGATGAGATACTGGGCTAACTTTGCTAGGACTGGGTAAGAAAGACAGGGAGACCAGACTAGTGTGTGATGTTATGTCAGATTTTTAAACTAGTCACTCACAATGCAGGTCTGTGAATAAGCGAAATTAAGTATTTTTAAAATGTTAAAAAATGTACTTCCTTTACATTTTACTATTTTTGTCTTTTTTTAATATCCAGTAACCCCAATATTAACGTTGATGGGACTATTGACAGCCGGCGGCGGTGGCCTCTCTTCACAGCTAATGAGCAGAAACATGTGAGCCTGAACACAGATCCAATCAGGGTGCACAAGGGCCTGAAAACACAGCTCTGTGCCCTATGGAACCGATTCCTACCTAGACTACTCAACATTACTGGTAATTAACATTAAAAAAGTTTTCTGAAGTTGCAGTTTTATATTGTAGTGCTTTTTTTTTTTTGCTTTAGATAAGCTTGTATTATTTTGCAGACCTTAGCCATTGTCAGTTTTCTTTTATGGGTAATTGCAATTCTCACTGACATCCCATCGGGAAGTGGTAATAAGCATATCTTTATTTCATCTTTATCTCATACTGATGCAGAATAAAAAACAGAAAGATGGAGATCTGTGAGCAATACAAAAAATGCTAAATGTCCAGTATTAGTGGGCATTATTGAGCATTTATGTCTGATTTTTTAATAAGCATTCCCAGCTGACATGTCTGAGCATCACCTTCAATTTCCATTTGAAAATTCAATTTCAACAAAAAAAATTTTTTTCAAAAGCATAACATCATTCATGACCCCCAACATTTTTTCTTATTTTTAATTGTATATTACTAAGGTAACCTAAGTTATAATTGAATATACAAAAAAAAATTACATTTGATTTATTAAACACAAAACAGTTTTCAAATGTAGTTACAGAGAAAGTACTAATCTGCTCTGGGAGTCTGGGGAAAATAAAGTACTTATTGTAAATAAACAAGCCATTTCACTCAAGGAAATGCCTTGTCATTAAATGTGCATCTTGAAATTAAACAGACTCCCCATGCCAGTTAGTGTTATTACACTGGAGGACAAACCAGCTGAACAAGTCTTCCTTTCTAAGTAGTCTCGCTGTAACGAAATACAGTAAATTGTGAATACTCACACTCACCTTCAAACAAAGGTCTTTGCTGTGATGAGTGGGTGAAGCCTGAACATGCTGTTGTGTGCTATGGAGTAATTTGTTTAATGGATGATTTGGACTGGATTTTTTTTTCTAAAAGATCTCACTACAAATTTTCTCTTTTACTGTTGTTCTTCTGCTCCCACATTTTGTAGCCTTTTTTATTAACTGTCTAGTTTCTTATTCTTTCTCTACCAGACTTAGCAAGAATGCATAGGGCTTAATATTTGCTTAATTTAGGACCATGATCAAAGACCTATCATGTCTTCTTAACCATAACCTCTAACATCCATAACCTCCTCTTTGACCTTCCTCTTTTACTCTTTCCTGGCAGCTCCATCCTCAGCACCCTTCTCCCGATATACTCCTCATCTCTCTTCTGTACATGTGCAAACCAACGCAACCTTGCTTCTCTAACTTTGTCTCCACAACCTGAGCTGTCTCTCTAATATATAAAATCTAATCCTCTCCATCCTCATCACACCCAACAAAAATCTTAGCCTCTTTAACTCTGTTTTTAACTCTCTTTTTAACTCTGTCTCCAATCCGTATAGCATAGCTGGTCTCACTACTAACCTGTCAATCTTTCTTGCTGATACTTGTCTGTCACAAATCGCTCATGCCATTTGTCTCGACCCATCCCAACCTGCCTGCCTTTCACTTTTCTTCCACTCTCCCTGTTACTCTGAACGTTTGATCCCAAGTATTTAAATCCCTCCACCTTTGTCACCTCTACTCCCTATAACCTAACCACTCTACTTTCCTCCCTTTCGTTCACACTCATGTATTCTGTCTTTGTCACACTCAATTTCATTCCTCTCCTCTCTATTGTCCATGGGGACTCCTGTCTGACAGCATCCATCAACCTGTCCATTACCATAGCAAACAAGAATGAGCTCAGCGCTGATCCTTGATGTAATCCCACCTCTATATTAAATGCATCCATCACTCCTACTACAGATCTCACCACTGTAACGCTGCCCTCATAAAAATCCTGTGCCATTATGATATACTTCTCTGCTACTCTATAGAGCAAAGATCTATAAGATGAAAATTTATTTTAACAATAAATTATTGTTATCTGATCCATTTTGACAGTTGTTGTTTTTAACTGTGTTGTTCCTCACAAAAAAATGCTTTCATACTCTGTCTTTCTACCCAGACAACATTGATGATGCTGAGCGACAGTGGAAGGCAGAGTTCCACCGCTGGAGTTCCTACATGATGCATTGGAAGAGCCAATTTGACCACTACAGCAAGCAAGAGCGCTGTACAGACCTCTAAACAGATCTGCTGAGAGTGTAAGAGAGAGAAAAAGGGAGTGCAAGAGAAGTAAAATTAGAGTGATGACTATAAGACTCCATAATCTCTTGGGCCCATTTAGGGAAGATCAAAGGTTCTCTTGGTTGCGGTACATTTTATTCATTACTGATCAGTGCCTAAGATTGGATTTGTGAATATTACACTGTATGCACTGTAGAGTTTCTTCTCCATCACCTGTAAACCATGAACAACATTTATGCTAAGTTTTGCATCAGATTTTATATACTGTTGCCAGTTATTTGGTACAATAAAGTTACAGCAAGATATTGCAGTAAGAGATTATCAAGCATTATGGTCATCAGAAAGGATGTAGGCGAGAAAATGAATGAATGAAGGTGCGATATTACCTCTGATAACTGTGTGAGTGTATGTGTGTGAGTATGTGTGTGTGAGTGGGTCAGTACAACATATGCTTGGATACCCTCATTCACTCTGGTCCTCAGGATCCCATATTTCCCTTTTTTACTTAAGGATTTCCGTTTACCTGTTATAGTCTGCTTAATTTATGACAGCTGCTTGACCATTTGTGTATTGATTAGTGTATCTCTCTTCCATCCATCGTCTTCTCTGTCTTTAAATCTTGCCATATGCTTCAGTGGTTTGTTGTTATGTGCAGTTGTCTGCGGTCTCTCTGTGGGTCCAACTACAATTCTTTGGTATCACATATAGGAATCATGAGCCATTTCAGTCCGCGGTCTGCGTGTTGGCTATATACTGCACCACTGTGTGTTTGTTGTACGGGGACATGAGTGTGTCTGAGAGACAAGTGATGTCAGTGTATTTTCCTGGTATGTATACATACTTTCATCTTGATTGCTGTACACATTGCATGATTACTGGTGCTCACAGCATGATCCTCCACTATTTATGCGCGTTTGTGAGTGTGTGCTAGGTAAAAAAAAGTGATTGATAGTGAGCGTGTGTTTGCAGGAGCATACATACACCCTATTTGGCACCTCCATGGGCCAGTATTCACCTACATGTATTGTCTAAATGTAGCATATCACTTGTGAATGTCACCTCTACTTTCACGGTTTCATTTTGCCTGGGCATTGTGTGCACGTGAGCACGTCCTGGAGAGAAAAGCTGTGCTGTGTGATGTCTGTGTGCCAAAGACTCTACCACCCCCCCTTTCTCCGGTTGCCCCCACCCCTCCCTCAGTGGGAAAGAATTTTCATTACAGTAATGGAAGGAGCGTAATTTAGTTAGTGCTTGTTTGAAATGACAGCCTGCTGTGTCAGCCATCTTAACTCCAGCCCTACCATCAGTCACTTGATGCAGTGGGTGGATGATGCAGGAAAACAGCGAGTGTTCAGAGAAAGCAAGACGGCTCACAAGAAGCACTAATACACTCTTATAAATGAAGGTGCTCTTTGGTGTGATGCCACAAAATAACCTTTGATTCCCTATAGAACCTTTGAGTGGATTGTTCTTTGCAGAACCCTTTTTGCAAATAAGATGTGTGAGTAACCTTTGTAAAGCTTTAAGAACCTCCCTGCTACTCTTTAATTCTTAGAAAGGTTCTTCACACCCTCAAATCTCTTTTACAGGCACGGGGAAGGGGCATGCTTAAAAATAAAGGTGCCAGAAAGATTCTTTAGCCACAGAAGGACCACTTTTTGAGCCCTAAAGAACCTGTCTGTTGAGTTTTTTTTGTTTTTTTTTAAACGATGCATTTAAAGGTTCTTTTGGGAATCAAAAGTACTTCACAAAATAATTCCAAAGAACCCTTTATTTCTAAGAGTATACAGAATATTGTTCTATATGTATTTATTTATTTATTTAATCTATTTCAGCATGTCTTTTTTTTGTTTAAGTACTTGTGTTGCATGCTTTTATTAAATCTAGAGCTTTATGTAAATTTTACATTTGCATATATCAGGTTCAAGGTCACATTATTTTAGAATTCTTTGATCATACTACTTTTTCTGTCTGCATTGTTCTCACAGTTTTCTTTCTGTCTGCGTCTGCTTCTCCATTGTATCTCATTATGAAGTGTGGTTGTTTGCATTCTTCTCTGTAAGTCACACCACTGAGTTACCCTCACATTAGTCCTGTGTTGTTTATTTAAACACTTTGGTTAACACTGTGGAAGGGTCATGTGTAAGGTCAGTGCTGTGACCGGACAGCGGGTCCTCCAGGAGCATTTTGGTTGGCTGTCGTCTGACATGTAACCACCCAATATGCTTGGAGTAGTGTACTTTAGCTTTAAATGATGTAATTACAAATGAAGAGATTAAATAACAATAAAAGTGCTGTCTTAAATTATTTAGGTATAAATATTTGAGTAGAAGACATACATCAAATAACTGCATGTGTCTACAGTGTGGCTGTGTGTGCGATTTTCTGTCAGTTTGAGTGACGGCTGCTCTTGCACCTCTTGTTCAATGAGGGGTCATTCTTATCTGCTCAGTCCAATAAACAGTCCCCTGCATGCCCCAAAGCTCCTCCTCCCTGTATTCTGTACTCAAACAATTGACTGTTATCCATTGTAACAATATGCCAGTGCTGATGTATATTATAATTGCAAATTTATATTCAGTTGAAAGCATATTAATAGCCCTGAGATTAATGTTAGCAATAAAAGGATATACTAATGATGGAATATATTTGATAATTGAATGCATCCATGTTTATTTAATGAAAATAGTTTGGTAATGATGATGGTCAGTATTATATTGAAGTGAATGGAAAGATGGATTGAAAGTGTCATTCATATATATATATATATATATATATGAAAGTATGTGGTGTTTGTTTTAGTGACAGGTACTTTGGAATGACTCAATTATGCAAGCTACTCTGTCAAAACCTTTAACTATTGGGAACACCTTATATGATCATACGGGAGGGAACATTATCCTCAGATCACCATTAATGTTTCTATCCCGTGAAAAAAATTGTCAAGTATTTTCACAGGTTTTCCATTCATTTGTGCCATCACTGTTATTATTCTTTTAGGTCCAGTTTTATTGCTCACTGTGCCAGACTTGTGTGGTAACAGCACTGTGCAACTCTTCTGCATGGTATGTTTTTGCCCTCTCAGGGCACTGTATCTGAAGTCCTCCAACAAAAACCTCATTAAACAGAATGACTAAAATGGATTAATGCGTTTTTGTGTTTTCTTTGCTAGCCGAATAAAAATAAAGATGCCAAAAAGGGACCTGTGAGGTGATGCCATTGGCTGACTGATTCCCTAAAGAACTTTTCATTGGCTATTTCTTTGAAGAACAGTTTTCGTTAATCTGCAGAACCATAAAAAGACCAGATACCTTTCCTAATAGTTCTGAATATACAGATGTGGAACACTGCAACAATTAAAACCAAAATAAAATCTGAAGGGATATAAACTGGATATTTTACCTGATAATGTGACAAAGCTGAAAGAGTGCAGTGATAACATGTTTTACAGTTCTGAAGGTACTGGTGACTTTTTTTTCTTTTTTTTTTAGAATTCACAGTCATTGCCAACAGTGAAAGGCAATCAGTGCTACATTACACAGCAATGTGACAGAATTTGATGAAGCAACATTGTGATGTGCCTGGTTTGCTTCAGCAAGTAAGACGAAAGGGCTACTGTTCCTGCAGTCAAGGCACAATACGATGAGCTCTGCAAACACCAGTGTATCCCACAAAGCACTGATCCAATCATCTAATAAAGGTCATAACCCAGACTTAAATTTGTTGTGGAGGTCATAAGATGAATGAGTGTAGATTTTAAATGGGCCATGATTTCATGAGTTATTCCCTGAGGTTCCATTATGTCGTGTATTCAGCTCTTTGAACCAACCAGGCTGTTTTTGTTAACGTGTCTCTGAGGCTGAAATATGTAAATGGACTCTGTTGATGCCCTGTATGGTACCTTCTGGACTGAAACATTCTTCATGACTTCAGCTTAAACTGCTGTAAATAGAAAAGCAGATAAACTGAAACATAATCACAAAACAGTATGTTTTCACCTTAATTTACACAAATATGGGTCCTATAGACTGAGGACTAAATGGTGTGTTTTACATACGACATGCACCGTGTCTAAATACTGCAATCAACCTTTTAATTAAAAAAAAAAGCGAGGAAGAATTTTTTCCTTAATACGGGCCGTTTAAAATTAACAGCTTGGTTCCAAAGTGGACCAATCGGGCACCAGTAAATTACACATGAATATGGTTCTTCCATATTGTTTCTCCATGCTAGAGATCACAGAAACACCTTAATGAAAGTTACTGCCAAACCCATTGCTACAATAAAGTAGTCCTGATGAGCTCATTAGCATATCAGTGATGTATGGACTGTTTCACTGAAAAATCAACAGCATATGGCTGCTTGTATAAAAAAGGAAGTACAATGCTTTGAAATTCACATTGTACATTTTGTGCAATTATTCCACTAATTGAAAAAGACAGTCGAGTGAAGAGTTCAGCTTAAAACATTATCCCTACTCTAAAATTCATTACAGTGTGACTCTGAGCTTCAGCAATTCGGCCGTCTGGAGACAGAGGCTAAAAATAGAATGTCTCAAGGAAATGGCTCAAAGCAATGTGTTTCTTTGCCTTTGGACATAAGTGGACCTGAGCTATTAGCTTCTATCTGCCCTTGGCCAAATAAACCTATAGTAGATGCAGATTTTTTCAATCAGTAAAAATCATTAACTATTGAATTGATGCCAACGGAAAAGTTATTCTGTATAAAGTATGGGACCATTTCCATTTTATTATAGTAAGTACTATCCATCAGCAACATAGCACAGTGGGTAGTGCTGTTGCCTCAAAGCAAAATAAAATTTTAGAAATATATAAAACTTTCTAAAACAATAAAATACTTTGGCTGGGAAAATATTTAAACAAGTTCCAGGAGCTTTTTTCTAATTATCTGAAATGTAGATAAAGATGCATTCAGACCACAGTTATTCAGCAGTTAATTTTTGCTGCTGAATATCTTTTCATTTTTAAGGTGCTAACAAGTGAATCATACCCATTTCTGCATAAATAAGTAAGGCCATCAATTATAAATTCATTTAAATGGTTGCAAATCATACTACAATAAATAAATCCTTTCAACATCTGGTTCTTCATGTCATTACTAGTGATTTTTGCAATAAAAATTTAGAATCACTGATTCATTTTCATAGCCACTTGCCCTGTGTAGGGTCACAGGCAAACATACAGACAAACATACACACTCACATCTAGGGGACAATTTAACATCTTCAATACACCTGACATGCAAGTCTCTGGACGGTGGAAGGAACCCATAGCACCTGGAGGAAACACGCCGACACTGTGAGAACATTGAAACTTCACACAGAAAGAACCTGGACTGCGCCGTCTGGGAATTAAACTCTTGACCATCAGACTGTGAGCCGACAGCACTACCCACTGTGCCGCCCATTAATTAAAAAAATCATTCAGTATGTAACCATTTAGTTGCCTTTTTATAACAATCGCATTAAAATAATGAATGGTTGTTCATTTGACCACAGAATGGGAACTCAAAGTTATAAGCATTAATACTTTTGGATGGTTACGTGTGTTTAAAGATGAAGCAGGTGTCATGATCATTTGAGTTATATTATCTTTTCAGTTTTAAGTTATGAACAGACTGAATTTAATAGGAGGTGTCAAGGCAGGGCCTTCAGAATACTTCAAAAGTGTTATCTGTACCTAGACATTAGCAGCAGATTCTTTCAGATCTGGAAGTTGGCTGTTCACTTGCGGCCTAATAAACCCACCTTGATAGGTGCACTGTAACAAGACGATCAGTGAAAGAAGAAGTGAAAGTGACTATACTTGTCATTGTAAAACACTGCACAGCACACAGTGAGACACAACGAAATTACACCTCTGCATTTTACCCATACGCACAAACACGTCCTAACTTTTTTCTTAGTTAGAATACACATTTTTGTTTATATTTTGTTTAACGAACAAATCGAGGTTCATTTTTGTTGTCTACCTGCAATTAAATCACTTTCTTTTCCAGAGATAAATAAAAACAAGATCAGACATCTATATGTGATCATTTCTTAATAAGAAGTGATTATTTAATGGGGTGTCCTAATAACTAGTGTTTTTTTGCATGTTTTAACACAAACCAATTAAACACATCTCATTCAAACCTTCATCCTGTCCTCTCTGCCAGCCTCCTAGAAGCTGTCTTTGGAGAAGTGTTGAAGCAGTGTGCTGTAGTGTAGTTTGTTGTCCTCCAGAGGTCACCTTGAGCCCATAGAAGAAAACTACCCGTTTTTTCTCGCTTTGTTCTCCTATAACCTCCACTAAACCGACACTGATCTAAAGGCCCATTTCAACAGTACAGTTCAGCAGAATTTAAAAAAGGAAATAATATCTTAAGCATGTAGAATATAGATCCCTCAAGACCATGCCTCAAAGAAGTGAAAAAATAGAGTTTATGAATTCATATGGACACACACACTCAGGATGGCCATCTGACTCTTCACATGCAGTTTTTTTTTTTTTTTTTTAATCGACTCGTTTAAATATTTTATTGATTGGTTGCTTCTAATTGGTTGCTTGTTTGCAATATCTTCCACTTTTACATATTGGGTTTTTTTTTTATGAATAGTTCATTTCTCTTCTGCAAATGGGAAGTGTTAACAGTGTTTCATTTAACTGATCAGAGAGTGGCAGTAGCGTGGGCATGTAATTGGATGTATGTGTCTGAATGGAGAGGCAGTGGAAATGGATGAAGGATCAGGCTGGGCCGTGCATGTGAACGCGCTTATGACGTAGAATGGGTCCGATGAGAAAGAGCCAATCACAGAGCGCCGCGGTCTATGGACCAATGAGAGTGCGCGGAGCGGAGCCTGAGCTTAATGGCGCACTGATGGCGCTCGTTCGCTACAGCACAGACTTGTGTTTACTGTGAGCAGTCACCAGCTGATCCTCTGTCTCACACACACCTGCAGTGCTGAGTAACAGCCCATTTACCTGTTTAAACGTCGAAGATCGGTCGGAACAATGACCTCGGCTTCCACAAAGGTACAGGAGCTGGGGAAGGGTTTCAGCAGCGCAAAACACTGCCTTCATACTGCACGGGTCCTGCACATCCTGCTCCTCATATCCATTGCCACGTCTTTAATTACTCGGGGCCAAGATCTTCCTTGGCCTAAGAGCTAGCCAGCAGCCTAGTTTCTCTTTCTGCTCCATAATTCTACAGTGATGCAATTACTTTTCTGTAACTGCCCAGGTTGGTGAGATCTTCTCTGCAGCAGGAGCTGCCTTCACTAAGCTGGGGGAGCTCACCATGCAGCTGCATCCAGTGGCTGACTCCAGTCCAGCAGGGTAAGTTGAACTCTAGATGCAGGTAGAACTGTTCCCCAAAACTGTATGTGTTTTGGAGCAGAAGCACTAGAGTTGTTATCAGTTCTTTCTAATGACATTGGGTCACAGAAGAGGTTTTACACTTTGTTTCAACATTGCTGGGTTTCTCTTTAACCCTTTAACTCATTCATTATCTCAACTGCTTTTCCTGAGTAAGATTCAGTGGTAAAACTATCCCAGCGCATATAGGATACAAGGCTGGTTGTCAGTCAAACACATTCACTTCCTCCTAGGGGCAATTAAGCATCTTCAATCCATCTGAAGTGCAGGTCTTTGGACTGCGGGAGGAAACCCAAGCACACATTGGGAGATCATGCAACATCCACACAGAAGGGACCCTGGAATCAAACCAAGGATCTTCTTGCACCTTCGATCAGTATTAAAACACTTGCAGATGAACATTGGTTATCTTGAATAGCAAATTGGGGTGGTATAAATTAGGCAGCAACACGGATTCCTTTGAGCTTGTAGGTCTGCTGCACGGTGTTTGAGTGCATGGGTTAAATGCAGAGGTCCAGTTTCTTCGATGTTCACTGTGTGCTGTGCTGTGCTCTCGCAATGACAAGAACAGTCACTTTTACTTTCACATTTTCTTGTGCTGGGCCTCAGTATACTTAGCTCACTTACAGTGGTGATTTCAGCTCTTTTCAGGTGAAGTGGGTTCTCCAAATTAGGCAGCACACTGATTCCTTTGAGCTGAGTTGGAAGTAGAAAAAATGGTCTGAACAGCTCTATAAAGAGTAAAATTGCAGTTTTAATTGCAGCTAAGCAATTAGTTCAAAGTATCTTTAAAACTGTAGGTCTTGTGGAGTGATCTTGGGAGTGTTTTGTACATACCGGAAGTGATCCGGAACACGTGAACCAGCAACAGGTTCGGGGTGCCCAAGGCTTATTGATGTCTGATCCCAAAGAAACTTCTACAGCACAAATTGATGAAAAAGTTATTGTTGACTGGGAAAGAATAGTGTCAGAACATACTGTAGGCTTTTATATGTGGGGCTGCATAGCCGCAGACTAGTCAGAGTGAAACACTGACCTTGTCCACTAGCAAAAGCACCAAGAGTGGGTATATGTGCATCAGAACTGGACTGTGGAGGAATGAAGGAAGGTGGTCTTGTCTGATGAATCATATTTTCTTTTACATTGTGCATGACCTGGTGTGTGTCCTGATAAGACACTTTGAGCATTCCTTGTTTAGTGATCTCTTTCAGTAAAGTAATTCAGCCTGGCAGACTGGAAACATTGTTCAGGAATCATTTGAGGAACGTGAAAGTGACAACCCTTGTCATTTTGAAACGCAGCACAACACAATGATATTCAACCTCTGCGTTTCACCCGTGCAGCAGGGGGCAACAATTGAAATCGCGGCCGGTACCTTGCTCAAGGGTACCTCAGGGCAACCTAGTGGTGAGAGAATCGAACCCACAATCTTCCAATCCAGGGCAACTCCCTAACCACTAGGCCACCGCTGCCTCTGACAGAAGGTTCAAGGTGTTGACCTCATGTCCAAAGGTCTAGTTGGATATTTGTGGGATGTCCTGGACAAAATAATCGTATCTTTGGTGACCCTGTCTCACAATTTGAAGGAAACTGCTGCTACTGCCTTGACGCCGGATCACATGTTCAGTGGTCTTAAGGAGTCCGTGCATAGACTGCTTAGATCTGCTTTGGTGGCACAAGTTGTCCTACACAAAGTTAAACTGGTGTTTTAAATTTTTTCCTTGATCAGTGCAGATTGTATTGATGTAACTGGTTTGTTTAGTTTAATTTTAAGTCACCAAAGGGATTATTACGTAGTCTGTTTCTGCCACTGCGGGACAGGGTGCCATTTAACATAAGAGAATGCTATCATGGGAATAATTTTAAGCCATAAAATATCACATCTTAAGATGAAGTTGATATCTCAGAATTTCTTACAGTTTTGTATTGTGTACAAAACTTTGAATGAAATTAAGAGACAGCAAAGAAACTTAAGTTGTACCATGGGACCTGGGCATTAGTTTCTGTCTCTCCTTGCAGAGCTAAATGGATGGAGACTGAGATGGTTTGGAACTGGCCTCTTCTTTCGGCTGCTCTTGTTAGGGGTCGTCACAGCAGATCAATCGTGTCCATTTCTCCCAGTCCTCTGCATCTTTCATTTTCCTCCTTCAAAGCAGTTGCCTGCATGTCCTCTCTCACTATATCCATAGACCTCCTCTTTGTCCTTCCTCTTCTCTTACCTGGCAGCTCCATACTTAACATCCTTCTCCTTAGTATAATACTCGTCTCTCCTCTGCACGTGTCCAAACCACCACAATGTTGCTTCTCTGACTTTTTTTCCAATCTCATCTGTTCCTCTATTAAACTCGTTCCTAATCCTGTCTGTACTCATCACTCCCGATGCAAGTCTCAGCATCTTTAACTCTGGCAGTTCCTGCTCCGCCACTTGTCTTTTTGTCAGTGCCACTGTCTCCAACCCATATAACATAGCTGGTCTCAATACTGTCCTGTAATTTACTGTCCCTTTTTGCCTTTGGGGCAGCGGTGGCCTAGTGGTTAGGGAGTTGGCCACAGGATTGGAAGATTGGGGGTACAAACCCCTTACCAGTAGGTTGCCCTGAGGTACCCTTGAGCAAGGTACCATCCCTGTCCCTCCTCCCCAGGAAGCTTTCATAGCTGCCCACTGCTGCACGGTGTTTGTGTGCATGGGTTAAATGCAGAGGTCCAATTTCATTGTGGTTCACTATGTGCTGTGCTGTGATCTTGCAATGACAAGAATAGTCACTTTTACTTTCACTTTCTTGTGCTGGGCCTCAGTATACTTAGCTCAGTTAAAGTGGTGATTTCAGCTCTTTTCAGGTGAAGTGGGTTCTGTAGTTTTGCAAATGCATAAGAGAGGGGTTCATTCTTGTGTGGTGAAAAATGTAATTCATGATGTTTTGAAGTGACAGGATTTCATGGTTTGGTGCCTGTAACTAACAAGTATATCTTAATCTTTTATTATAAGGGCACAGATAAAGACCACAGTCAAAAGGAAGCTTTATGAAGACAGTGGAGTTCCTTTGTCTTCTGACTCACCAAAGAAAAATACCAAAAAGGTACAAGTTGCTGTTGCTCCCCCTCCACCACCTACAGTCTTAGCTGCGCCAGCTTCTCAGGTTGTAGTGACAACGGGATTACAGGGAGCATCTGCAGGTTCAGCAGGCATTAAAAAGCCAAAGACAGCAGGTAAGCATCCTCATAGAAGAAGTGATTCAAATGTCTTAATTAGAAATATTTTCAAATGTAATTTGTGATAATCACAGTAAGGTATTGTATATGGATCTCTCCACAGACGTAACTCTCAGTGCTCTGAATGACTCTGATGTAAACAGCGATCTTGTTGATATAGAGGGACTTGGTGACAGCTCAGTGAACAAAAAGCTCAATTTTGATCAAGGTATGAAAGTATTTTTATGTTCATCAATAAGCTGGAAGCTACAGTTGGTTCTAAATATTGGTATTCTTTTTTAAAAAAAGGTGGTACTGTCTTTGTGGTTACGCAGCTCAGCTGCACACTGAAAATGACATCTAAGCGCTAATTGAAGCAATTTTTATCTAAACGAACCCTCGTCAATTTTCAGTTATTTGTGTCCTTACACTTTATTTATGAGCGAGTGTAACTGAAACATTCCTATTTTAATTTTACATTAAGCTTTCCCGGTGTTCATGAGCTCTTCCTGTTTCACTGGGGTGTAAATGAGGGGACACAGAGGCCTCTGGAATAAACTAAAATGAGACAAAAGTGAATTGACCTGAATGAGCCATTAACTATAAGAGAACTGGGGCAGCACCGAAGTAGTTTAACGAGGCCCAGTCATGCACCTTTTTAGAGCTAATTGTTTTATTCTTGGTGTCTCCTAAAATACAATTACATCCTGTAAAGTTGTCTTGTTTTCTCCCTGTATACTGTAAACAAACAAGTATCTATTCATAACATAGCGCTGGATGAAAAAAGCCAAAAAAAATTTTTAAGCCTGTGAAAGAAGCAGCCCATGCATTCATATATAAACCCATATTAACTGCAGCTTGTAAGTTAGCATTGTTATCTAACAATCAAAGGTTTGCACAAATCTGTACTTAATACATCATATTTACACAAATATCTTCTTTCAGTTTCCTTCCAGAGTGCACTGTTTAATAACAGTGGAATGAAATTTGCTTCAAAACTGCCTGCAATTTCTGAGGGGATGTTTCTTGAAGTAGCAATCACAAAAGTTTGTAAGCAGAACAGGAGGAATTGTGGTAGTGTAGCCATTCAATGCCCCCCCCCCCATGTTGGCATGAATATTATTGTGAGGGAGCCTTGCATGATGATCCTAAAGAATTATAATTTCTTCCCTAAATTGCTGATTAAACATATGTACAAAACTGCCACTATTAAAGTATCATGTTTCTATGTACTAAGGCCCTTGTAACTTCCTATACAAAAGGCAAAACTCCAAAAAGTGCAATAGGTCCCCGTTAAAGCCCTTCAGGCCAACATACTGGACAGCACACCACCAGAATATCTTTCCTTTCATTAAAATTAAAGGATTGTCATATAGGACAGAACCTCATGGCCACTGTTAAGTCTGGTGGAGTATCAGTGACGCCAAGCATGGTCCAAAAAAAAGAAAAGCGGACCTAGTATGCTGGATTGTCTGAAAGAATTCTGCATTTATTCGTCATAGTTTTTTCTCTGGAATCTCTAATCTCATTCCATTTCATTTCTCTTAATAGCTTTTTTGCTGGCAAAGGGGAGGATACTAAATCAGAATAGTCTCATGGTTTTATTAAATATATTTAGATAAGAATTATTTTCTTATACTAAATTTACTTCCAAAGATTTAATGTAATTGTTTTCACTGTAAAATTCAGCTAATTACCCACAGATATTTCTCATGTTTTTTTTGTTTTTTTTTTACCCATCTTTCCCAAGGGTGCCAATAATTTTGAACTATTAAAAAAAAAAAAAAAAGTTTTCAACTTTAATTTGTATTTTATTTGTTCAGAAGCTCTGAGATTTTGGAAAAGGCCAGCACACTATTCTAGGCCTTATAAATGCCATTTACTTAATGTTTTTGATTAGTCTTCAATAATTAGAATGCATCTGAAGTGGCATTTGCAGTGGTGTTTGTTCAGAAGTTGAACTAAGCTGGTGCTGATAATGTTTGTCTTACAGAAAGTCTCAATCTTGACTCCAGTCTCATCATGAACTCCAGTGACCTCCCACTTCTTTCCCGCTGATTCAGCCTCCCAGCGTATAACCATCCGCTGGAAAAGGAGCAACTCGCATCCCTTTGTACTGGACTTTATCTTCAAAAAGTACATCCTAGCCCAGGAAGCAGTGTTTTGGGCCTTCAATCTTTTTAATGGAGCCTACATTCTAATTATAGTTTAAATGCAGGGTCAAAGTTATAAGCTAGATGGTGTACTTTAATTTATACTACTTTCTTATTTTTAGTCTCATTTACTGGTTTACATTTGTTGGAATATAAATAGCCTAAAGCAGGATGGTTCATTTCTGTGTACAGTTTTAATAATGAAAGGCATGACCAGCAATGTTGCAGGAACCACTTATCTGCAACTATGACTTTTTTTGGGTTTTTATTGCCCTAATTAATGCACCGTTCTTTAACATTTGGAATCTCTCCATCTGAATGTTCTGTCCATGAAAATGTACAATTTCTAATGCAGGATAGGGCTTCTGTCTTAGCCAGTATTTTCTCTCCATATGATTCATGATCCTTAAGACCAAGTACACAACTTTGTTTTTTTTTTTTTTTTTTTTTAATGCTTATTGTAAAGAATACAACTGCAGTTACTCTAGTAGAAATTTAGAAAGTGAAAAATTTGTTGGCACATGTTACTCCTAGAATTCCCCATAAGTTTTGGAGATCTGCCTATAATGCAAGGGCTTCTTAATTCTGGTCCTGAAAGGCCATAAAGAGTTGTTCTACCTCATTCTATACCCCTTGTTCAGCCCATCAGCTATTCCACAATGAGTCAAATTCTGTGTTAAAAAGATGGGAAACACTCAAAGCTGCGGTCCTCAAGGGTTTGAGTTTACACCACTGCTTTGATGCATTTTAGCCTTCCCCCCCCCCCCCCCCCCCCTCTCCTTAAATATAAGAATTAAAATCTCAATCAGGCATGTCATACAGGTGTAAGCCTCTAGGACATGTTCTGCTCTGAGCTTATTGGTCAGCCAGACTGCACTGGTAATTCATTTAGAATTGACGACTGACTGAACCACACACTCATGTTAGAGTGCCTGTGATTGAAATGCTAAATTCGAAGCTGTTGCCTTGAACTTAGAAACATCCCAGGCACATAGTCATAAAACTATTTAGTAGTATTTTTAAACAGCTGGAAAGCCAGATTAATGCTCAGCATAGTTATTAGTGAACCTTATTAAAACTGCCTGCCTAAAATAGGGTTTTAAAAATGTTTTCAGAACTTTTTAAACTCATTTCTATGGCTTTTACTATGAATGTTTTTTTTTTGTTTGTTTTTACACTTGGTGAGAATACTAAATGATGTTCTCTTTCTAACTATGAATACACTGTTCTGGTATAAGTGGTGAACACTGTATTCATAGCTTTAAAAGTAAGATTAAATTTCCATCTTTAAAATTTCGGGGAGTCAAGAGTGATTTTCCACTGAGACAGTGTATAAATAAAGGCCCAAATCCACTATTGCAACATTTGGCAAATAATGGGCAATAAAAACTGCAGCTTCAGGCAGATCATTAGTATCACATATACATGCACACAAATAATTTATTCCAGCCCAGTTAACTCCAATTACTCTAGTTACTTGTGTCTCTGATAACCTAATAAAATGAACCAGCAACCATAGTTGGTGTGGAGTACAGCTGAATAGTAAATTCAGAAAGAGCAACAGTCATGGCAAATAAAAAATTTAAATTTGCAATTTTCTGTATAAACATTGTGTAAAAAAGTGGCTAATTAAGAATGCTAAAGTGTGAAAAAAGGAGCTTCCTGTAAATTACACCCCCTACAAAATCTAGGCCTCAAGTGTAGACAACAGTGCTGTTTCTGTGTGACACTCAAAATCTGAGGGCCGTGTGAATGTTAACCATTTTCACAATGGAGAGTACACATCCAAATTAATCATACATTTGTAAAATTATTAAATAATTATAGAATTTATCAGCAATCGTTTTACAATCAGAATTCCTGTTGATGGTGGAAAAATAAAATTCGACTTCCAGTAAGGTTAAAATGCATTTTTATTCAGAATAGTTTAAATAATAAGCATGTCTCGAAAAATAAATAAAATTGTAAAAATAGATTAAAAAGCCAAAAAAAAAAAAAAAAAAAAAAAAAAAAGGTTTGCCCCAATTTTGAAACTGTAAGCAGGTTCCAAGCACGCATCCCTTATCTTTCTCGAGTACATGAATTTGTCATGTTGGTCTGCATTCAAGAGAGATGAAGAGTGTGTCTGTCTGACGGGAGCAGCACAAACCATACTGGCAACCCAGGGAGAGGGCAGCTGCCAATATTGATGTGCTGCTAGTGTCAGGCACACTGAGACAAAGCTGCAGTAATGACTGTTGTCTGGAGAAGGAACAGAGAGATTATTAAAGATATTTCCTTTTTACAGCTCTACTAGTTATACAAGGCAAAGCACACTAAACTAAAGCCTAGTCAAACATTCACTCTCCTAAAACATTGGTGAAATGAGAACACATGATTTCCTTTCATTGGAAGACAAAAGCTTTCACATGTGGATACTTCAGTTACACACATTCTTTATTCATGCCATGCCTACTAATTTGTCCAAACAAAATTTTATACTGGCAAAAAATCCATGGTATTCGGTAATGTTTTGATACCTGTCTAATGCAGCTTGAGTTTGTCCCAGCTGTCCTGTATTCTGAAGGTAAATCGTAATGCCTTCCTATGTCTTAAATGCATGCTTTACTTTTAACATAGTACATCACTAAGTCACTTTGATTTTGACCAAAATCTGGATACTCATTACCGCATCTGCACAGGTTGAGAAGTACAGGGGGTACTGTTCCTTGCTGTAGAATCACCAAGGCACCCAGTAACAGCACAGAATGATTTGGAAATCTCATAGGAACCTTCAAATCATGATGTGCTGCTAGAGGGTAATCTGGCTGAATATGAGCCTAGAGGGAAGCCTGTGGGATACTGGTTTTCTTCAAGAGAAAGGCTAGATCCAGAATTGAGGAGAAGACCATTTTCTAAGAAAGGAAGCCCATAAACAGAGCTGTTCTTTCATATCTTCATTTGTAGCATACCAAAATGCTTTATTACTCAATGCAGTCATGTATTGAGGGGAGAAGAGCTCTGAGGTTAAAAAGAGGGGGGGTACAATGAAAAGATACAAGGCCTTGTAAACTTAAGTGGCAGGAAGAATAAATATTAAAAACAAAATGGTGGATTGAGAAGGAAGAACAAGGAAACAATGTGTTAAATATTTTACACATATGGCTAAATGAGAACAAAATAAGAAAATGTTTTAAATATTTCTAAAATATATAGTTTATCTTAATTTCCAGTTTCCAATTTTATAATGTCTAATCTTTATTTCCTGCATGTTTGAGTCAATGTGTTTTTTGTTTTCTGGTTCTGTAACAGTTACTCTAAAATGTCATCTGTTCCTGTTAAGAAAAAGGTGGGATTCCCCCTTTTTAATTGTTTAAGTGAGAATGAGTTTTATCTGGGAAGAAAGAAAGAAATTGAGAATAGACTACACCAACACAATATGAAATTTAGATAAAAATGAACTGAACTATTAAGTTAAAATAATGTGCAATTAATTAGGATCTAAAGTAGATAATTAAAATTAGCAAGACAGATGCAACAGAGCCAGTATGTCAAACACTGAGTACTGATAAGAATTAAGTAATAAAATTAAAAAGAAAAAAAACAAAAAAAAAATCTCATTGGTGTGACCTTGACAATGACATTCATCAGATCAAAAGAGAAATCTAGTGGACATTAATTTGTTTAACAAAGTGATCATTAGTGACAGAACAATCAGATTGAATGAAGTTGGTGCCACTTAACTAAGAAATCCTTAGGATGGAAGGAAAATAAATAAATAAATTTTTAAAATAAATAAATAAATAAATAAATAGAAATGCAGGCCTACCACAAAATCCTAAAAGACACTCATGCACCATCAGTGGCACATTTTAATAGCCAATAACCTTGTTAAGGAGGAAACGCCAAATTCTAACTTCACTAAATGCATGTTTAATTTTATTCAAAATTCATGACTGAGGATAAAACAGATAATGCCTAAAATTTGACTGTTATAGCAATTTTTCCAGTAAGTGTAACTAAATATCCTAATGTCTTTGATGAACCACATTCTGTGGTGTCCTCAAACCTGAATGAGAATAACAATATACTTACAAGCATACTTAAAATTTTATATAGCTAAATAAAATGTGGTTTATTTTATTTTAAAAAATAAACAAAAAACCCATTAACTAAAAATTGTAAGGATTTACATAGTTCCAATGGTAAGCAACTATATATTGTCAAAAATGTATTAGAGGACTGGTCGAGAACTATGGTGTGAAGCTTAAGTGTTACATCTGATAAGTGGGCAGTCTCAATCAAATGATCACATCAGCAGGGTTGAAGAAAGCATTTATTTTTGTCTACTTCTGCCAGCTGTTCATCGAGAAAAAGAGAGACAGTACAGAGTGCAAGAGAAAAAGGGGTGAGATCAAGGAGGCAATAATGGACAAAGAGAGAGAGAGAGAGAGAAAGACTGAAAGACAGACTGAGCACGAGACAGAGAGCAAAAAACAGGACAAAAAGGATAGACTGCAAATGGGTGGGGAGTGAGAGCTCCCTCGCTCACGCTCTTGCTCTTGCACTCACACTCTCTCTCTCTCTCTCTCTCATACACACACACACACACACACACACACACACACACTGGCCTAACTTTGCTTACCCATTCAAACCAGGGGCCATTTTGGTCAAGCTTTGAAACAGGCACAGAAAAAGAAATTCACTTACCCTCGTCTTTTTTCCTTATCCTTGTAAGCAATGGGGAAGAGGTGAAGGTACTCCCAAAAGCAACGTCACTGGACACCCACCTTCCAATCTAGTCAGTTCTGCACCTGGAGAGGAAAAAAAAAATTAACAAACTAAATTCAATTAAGTTCCACATGTTTTCAGAAAAGCCAGATTGTCTTCAAATAACTTTATAGACATCTTTCTTAAAACTGAGCTAAACACACCTTGTCTGTCTGTCAAATGCATATAGGCAAATTCCTTTTTAAAAAAAGTGCAAATTCAACAATTAAAATAGCTAAATCTCTTTAAACAAATTTGTAGCTATAGAATTAAAAAGAAAACAAATTCACACATACACTTATCAATGGGCATTCCAAGTCTTAATTTGAGATCAAAAAATACACCCACTCGTCTAAGCTTGGGGTTCCATTCCAGGTTGGGGGCTTCCAGCTGTAAAATAAGTGTCTAAACCTTTTGTCCCCCACCACCTATTTTAAACCCTTAGACCCCTTTTCTCTCCCTATTCACTTCCAACCCAGCAGCCCATGCAGTGTGCAGCCTCTGCTTAGCTGTAGCTAGTGAGGCTGCCTGAGGAACTTGGTAGGCATAAAAAGCAGGGGTTGTAGCCTTTTTCCCGGGGCATCACTTTCTACAATTAAAATGAACATTTTAGAGTGGCTGGAAAAATCAAAAAAAAAATTAGTATGTCACCCTGGGGTCCCCTTAGAAGGGTGTGAAATTTGAAGGCGGTTGCTTCAACTGTCGCTGGGCAAAAAATTAATTTGTGGGACTTGGTGTCTGGGGCGCGCCAGTGCTAGCAGCTCTCGCTTGCTTGATTTCTTGTACCCTTGCCAAAGCATTCATACAGCCAACGGAGAGAAAGGGAGGGAGGGGGGGGGACAAAAGAGGGAGCAGGCTCAACTGCAGAAACGCAGGGAAAGAGGAAAACGAAATGAAAAAAAAAAAAAAAGAAAAAAAAAAAAAAGTGTTGTGTTGCTTGTGGCATTTTTGTGCTACGATGCAAGAAAGATTTTGCCACAATCCTAACCCTCACAACTGCACAGGTGTGCATTTTAGGTTCGACCATATTGTTCATTCTTGATCTTAGTTTGTTCACTGTAAAGAAAAAAAAGCTAATGACAGCAGGGTAAGAAAACAAAGTCAGCACCAAATACCCATCAAACTTTTAAGAACTTCAGGGCTTTCATATTTCTATCTCAATGCAGAGCTTGCCTTTTTTTTTTTCCCCCTTTTTTTTTTTTCTTTTTTCTTTTTTTTTTTTTTTTTTTTTAAATGCAGCAGCACTGTGGCTCTATGTTGAATGAGACTAGGTAGAAAAAGTGGAGAATATGTTGATCTGGTTCCACAGATAGTTTTACTGAGGAGGACAAATGGGCTTGAACACTTGCCTGCGCACAAACACACACACGCACACAGACAGACAAGACAAAGGCCTCTGCGAATAATACACAACAAAACAGCAAAAGTCAAAACAAATTTAAGTCACACCAGCATCGAAGGCTGTCCTAAACAGGCCTCTAAGATTTAATCATGAATTACAGACTCAACACAAACATCACAGAACAATATTGCTCACAATATGCTGAACTCAAACTATGCTGGCTGAACATAAAATTAGTTTACCATTTCATCCCTAGTAAATCATGTTAATATCCATAATCATAGTAATACATTCTTTTCAAAATTGTGTTTGTACACAAACAAAAAAAGTAAAAGTATGCAACATTTTTAAAAGGGAGGTTTAAAAAAAGAATAAAATTGCAAATATTCCTTAAGCTCATCTTTTACTTTCCTTCACTTTTATCACGTCACTCGCCTCAACCAAAAACATCTTCACTAAGCCTCAGCAACCACACACAAAAACAGGAAGGCTAAGAACAGTCCAGTGAAGAAACAACATCCAAAAAAAAAAAAAATAAAAAATATTTAACATCGTTTTGCACTAAAGAGAGGCACTTCAAACTCTAACATAATAAATTTGAGTCAAGTGGTTTAATTAACATGAATAATCCCAATGGAACCAAACTATCTATTTATGTATAGATAGAACTTTTTATGCATGTAAATTAAACTTGTACCTAACTCCCTTTTTACTGCATGACCTACAGTTTCAGCACATGCAATACAACCTGTAAATTCAGACACTGCAATGTATGATGTTTGTGAGCAGGTGCACAAATTTCAAACGGTACCCACCTATTAATCTCAAGTGCATTTGTTCACATTAAGCATAGTTTTATATTATGAGCCTCATCTATTGATAGAACAGTTTCACTCAGACCTGAGAACACTGATCTGAGAACAAGTGAGCTAAAATTTTATAGTATAACAATTTCTGCCACATTTCAAAATATGAATTTGCATTTAGGGAGTAAATAAATGTGGAAATAAACAGTGTGTTAGTCACAAATTTCTATGATCGATTGTCTTATAAAAAATATTATCATTTAAGCGTTTATGTTCTTACAAGGTCAATATGTTCTCAAGAATCATCCTCAACAACACAAACGGTGGCCACCCGGCCTCAGTGTTGTATAGTAATGCAAACCAGCAACAAAGATCGGCTATATCCCAAGGCACACATGACTCCCACCCAACGTCAACAGAATGCTGAACTTTTACTGTCATTATGGTGTCCCTTTAGACATCAGATTTATATTACCAACCGTTAAATGTAACCTAATGTACTGGTATTACAAGATGGAAAGCATACTCCCTATACCATGTATGAACAGGATAGATCACAATATTTCTTGTATAAATTGTGTTTATAACACTCTTCAAGGTATAAAACAGTATGGTACATGTAACAAATAATTAGCCGAATAATTTAATCAATAATGACTAAACACAGCATGCACTGGTGAATTAAAGTGGTTGTCAATAAATGGGAAAAAAGCCTAAAAGGATTCCTTTAGAGACCACAGGTGAGGACACTTCTCAAATGGGGAGAGAGAAGAGAGAAGGGGGGGAGGGAAGAAAAAAAAAAAAAAAAAAAAAAAAAGTACATAGCAATGATTAAAACAGCCAATGCAGATTATACAGTTAATCCTGTCCGCATGATATTGACCCCTATCTAAAGATTGCAATTTTGGATATTTTTTAGTTACTGACCCATAGCCAGGCAGAACTAGCTCATGCAAACTGTGTGAACCATTAATCAGCCAAAGGTTTTACATAGACGGATGAGAAAAGCAGTCTGGTCTGAATAAAATAGTGTGCACACCCTGCAAATATGCAGCCCATAAAGAAGAAGAAACTGACTTTCTGTGAGCTAACTTTCTGGATGTCAGCTTTGTCTATGTGTGGGGCTCTCCTTAGGTCAGACTAAGTAATCTATCAATATGCCAACAAATACCCACAGATACTCATCAATAATTCAGCGATTTAATGTCAGATCTGCTTAAGAGAGAAGCGGGTGCGTTGAAGAACCTGTCAAGAGACAAAAAATTAGGCGATTGATCTATGCTAATCAGTTATAAAGATAATATAGTTTTTATTAATGAGGCATTAGGAAGCAGTAGAAAATATAAGCCATGAAACGGGTTTGGGTCAAGGAACAACTAGGTGGGGGGGCGGGGGGAGGAAAAAAAAGGCAAAGGGAGTGGTTCGGGCTTCCACAGTGAGAAATCAAATGATAACTAAATATCAGACTATAGGTTAACTGGATCAACAGATCCAGACATTCAGACTAGGGAGTATAAAGGCTGGCCAGTATTAAGAGCTAAAGAACTGTTGGGAAATGTTTCGTTCCTTTGGGATAAACAGGGAGGCAGGAGGACAGTGTGGAGAAGTGTCTCAGAAGGTCTGCCTGAAGGAAACTCCTACTGAAGACTGATAGAAAACCAACTCAGCACTTTCCCAGCAGCTCACTGTTACTGATTAGGCACCAGCTCGGAAACTAAAGAGCCCTCAGCACACCGCAGTGACATTCACTAAAGTTACACTTTCTAGATGCTGTTCATAAACAGGCATGACTTCAGGTTGAACTGACGAGCTGGTTTAGTTAATGTTCATCTTAACTAACTGCTGATGCAGCTTTTTTTTGCCCATCTTCCTCTCAGCACCGTTAAGAGCTCTACCTAACTGCCCCACACCGACAACCAACACGAGCCTGAGCGCAGGTCTGTCAGGAAAAGGTACAATAATAACATGCAGGAGAAAAGCAGAGTAACATGTTTAAAAGTAATTTCTCTCAAAAGTGCAGTTTCAAAAAACTAATAAAACTCTGGTTTACCTTAGTAAAAAATCGTCGTCCTCAGGTGAGCACAATCATGACAAATTGTAAAAGGTGTAAAAAAGAAAAAAGTCAAAGAGGAAAATCACGAATTTATACCAAGCAACCCTTCCATTCAGTCGGGCTCTGGAGTTTGAAAATGGCGCCAACGCCTCACCGCAGCAGCTCTACACTGTCGACGACACGAGCAGAGGAAAAAAAATAAATATAAATTTCCTTCTGCAAATTATAATTTTTTAACCACCCAGAACCCCGTGTATCGCCCAATCTTAACGATATCGGCCGTTCTCGGCGCTTATCAGTGCCTCGGGAATTTTATAATAATTTTTTTGTTAAATTATTTTAACGGTCAGAGATTCTTTTTGCCGCGGTGCAGGTCGGGAGTCTCCCTGTCTGGTTTTGTTTTGAATTTCCAAACTGAAATTCCCGGATGGTCCACGTGGCGCCCCCTGCTGCTCGGCCGGTGTTCAATTACGTCTGCTTCTCCCTCCTGAAGCCAGCCCGAAGCTTCTGGGGCTGTTTTGCAGCAGTAAATCTAACCGACTGTGTTCAATGTTAAAAGATTTAGAGGGAAATTACTGTATTATAAAAGAAAATAATGTGGCCGGGGTGGAGTTGTAAGATATATCCATTTTCCTACATGTATTTAGGTTTATACGTACCGTGGTGTTTTCAAATGGCCATCCTTTAACTTTTGGTCTTTTTTAAATCTCTTCCAAAAAATGAATGACTATGAAATGAACCGCAGTTATACTGTAGTGTGTCCTTGTAAGATGTCCTACCAATAACCTCTGCTCTATTATTTGACTTCTTTTAAATGGACATATGTCACTTCAGACTTATAAGGTTCTCTGGAGTCCTTCAAAAAGTGATGAGTAGGTTCAGATTTCAACATATCTTTTCCTAGATGGTGAGTGTGCCCTGAAAAGGAATCAGGACTTATAGATTGAGCTTTAAATTGTTTTGGAAAAGTTTCTTTTTTTTACCAAGGCATTTTTTCATCCAAGCTGCATTGCTTTCAGTTCTCTAGACCACTACCCCCCCCTCTGGTTATAAGCCTTTTTCTTCTATCAGATTATAGTAAATTTTCACTTTCACTTTGGGAACAAGTAAAGGAACCCAGATTTGTGTTAAAGTCAAAATCAGAACTAGTCTATACCGGGTCGTGTCTTCTTGACTTGATGTAGATGATTCCGTCCTGGATGGCTAAAGGCTTTCCTTGCTTTATAGCTGAGAAGTCTATTAGAGATTCTCGCTGGCATGAAGTTATCAGAAGGACATAGAGAAGTGACATTTTTGTCATCATTGAGTCACAAATTCTTCCACTGACACCAAACATGGACATCATGTGGGATGTTTACACAAAGTCTTTCCATTTATACAGCATTTCTTCTAGTGTGACGCTTAATCATTGACCACACTCTTAATAACTACTCTCTGGAACGAGGGTCCATCATGGATTGCGGAATGTATTATTTTGTTTCAGTAGAAAACAATAGACAAAGGATATTCATTTTAAAAGACAAAAATTTTATTAGAGTTTTACAAGCCCAGGACATCCACCAACCTTTGGACATATGCTAGTTCAAGTGACTATTAGGGGAAAAGGGTGACAGTGAGTAAAAAGAGAGGTATTATTTTTGTGTTATATTGCTACCAACCTACCTAGACATCAACCTAAAGGTTAGCTGTACTATGTGTGAAAAGTTATTTTTTTTAAATCAAGGAACTCTATGATTTGTGAAACATCCATGAAATGTGCATCACAAAAGTTAACCTTTGAAAAAAAAAATGAAAATGATTAACATAGGCTAATACATAACCATAATAATGAATCCCTATTGTCTTGGTCACTCTCACATGAGGGACACCAAATGGACTTTTATAGAAATGCAGTTGACCCTGGCACTAATTCTTAACCTTCATAAACTTCACAAACTGCCATTTGGATTTTAAAACTGATGGAGCAACAGCAATTTGGTGACAATGCATGGCAATTTTAATTTCATTCATTCGGCTGGTATGTGTAATAGAATGGCAACTTGTCCTGAATGGTTTTCTGCCTTTTCCCCTGTGAGAACAGCGATAGTCTCCAGCACCATCCCACAAAAAAGGTTACGATAAGCAGATGGATGGATTGATGGATAGATGGAGCTCATAGACATGAAAGTATAATTTCTTGACAGGTGTTTTACATCAATCAAACATGAGCAACATTATTTCATGAAGTTCACAGTGAGGTATACCAAAAACAAAAAGCAATGTCCCCAAGTAGTCTAGAACCCTTTTTTGCATAGTAGCTTTTTGTGTTGTCATTAAATTGAGGTAAAATGGGCAAAAATAAAAGGAACCCCATTCAGTGGGACATTGCCAAATAAATCATATTAATGCACTTTGCTAATAATCACATTTGTTAACTAATTCAGACCTTTTCATTTCCCCCCACATTTCAGGCATGTGCACAAAAGGAAACTAAATGAAATATACAAATTTAAAGAGTTCAGTAATGGTCTGCAAGTTTTAAATCTACACATTTGAACACATGTCTATACACCAGGTCAACTCACAGTGCTAACACCCCAACACTTTATGTCTCTGCTGTCTTATGAATTCAGTTTTATTCTAGGGTAGATCTCTGAGTATGTTGTTTTCTCCCTTTAATTCATTGTCTTTATGGTTCTCTGCCTCTGCTGCTTCACCCCCTTCATTCCCTCCTTTTCTTAACATCCTCAAAGGCAAAAGGAGGCCATGATGTGAGGGTTGTGGCTTGTGGCAGCAAGGCCCACTTTTTTCCTTGGTGAGGAAATAGAGCAAAGCATTGAGCCAGGCATTGAAAGAGGCAAGTGGCCGAGTGATTTTGTAACAAACTGAGACCATTTGCATTGTATGGCACTGCACTCTGCTGGTCACTTTGAGTACCAAAAATATGGTTCGGGTCACATGAAAGGGAAAGAAGCAAAGAGCAAAGAGGAGTGTGATGGTAATGATGGTCTTGATGGACTTGCGACGTCTGCTCACGTAAGGTGAGTGAGCCCCTAGGATGATCGACATGCCTTCCCCACCTGCTCCTGCCCTGCTGTCCCTTCTTGTCCCAGGACCATTGGCAGGAGGTTGGAAGTGCAGTGTTCGGAATATAGTAATAACCACACGTGAATAACACCAGGCGATGATGCTGAATGGCAAAAAAAAACCCAAGAGATGGAGGGTTATCCCATAAGGAACATAGTCTGGGAACTCCTTATCAATAGCATCATCCCAGCAGTTTTGGAAACCATTCACACTTAGATTTGTGGTGTCATCATTCACAATGGGCTCTGAAGCACCATCATGCCTTCGTCGGGGAAGATATTCGGTCTGGGCAAACCTGAAAATGGGGCAAGTCAGAGCAAAGACAGCAACCCAAACTAGAACGCAAGTGCCCTTCACAGCTCTCTTGGTCTCCAGGGTGATGGTCCTCATGGGATGACAGATGCCCAGGTAGCGATGCACAGAGATGCAGGTCAGGAAAAAGATGCTGCAATACAGATTGAAATAGAAGAGGAAGCGCACCAGGCGACACATGAAGTCTCCAAACACCCAATTGTCATGCATGACATAGCTGGCCACAAGGAATGGCAGAGATAAACCATACATGAAGTCAGTGGTGGCCAAGTTCACCATATAGATGAGGGAGGCATTCCAGTGCTTGGTGTGGCGAAAGGAACGATAGAGCACCACAGAGTTAAGGGTGATGCTAAAAACAAATGTAAAGGAGTAACAAATAGGGAGAAAGATGTATTTGTAAGACTCATCAATGTTGCAAGAGGTTGTAATAGAGGAGTTTGAAGAGGAAAGGAGGAGGCCGTCACCTCCTTGTCCTCTTTCAGTCCGGACTGTGGGAACACCTGTCACCATTTCTGGCTGTTTTTGGATCTCTTGTTGAGGACGTGTTGATGTCTCATCCTCACCTGGAGTTTTCCCAAAATGTCCAGGTCCTGAATCCAACAGAGAATTTTGGAGTATGTCTAAAATCCGGCTTTGCCACTTTGGAGAGCTGTCTTGATTTTCTGTAACGATAATAACACAGTATTTGGAATGTTTAGAGTTTATTTATAGAATTTAGAAGTCTTAAGATACATATTATCACAACTTACACATGATTTAATCATGATAAGCACTGGACTAATTATCCAAAGTCAGCTATTCCTTTCATAGAAAAAATGTTCTTCTATCTGCTTACACAATTAGCTTTTTTCCCTTTCCTCCCCATCCGTCTTTTTTCAGAAACTGTGGTGGTGTTTGCGCTGCCGAATGAGTATATGCTGCTGATTCAGACCCTTTTCACTTCAGTAACTCATCAATCAGTAACCACACTTCCCCTCTGTGTTCCATCATCCATCCACCTCCCTGTCCCTTCTACCATCACTTGATACCCCATGCCAGTCCCCTTTGCAGCTTTCAGATTCAAAAATAGGGGTAGTTTCTTTCAACCGCTTTCAAGATTTATTTAGCCCTTTCCACCCTACTTCGCTCTCTATGCATTCAGATATCTTTATCTAGATTTCCCTAAATGCCATGCCATGGCTATCATGCCTTTCTAGCAGACTGAGCATTTGGCCGAGGAGCCGCTATTGCTCAGCACTTGAGAAACGTATAGGACATTATGTCAACAGTGCAAAGAGGTCAGTCAACCATTTTATGATAAATCATCCATTTGTTCCTTGATGGAGAGCATGATTGGAGAAAATACATATTATGTAATGGAACCTGTTGCCTGAAAAAACCTCTCAGAAATCATAGCCTCAAATATTAAACAGACTGAAAAACAAAGCAGGGTTTGCAACCAATAAGGCAGTATATCCGCAGTGCATAGGAGTGTACATTAAAAACCCGAACACTATGTTTGGTCTTGCATTATTGTAGACAAACTGGAAAACTTACCAATTTAAAAGGATCCAAAATCTTTGCAGGCTGTTAAAGAATCTCAGAGGGAAAAGTGCTGACACCAAAGCATCTCTACTTCATTGTCCATTCAACAGTGTGAAAGGCACAGGTGAACAGAAAAGGAAAGCTCGTAAGACCACTGTTTTTCTCTAGCTCGCTTCAGAAATGTAAGCTGTTGCTCCACTTCACCTCTGCTCTATTTTGGACCATCATCCCTCCCTTCTTCATGGTCTCCCTTCGCCTCATAATCGGTCCCTCCCCCATCTATCTACTTTCCTCTATTTGTGCTGAACTGGCTTTTCTAAGACACAAACGGCCATGAAAAAGACTTACATACCTGTATTTTTTTCTTTACAAACCTCTGGGTTTTTCTTTATTTTGAAAGTCACTTAAAGTGAACAAACGGAACAAGTACATATAAAAAACTGCATATTACTGAATAAAAATAATCTGCAAACAATAATGACTCAAGAGCCCAGAGAGGTGTAAAATAACGCCAATTTATTAATCTAGGTAGTGTTTAACAATCTTAACACTGAAGTTTTCATTTGACTCTCCCACTGTTACACAACTTTCAGTTGAACTGAGCGCAGGTGCAGAACGTTCTGTAACACGTCATCCCTTCTGGCGTTTATTGTTTTATCGGTTAGCTCCTCAAGTGTCTGTGTGTGACTGTAAACTATTGACTATCCAATTATACATACAATGCATCACACAAATGTTGTAAATGTGATGTATATGTAAATTAACTGGAATTAAAAAAAGATAAAAAGAACAATTTGTCAAAAACAATTAGATTTTGGAAGAGGTTGCTCCTTAGGCAGCAACAGCAGCTCATCAATGCCTTAAAAACACCCTTAAAAAAACAACATAACCATACAACTAAATGACCGCAGATCTGTGCAATTTGAACAGTTTTTTTTGGAGGGGTGAAGCTTTTCACAGTACAATGTCGTTCTTCCAGGCCGAGCTCCCAGGTCTTTAGGTTCCTTTCATGACGGCAACATCGCTTGTGTCCCTTAACCAAAGTCACCTTATCTGTCTGTGATATCACAGTGATGTCATATCCTGTATCTCCAATAGCATGGCATCCTGCTCAGTCCTCAGCTGGTCCCGTGTGAGAAGCCGACCTACTAACTCTGAGCTGAGGTCTATGCAAGCACACACATGAGCAAAAACACAAAGACAACAAGAGATCAATGTATGTTAGAGCTTCATGCTGCATGCATCTGCTTGTTTCTGGTTGCACTATGATGTATAGTGTGGATATATCTCTAAATCTCTAAGATGAGAGATGTGACTCCTTCCCGCTTTCAAAAACAACACACACACACACACACACACACACACACACACGCACACACCTGCATCACAGTACACATTGACATGCCAGTTAGATAGCGATTGTTCAACCAAAGATTGTTAAATTAAATGTATTATTAATGTAAATAATTAATTGTATAATAATTCTCAGCAATTTAAGATCCTTGCCTTTTTGTTTCCAAGAATATCAACACATCCATTTTTTTTCTCGTCTGGTGCCTCCAAAGGCTTTCTTTAATTTTTAATATATTGTTGAGGAATAGTTCTCCAGGCTTCATGAAAGGACCAAGTTGGTTGGTTCTCAATTTCAGTTCAGTTCCTTTACTGTTTTCCTTCTCAGAACCAGAACATTAACTACTATAATATGACTCATGAACTGCTATTAAACTAATGAAGGTTATTAGAGTGAAGAAAATAAGGTGTGGGTCTACAGGAGACTTTAATGAGTGAAAACAGGTTGTAGGCCTATGGAAGCAACAAAAATGAGCTTGAACAAACAAAAATGTTATATGAGATTTTACGTTCATGGATATGTTCGTGGATATGTTCGTTTTGAGACTATTCTCATATTTCACTTGTTTATCCTACAGGCAATCTGAAGCCAAATTGTTTTTCCTTTGTGAGAAATTTGCTTTAAAAACCCATTTGATGAGAATATTGAAACTAAAGGAAATTGTCATGTGTGTTTTATTATTTTACTTTATTGTAGTGTAATAGACAAAAGTAGTCGGCAAATCTTCTCTTAAAACACTTTACCATAAGCTTATTCCAGATCCGATCAAAAGATACAACTTTCCAGCTCTGGCATTCTGAATAATCATTACATTACATTACTTGTTATCCCAGTACATTATCCCAGTACATTACATTTAAATAATCTTCAAACAGAAAAAGCTCTTACTGTGAATATCTTTGCTTAGTGTGGTCTTCAGCGCATTCAACTCCTTTAAGCTGAAATTCTGCAAGTCACTGGGTTTGTAGCGAGTTCTCTGTTTGACTGCATCACTAGGGGGTATGGTCTAGAACAGTCAGGCAGATGAATACTTTTTCAAACACACATATTACACACACAGATTACAGACGATACTTACGAAAACAGTAATTAAAGTAGATCCTGTCAGCTTGAGATCATTGCACAGGTGCAAACTAACCTGTTTTTGTTCCAACCTCAACTTGTCTCTTAGCATGTTGAGAGCAGCCTTGACCTCTTTCTTGAACCCTCCTGATTTGGCTTTGCCGTGGGCCACAGTGCTGGAGCCCTGCTGGGGCTGCTGCAACTGCCCACTGTTACTCTTCCCACACTGTTTCACCAGCTGTAGAAGGAACAATGTATGTTTTTAAAAAAATTTTTCAGTATCACAATAACAGCTGCTGTTTAGCTTGTCTGAACATTTTTATGATCAATAGAAATGGCCCTAAAACGACCTATATCCTATTGCACTGACCAACAATGAGGTTACAAATGGATTTTCCTTATCCTTGTAAATTTGTCTATAATATTCTCTATATTTTATATTTCTCTATAATCTTTAAAATCCAAAAAGGTATTTGTTTAAAATCGTATTATTTTCTTTCTTACCACCTGTCAGCGCTTGGTTAACACTTGTTAATTTTTGCACTTGCACATCTCATCCTCATCTGTCCATGTTCTTTTGACTTTTTTTTTTCCTTTCTTTACACTATTTGTAAAGTTGGTCTTCACGTTGTGCTTTGAAATGGGCCCAATTTTGCATGTTTTAAGATACAATCCAAAATGCTACTGTTTTCTAAGAGTGGGGATAAACTACATAATAGGATTCTAATGTTTTTATTGATCAGATCATTAATGTTCAGCACTATAAATTGTCAGTATCAAATGAAATCCTCCTAATTTTTTAACACTATCTGAAGACGTACTTCTCTTTTTTGAGATGCAAACTTCTGTGTCCTACAAATGGCATGGGTTTAAAAGTGGCAAAACATAAAACATGTAATTTTGTAACTATCAGACTGACTGGCAGTGTTTATCCACTGCATTCTTAACTTATGGCAACAGGGTTAAGAAACATTCAACATCTGATTAGAAACCTCTTTTTTTCCCTCGCCTTCCTCTTCCTCTTCATCTTCACTCTCACTGTTATTGATGAAGCAGAGCTGTAGGTTCATTTGACTCTGGAGTCTGTGATAAGCAGATATTACAAATCATATCTTCATCACATCAACTTACTGTTGTGAATGAATAGAGGGAGGAGAGGAGAATTTATCCAACATGTACCGTGAGGTTAATGCAGTCAGTCGACTGTCTTCCACATCATCACAGGCATCCCTGTGTCTGAGGTCATTTAACTCTGGCCAGCCTTCCGTCCACCGAGCTACACCCTTCAACAACAAAAAAAGGTGATTTCAGAAGACTGTTGTTAAGCAACACAACGCCTATGTTTCAACAATTCAAGCATAAACCAGTAAACAAACTGCTGCAGATTATTACACCTTTCAAAGGCTTTTCAATTTCACATCATTTTTAAAGTCAGACCTTGTTCCTCTCTCTTCGTTCCTCCTCTTGTCTCTCAAGTTCCGCAATTCTCAAGCTCAGAGCTTCCCAGTGCATGATGGGTAAATCCAGGTCATCTTCTGGGTAGCCTTCCTGCCACCCCAAAGCTGCTCCTTCAGCATCCTCCTCTGCTTCATCGCTCTCTTTCTCTTCTCCTCCTTCCCTCTCTCTTTCCTTCTCTCCATCCATTGGTCCTGGAACACTAAAGAGATGTTTTCAGTAAATGGTATCATAAAATCTTTCAGAAGTGACTTTTCACTCTCCAAAAAACTGAACCTTTTATGTGACAAACATTTTCACTGAGGTGCTGCCCTGAAAAGTTCAAACTTAGGGAACATAACTGTACTGTATTTTTGCTGAAGTGACTCCATAATCTCCGTCTTCACTATAGACCCCTTCTTACATTTCTCTGTTTAAAAATTTTAAGTAACAAGGTACAAATATGCCTCTATGAACTGTTTGTGTGTTGAGAAACAGAATGCCCTTCTATTCTCTTATGAAAAATGACTTCTTACGAGTGTGTAATAAAATATATACGTTAGTAAATGTTCATTTTTGTCTTTTACAATCAACCTTCACAATTTTGGTTGACTAAAATTCAGGAAAAATACTGCATGAAGACATAATTAATCCATCTTGGATTTAGTTTAGCCCCAAAAGTGGCCAAAATTGGCTTCACCCGAGATGATATGTAGCATAACATTTGAGCAGCAAATGCAGCAAAAGTTTTGGTCCTGGAAGGAGTCCAGCCCAGCCCAGTGATCTTGCTCTGGCACTCTTGATCATTAGCTGGTAGAGTACACTAAACCCAAACTCTAGTAAAGTAGTGCAACATGATGGAAAAAACAACAAAAGTGAAACTATAAGAACCTTTCAAAAAACCTATTGATTAAAAAACATTCAAACGTTCATCTCAGTGGAAGCACTGGAGTGGACTTTCCTACATCCAGCATCTTTCAGCAGAGGAGCTCCAGGAGAGGCTGCAGTTCCCTGTTTGACCCCTGATCAGAAGAAGTCTGATAGATTTACAGATCAGTTTCTCCCGCAGCACTAATGATGTTTTCATCCCCAAAACGGTGCACTAATCTCTGCTGAGCCTGAAGTGATGTAATCCTCCAGCTGAAATGAAGGTATTTTTAGAAAAACTCACACTGTGGGAGAGGCTAAGCTAAAGTGGCCCTGCCTGCTTCAGCCACGTAGGACTGTCAGGCTGTGTGTCTTTAAACCTCGTTCATGTTAAACCCTGACGGCCTACCTGTGTGTGGAGCAGCTCTTAGGCAGAAGTTGATCTTTTGTGCTGTCAATCCGGCCCACAAACACAGTTTAGGTGCCCATGTTTTTCTCCCCAAAGTTTTCCTCCTGGTTTGGGTTCCGTTAGGCGCCCTCCGTGTCTTCCTGCGTTTTTTTTTTTTTCTTCTCACTTTGTTAAGCCCACACTTCCCTCTCTTTAGGGCTTTACCCCGTATCTCCAAAAAAACGTAAAGTTCCTGTAAAATCGGGCACTTTGTGAAGAACTTACTGAAGTTCCACCAAACAAGGAGCTAAAAGCCTGGAGAATTTCGCAACGTTTTGTTGGAAGAGAGGGGAGGAGGGAGAGAGAGGGAGAGAGAGAGAGAGAGAGAGAGAGAGAGAGAGAGAGAATCATCAGGTGTCCGATTTCACTGTGGGCTGAATCTTCTCTTTTCAGATCCGTGAAACTGTTCCTCCACTGGAGGGACTCTGAAGAGAGTCTCAGAAGTGTCCCAGTCGGAGCAGACTGTGATCCTGCTCACAGAAGCACAGTGTTGCACCCCATCCTCAGAAGACACTTCTCTGGAGGAGAAGCACCCTGCGCTCTTATTTTATTTCATCTTTATTTGGGGGGTTTAAGAAATAAATATGTCAAATAAAATAAAATGAAGAAATATTTTGTTTAAGACACAGGCTTCATGATCGAAAAGAGCAGCCTGTGTTCCTGTTCTCGCTGAAGACAGATTTGTACCATTTGGACCACATTTGCTACAGAAAGCTGTGAGGAGTGGGGGAGGGCTGATTAAATGCTAGAGGACTCTTAGAGAGGTTCTGTGAGGTTTGAGAGGCTCTGTGTCAGGTTTGAGGTGGGATTAGAGAGGTTCTGTGTGGGTTTGAGGTGGGATTAGAGAGGTTCTCTGTGAGGTTAAAGAGGTTCTGTGTGGGGTTTGAGGTGGGATTAGAGATTCTGTGTGGGGTTTGAGGTGGGATTAGAGAGGTTCTCTGTGAGGTTAAAGAGATTCTGTGTGGGTTTGAGGTGGGATTAGAGAGGTTCTGTGTGGGTTTGAGGTGGGATTAGAGATTCTGTGTGGGTTTGAGGTGGGATTAGAGATTCTGTGTGGGTTTGAGGTGGGATTAGAGAGGTTCTGTGTGAGGTTAGAGAGACTGTGAGGTTGAAGAGGTTCTGTGTGGGGTTTGAGGTGGGATTAGTAAAGGCGCCGCGAGTTTGGAAAGTGTTGGGCGCGCGCGAGGCGGTTCCGGTTCCGGTTCCTGTGAGTCAGCTGAGCGAGCGTGTGACTCCTCACAGCCCGTGTGTTTACACTCAGGCTGCTCAGAGCGGGCTCTGTTCTTACTGATGACCGACCCCTGAGGTTTGTTTCGCCCACTGCTGACCGAGAGAGACCCAGCAGAAGGAGTTTTCAGAGCCATGGCCGGCGGGTCGTGCTGTGGGCCCAAACTGGCGGCGTGCGGGCTGGTGTTGAGCTTCTGGGCCGTTATTATGTTGGTAAGACGAGCGTTCTTCTTTTAAATACTCATTCAGTGTGTCACGACTAATGAAAGTTAAAAGGTAAACTCTCGTGTGTAAAAACTAAACCGTGTTGAACTGGAGAACTAAACACGGGTCACGTGACGTTGGAATCACGTGAGGCGTTTATCACGTCGGTACGGAACAACATTAAAAATGAGGGAAATAAACAATAAATGAGTACTTATGAGATTGAAAGCCCTTCAAAACACGTTTCTCTTATTGAAAATGGGCTTGTTAAATTTTAATGACACCGTCGAGAACAAAACCTCGTATCTCCACACTTTCATTACTTAGAAAATTAATTTAATTTTTGACCATTTCTGTTGGTGTTAATCATTAATTCGTCAATATCATTACTGGTCATTAATTATTATTATTATTATTATTTACATTCAACGTTACAATCAGGTCTTTTTTGTGAATAAAGTTTGTAAATTGTTTCCCTGGTGAACTGGCACTTTCTATCCATACATACGAAGTAGTTTGTTTTTCAATACAAAATGTTTTGCAAAGGATATGATTTTTGTGCTTAAATTTAAGTAAAACATTTTTACTTAAATTTAAAAAAAAAAAAATTCTGTTCCGTTATAACCTTGGATTAGATGTTCAACATGCAACAGTGGTGTAAAAGGTCATTTACTAAAAAATGTGTAAAAAGCACCTCTTGATTAAACAGTCTGATTTTCCTTTAGGCGATGTTGGGGATTTTTTTCACCACTCATTCAGCAGTGCTGTTTGAGGACGTGCCCATTCCAGAGGAGGTCTTACACGATCCGTGAGTTCCCCTGCCCTGATCTTCCCCTTTTACTGTGGAAAGAAGGTGTAATAAATGACTTTCATGCTTAGCAGACTTTGATACAGTGACTCCACATTTTGCTATGTTACAGCCTTATTCTAAAATGGATAAATTCATTTTTACCTCAAAATTCTACACACAAAAAGCCCATAGTGAGAAAGTGAAAGATTGTGCTTGAAACTTTAGCAAATTTATTAAAAATTTAAAATATGTACAGTACTGTGCAAAAGTTTTAGGGAGGTGTGAAAAATGCTGTAAACAGAAAGCTTTCAGAAATATAAATAATGATTGTTTATTTTTATCAATTTACAAAATGCAAAGTGAGCGAACAAAAAAATATATAAATCTAATCAATATTTGGTGTTACTACCTTTTGCCTTCAAACCAGCATCAGTTCTTCTAGGTACACTTGCACAAAGTCAGGGATTTTGTAGGATTATAGTCGGTGTCTGATCAACCAGTTTTACCAAACAGGTGCTGATGATCATCAATGCCACACGGAGGTTGAAACACAGTCATGTTTGGAACAACCGACCAGCCGAGTTCCTTCAAAAACTGTACCTAGAAGAATTGATGCTGTTTTGAAGGCAAAGGGTGGTCACACCAAATATTGATTTGATTTAGATTTCTCTTTTGTTCATTCACTGCATTTTGTTGATTGAGGAAAATAAATGATTAACTCTTCCATTTTTGAAAGCATTCTTTGTTTACAGCATTTTTTCACACCTGCCAATGCTGTACTTCTGAGTATTACTGAGTATGATGGTACAAGCTTGGCACACCTATTTTTGGGCAGTTTCTCCCATTCTCCTTTTCAGAACCTCTCAAGCTCCATCGGGTTGGATGGGGAGTGTCGGTGCTCACCATTTTCAGATTTCTCCAGAGATGTTCAATCGGGTTCTGGTCTGGGACATTCACAGAGTTGTCCCGAAGCTACTGCTTTGTTTTCTTGGCTGTAAAATTGGCCAGGTGATGAGCGCTGCCTGATTTCAGGCCAAAGAGTTTAATCTTTGTTTCACCAGACCAGAGAATTTTGTTTCTCGTCGTCTGAGAGTACTTCAGGTGGCTTTTGGCAAACTCCAGTTGGGCTGTCATGTGCCTTTTACTGAAGAGTGGCTTTGGAGTGCTGCAGAAATGGTTGTCCTTCTGGAAGGTTCTCTTCTCTCCACATAGTGATGCTGGAGCTCTGGCAGAGTGACCATCGAGTTCTTGGTCACCTCCCTGACTTTTACCCAGATCAATCAGATTAGCTGGGTGATCAGATGTAGGTACCCCAAAGTCCTGGTGGTTCCAAGCCTCTTCCATTTAAGGATGATGGAGGCCACTGTGCTCATTGGGACCTTTAATGCTGCAGCAGTGTTTTTGTAGTCTTCCCCAGATCTGTGCTCCATACAATCCTGTCTCTGAGGTCTACAGACATTTACGGCATTTAGCAGACGCTCTTATCCAGAGCGACTTACAACAGTGCTTTTCCATGATAGATCATCATCTTTGTAACCAGCTCAGATCAGTAACTGCTGATTAGCTAGTACCACCTAAGTAACAGACTAAGAGCCCTTGTAACAAGTATACACCATAGCTTTTTTTTTTTTTTTTTTTTGAGAGGAGGAGCAGGGGTGGGAAAGTAGGAAAGAGAGTAGAGGTTTTTAGGAAAGAAAGAGTAAGGGTAGGAGAGTGGATGGTTTGGGAGGGATTAGACCCTCAGACTATATACAGACAATTCCTTGGACTTCATGGCTTGGTTTGTGCTCTGACTATCACTCTCAATTATGGGACCTGATATAGAAAAGTGTGTACCTTTCCCAATCATGTTTAATCAACTGAATTTACCACAGGGGGACTCCAATCAAGTTGTAGAGACTTCTGAAGGAAGATCAGTGGAAAAAGGGTGCACCTGAGCTCGAGTGGCATCGCAAAGGCTGTGAATACTTATGTACATGTTTTCTATTTTGAACAAATTTGCAAAAGTTTCAAGCAGCAAGATTTATTCACCTCATCATTATGGGGTGTGTGTGTAAATTTGAATTTAATCCATTTTGGAATAAGTCTGTAACAGTGTTACAAATGTGGAGTGAATACTGTGAATACTTTCCAGATGCGTCGTACTTGCACTAAAGCAGTTTTTCTGTTGCTTGTACTCAGCAGGTGGGTTGAGGAGTTTGTGAAATGCTGGTGACATGTACAATACAGAATAATATATTCAGGAACAACACATTTAAGCAGTACTTGAAAATCACAATTTGCTAAATAAAAATCATTCATTATTCTAACCAGAACTAGGCCAAAATAGTTCTTTGGCTCATTTGTGAACATCTGGCTCACCTGCAACCCCCTCCCCCCTCCCCCCTTTTTTTTTCTTCTTTTCTTTGCAGGGCAACTGGACTGCAGAACATTTACGAACTTTACAACAAAGTTGGCTACAACTGCTTCATCGCTGCTGGAATCTATGTGGTGATCGGAATCGTGTCTTTCTTTAACGTTCGAATGAATAATCGCAATGAATATCTTGTGCATTAGTGCCACCTAATGGACTGAGCACACCAGCAGACTTGAAATATCCCCAGTTCAGGACCCTGGATGTATACAGTTTTATGCAAATGTTTAGGCATCTCTGGTCAAATGTCATGCGTTGTTGTATTTCTAACTGAAAACATGTATACATCCTGTACAGATGCCTTTCATCTGCACATAGTAATGTAGTTGCCAATTGTTTTGCTTTGTTTAACACATTAAAGAGGAAACTAAAACATAAAATCTATTTTCTCCAATAATATAGTCCATTTTATTTTGTTTTTTAAATTCAGCAAATACAATAAAAATTGTGCATTACAGTTTTAATTATGTAGTTTCTTCTCTTTAGAGGCTGTGTATTTTAGTTTGTTTAACTTGAAATAAAATATGAATATAATGTAAAATGTGTAATTTGACCAGAGATATTTAAGCGCAGAAGACTGTATATTGAAAGTTACATTGTGGAGGAAATTCTATTGTTATTTAAAGAATAATCAAATCAATTGTTATTTGTTTTTCCATTGCCTTTTTGTCTAAATCTCTTTTGAGGAGTAAAAGACCTTATCGATGAGATTGATATTCATAGAAGTATGATGGCTGTACTTGGGGTGCCTTACTCCCAATGTTATTTTGATTAATTATTTGACAATTGCCTTAAAATCATTCATGTTAAAGAATGAATTATGTGCCACTGGGAGTTTGGTTGATGACAGTATTGCCTTCCTTAAAAAGTCATGATTTTTACTCCATGTGCTTGTCACGTTTTTTATTATGATTAAATACAAATTAAGAAATGAAGGTCCTCCATGTCCCTTAAATGTCCCTTAAATAGAAAATCTTCACAGCAGTTTATGTGTACCGGCACTTGCCATAACCACATTGTTGTGTCAATTTATTATACCCACTGAAACCAATACATCACATATCACACATAATGAAATATGACCATACATTAACATCGTGGATTTCCACACCCATTGTAGGAAATGTTTATATAAAAAGGTGTAAACAAGAAGAATTTAATGAAAAACTGGCATCCACTTTTATTTCATTCCGCTTTCATTCGCTTTCAAATAGCTGTTTATATGTAGGTGTTTGTACTGCTATAACTACATCATCAATGTCAGACCATAAAGTTTTAGACTTTGAACGTCATCTGGATTTTCCCTTAAGCCTTCACGCTCTGGTGAATGACTTGACAGAAATCAGCCAGAATGTCTGAAATGAAGTGAAATCTTGCTACATTAACAAGGTATTTTACAAGGTAAAATAGTTTCTTTTCAGAAGACATTTTGGAGCTGATTTATTTAGACAGTGTGAGTATGTTGTATCATATCCGCAGAAAGATATCAGAGCGCCCATGCAGACTCTTCTCTAAATAGTAATGCTGTTTTCTATACGACTGGGACACAGATAGAGATACTTGAGCTCCAAGCCTTCATTCTGCTTCACAATCTGCTCTTCAATTTCCTGTAGCTCTTGTCTGAAGCTTTCAATCTCCTGTAAAGCTGCTGGCTCAGTGAAATACTGGTCCACGTACTGTGCCATGGGGATCTGAGCATTTGCACAGGAGAGAAAGAGAAAAGAGACAGAAAATAAACAGAAGTGTTTTAAAAAAGTGGACAAAATAATCCTGTTCATTCCTAAACTCAAGACTATTGCTTACTAACCAGATGAGTTATGCAGTAACTACAATTAATTTCTCATTATGTACTAAGGTTTATGCAGTGACAGCATCTAATAGGGATTATTCACTAACTATTCAGGAATATTCAGTTACTATCAAGAATTATTCAGTACCTACTATTTAATAACTATTGTAGATCTTCCAATAACCTCTTTGTTTTATGCAGTTACCACATTTACATACATTACTCAGTAACTGCTATAAAACTAAAATGTAAGTTATGTAAGAGTTTGGAGCAGAAGTTGTGTGGCCCGTTTAGAGTTAAAATGTTTAGGTTAAGACTCACTGCATCTGGCTGAGCCCTTCCTAAATGCCATGTGATTGCCATCTGCACACATGACTGGCTTATATCTGGCAGTGTGTCCATGATCAGCTCCATAGTGACAGCATCCTTGTCTGTAGGCGGAGGCTGGCGCATTGTGCAAGGAGTGTTGGGTACCCATGCACAAAAATCAAACTGATGTTCACATAGAGACGTTGAAGCCAAAAAAGAAACATAAATTAAAATGCAGCATAATATCAAAAATACATGGTATTAAAATAAAGTTACAGTAGTATATATGTTACAATCATTTTAAATTGTATTCATTTTTATTGTTTTTTCATTTGCTAACTGCCAAATTATTTATAAAATGTCAACTTCCTTTGGAGCAGTGAAGAGTGCAGAAAGAAGGTGAAGAGGGTGCAGGCCGGTTGGAATGGGAAGAGTGGCAGTATTGATCTGTGATAGACAGGTAGCAGCAAAAGGGAATGGGAAAGTTAACAGGACGGTTTTCAGACCAACAATATGGGAGTGACGACAATCATCAGGATTAGGGACGAGTTTATTAAAGGAACACTCAGGTTTGGAGACAGAGTCAGAGAAGCAAGGTTGCATTGGTTTGGACATGTCCAGAGGAGAGACGAGGAGAACAATGTTGAGGATGGAGCTGCCAGGAAAGAAGAAGAGTAAGGTCAAAAAGAGATTAATTGATGTGGTGAGAGAGGACATGCAGGTGGTCAGAGTGAAAGGGGAAGATGCAGAGGACAGAATGAAATGGAGATGGATTGCCCATTGTGGATTTGCCTGAAAAAAGGAAATATATTTTAAAGCAGTTACAATAACATGGCCCATGAATTTTTTACATCTATAATGTTAAAGTTTGCTAATAGAAGTTAGGCTGATATTTTTCCATCTTAAGTTACCATTTCAGGGACAAGAAATTCGAATAAGATTCTCATTACTGGACATTATGCTGTGAAGGGCTCATAGTGATAAGTGATTTCTGTCTTGTGTTATGACACGGTGACGTCCCTCACCTGTCCATTGTTAGTTGCAGCATGCTGTGCTGTGCTGATAAAGATGGCAACAGTCAGCAGAGTGATCAGTTCCTCTTTTCCCTTAAGTTCATTAGCCAGCCCTGCCAAAAACAGAAACACGTCCATTATTCTGCACAGGGGCAAATGAGGGGCAAGCGTGTAAGGAACAGGCTCCACATATACTGGTCCGACACCAGTGGAGTGCTCCATGCAGCTTATGAGAACTGACCAAATTTAGGCAAGTCTCCAAAGCCTTCGGTAACTATTTCTTTAATCCACGCCTGAAGTTCTGAGTCCTTCTCCACTTCACTGTCACTGCTGTAGTACAGAGATACCATGCTGGAGACAAACCTATGAAGGAGAGAGAGAGAGTCTAGGTGTGGGAACAAACCCATAGACAACAAAGCTAATTTTATTGCTGAATATTTTTAAAATTTGGACTAATTTATAATGCATTATCTGTTTTAAAAATTCCTGGATAATGACACGCACACAAACACATAACATTAAGTCTGGTTTGATGTGAAATATCCTAGAGAAATGCTGATATATGCCCAATTCAGTTCTGTGATGTTTCAACATATTATAAAATTATACTCATGCTTGATTGGTACATAAGTTGAAAGGCTGGATAGGACCCAGAAATGTTTCTTTCACATTTGTCACTGTTTTACCACTACCAGCATTACATCTAACTCATATTACCTATATGAGGCAAAGCTATATTTGTGTTGTTGATATCCTGATCGCTGGGTCCCATCATTATCCCTTTAGGAAATGAACTCTCAGTGATGTTGTTTGCACATGACTGGATTATGCACTCATTGAAATTTCCCTTTGTATGAGGATTATCTGTGTTTTTTAAGAGCAAGCATTCTATGAAAATTCTATACACAATTCGAAACAACCTGAAAATTAAAAGCCTAAAACTATTTAATGTTAGTGCCAAATAATTTAAATGGACAGGGCACAGAAACACAGGCTGGCCTCTCACTTGTGAATGGCACCCCAGAGCATCAGAGTGTGGTCCCTGTAGAAGTACTTTTTGAGTTGAGTAACACCTCTGTCCAGGAAATCAAAGCTGGGCTGGAGAGAGCGGTAGGTCAGGATTTTATACTCTCTCTGAGCCAGAACCAAGAGTCCATCCCCACCAGTGGACACAACCTATGACGAAAGAGCAGCTGTTTAGCCTGTGCTGAAATGTACAAATTGTACAAACAAAGCAAACAAAGAAATTAAGTACGGAATAATTTTTTTTAAATCACACAAGTATGAACATGTGAAAGCTTTTTAACCTATAAAAAGCTAGATAAGACTGAGACTAATAGCAATGCTTAAATTTAAGGAGGGATGTTTCTGAACGAGAAGTCTAAGACCTGAGATACAGTATATGGACAAATGTATTGGGACAGCTGGCCATTATAAGTACAGGAAATTTTATTACATCCCATTCTTAATCTATAGGCCTGGCTCAGCGCTGGAGACCTGTGTGCAGACCAGTCAGGCTGTTCCACACCAAAATTACTCTACATGTAATCATCTAATCTACATCTAATTACATGTCTTTATAAATTTGCTTTTGTATACTTTGTGCACTGTCATATGCTGGAACAGAAAAGTGCCCCATACTGTTCCCACAAAGTGTGACCTGTTAAGTTAAACTGGTCATCTGGGACCACTTTGCATTTATGTTGGTCTATCACAGCACAGCAAACCACAATGACTAGCTAATGTGTTTAAAAGGAAGTGTCAGGTCAGTCAGGTACTTCTGCACAGAGCGTGATAGTTTGGGTGGCTATGAGGAAAGTGTGCTGAAAAACTGGACAGAGCCAAATTTTATGCAAATAAATCTTGTCAGCAAAATGTGCCTATCTAAGCAGGAGGTACATGGTTTCTGTTTTCATATTAAAATCAGTTCAACCGTATAAAAATGGTATACTGTAAACAAGGGTGGCTTTCATGGACCCAGTGGTGGTAGTGCCAGAGGTGGGATTTGAACCTGGGACCTCTTGAGCCATTGGTCCATAGGCAAGTATCCTACCACTGGATCACCAACACCCAATTAGGGTGAAAATGAAATGAGCATCTAGTAGTTAACATTGTCAGAAGGAGGTGGCTGAAGACATACTGTTCAAAGCCTCCTTTTTTCTGGCTTTGTGGAAAGCACTTTGTGAATGTTTGCTTTCAAAACACACCTACAGTAATTAACCAATCAGCTTTGAAACCACACCTGTGCAGTCAATTAGCTTCCTAACAACACCTGCAGTCAATTGGCTTCCTAACAACATTCAATCAGCATAAAAAGACTCCAAGGAACAGGGCACTTGAATACATGAGAGGGACTACTGTTACTCACCATGCCAAAGACAAAGGAAATCAGTCTGGAGCTCAGAAAGAAGATAGTAGAGGCTCATGATAAGGGGGAAGGCTACACTGCCATTTCCGAGCGATTCACAGTGTCTAGAACTGCTGTACGTTGCATCATTGCCAAGTACAAGGAGACAAATTCTGTAAGAAACAAACCTGGCCATGGCCGTAAGCGCAAGATTTCAAGAACTCTGGAGGGAAAAATAGTCAGAGATGTCAGCAAGGAGCCTCAGACATCTGCCAAAATGATTGTTGCTGACAACTCTTCTGGAGTTGATGTTTCAAGGAACACAGTTTTGAGGGCTCTTCATCGTGGTGGGCTTCAGGGCCATCGTCCCAGAAGAACCCCTTTACTCAAAGAGCGACACATCACAGCCTGACTGAGGTTTGCCCATGAACATTTGAAAGGTAAAGATGAGTTTTGGAAGTCTGTGCTTTGGTCTGATGAGACTAAACTGGAACTGTTTGGGCACATGGATGTTGCTTATGTTTGGCAAAGAAAGGGAGAGGCCTTCAAACCTAGGAACACAGTTCCCACAGTTAAACATAGTGGTGGGAGCATCATGCTGTGGGGCTGTTTTGCAGCCACAGGCACAGGGAGCCTTGTTTGGGTACATAGCATCATGAAAAAAGAAAATTATGTTGACATTTTGTGGGAGAATATGCAGAAATCTGCTCGTAGTCTAGGCTTTTTTTTTTGCCCTTTCTTGTTTCAACTCGGTGTATCAATAAAATATCCTAATTAAACTTAGTGGACATTGTTTTTAATAGCGTATTTGTTTCCAAAATAACAAACACTTGTTGTTAATGGTCATTTTCATGGAGAAATCAAGAGTGTTGTCTAATTTTATAAGGGGGGGGGGCTAATAATTTTGGCCTCAACTGTAAATGTTTTGACTTGTACCCCCATGCATGCTCAGAGAGCCAAGGATCATGGTCGGAGATTTGCAGAAGATTGTAATGTATTGAGCTCACCATGATTGTTTTTTTTCCAAAAGCCATGGGACCTTGTTAGGATATATGGCACTGTAGCCTAGAAGAACTGGCTGCATCCACCCAAAAGATGGCTCATGGTTGGACCCTCCAACAAGACATAAGTAAATCCATACAAAGCTTGCAAGCTGTTGCCTTGAACACCTCAATCCCCTCTCATAAACCCCATTAAAAACCTGTGGATTGAGCTGAAAAGGAGAAAGCAAAAAAGGGATTTAGAGCTTGGAGGATCTTGAGAGATTATGTATTGAGGAGTGGTCTCAGAATGCTCATACTGTATTCTCTAAACTGGTCAAGCATTACAGGAGAAGACTTATTCTAGAAAATGACGATAATACAACATATTAAATCCTTATGACATACAGTGGGGAAAATAACCATTGAATATGTCAACATTTTTCCGAGTAAATATATTTCTAATGGGGCTATTGTCATGAAATTTACACTAGATGTCGGCAAGTAATCCACAGATAAAAAAATAAATCAAAACAAATAAATCCATAAATTAAGATATGTGTAATAAAGTGGAATGAGAGAGGGAATAAGTATTGAACACATGAAGAAAAGAAGGGGCAAAAAGGCATGCAAAGCCAAGAAACCTAATTAATTTAGTTCTAATTGGTGGCCTATAAAACGGTTTCTCATTACCAAGGTATCACACAAGAAGCATTTCATGATGGGTAAAAGCAAAGACCTTCACAATCTTATTGTGAAACATACTAATGACACTGGTTACAGATATATTTCTGAGCTTCACCGTTGGGGCCATAATCCAGCATTGGAAAGAACATAATTTCCCCATAAACCAGCCACAACCAGCACAACATTTGGCAAAACACAACATGACCAGCACAACATTTGGGCAAGCCAAGGAAATACTGGGAAAATATAGTCTGGTCAGATGAGACCAAAATGGAACTCTTTGGATGTCACTGCACACACTATGTTTGGAGGAGAAATGGTATTGCACATCACCCCAAAAACACCATACCAACAGTAAAGTTTGGAAGTGGAAACATCATGTTGTGGAGCTGTTTTTCAGTATATGGTACTGGCAGACTTTATATAATTGAAGGCAGGATGAATGGAGAAGTGTACTGGGACATTCTTGATAAGAATCTGCTGTCTGCTGCCATCGACCAGGATGCTGAAAAGGAAACCAGGGTGGACATTTCAGCAAGACAAGGATCCCAAACACACAGCCAAGGAGGCCTTCAATTGGTTTCAGAGAAAGAAAATAAAGGTGCTAGTGGGACCCAGTCAATCACCTTGACTGGGTCCCACAACTTGAATCTAATTGAAAATCTATGGGAAGAACTGTAGATCAGAGTTCTTGAAGCGGTCCCCCGGAACATTCAAGGTTTGAAGACAGTTTGTGTGGAAGAACGGGCCAAAATCACACCTGAGCAATGTATGTGACAAGTTTTTCCATATAATAGGCATCTCGAAACCATCATTACCAACTAAAGCTTTTCTACCTCATGGGTTCAACTTTTCTACAATCTATTATAAAGAGATGCACCAGATGGTGGTGTACTAAGTCCAGAGGATTTTACCCCAAAGCAAGTAACTCTTCAGTCAGAAGAGAAGGTGTGGTGACATATGCAGTCCTGTGGGCTGCGAGAAGTCTGACATTTGTGTCATCACAAATGCTACCATGTGTGACATTAATTATATATCAGATATTTCAAGGACACTGGTATTTTCCAGCAGCTGCTCAGAGACAAAGAGGCTGACCCTTTTGAAGATGCCATCAGAAGAGATGAGTTGTGTACGCCCACGACAGTTTATCTCCAGAGTGTACTTCAGGTGAGGAGTGAGCAGCTGTGGCAGAGAGAGAGAAAGAGAGAGAGAATTACTATCTGTGTCTCTGCTTTTGCTTCTCTGAAAAATAAGTTTAAAAGAAAAGGTGATGCACTGATTTTTGTTTAAATGTAAAGGCTGCATACTTTTAGAATAACTTATATCAGCACCATTTTTTGCCGAAAGTAAGTAAACTCAGTGTCAAACTGTTTCAATGTCATTTATTTAATTCCTTCATAAAAGATGTACACGTTACGTACATATGTACAGTTTAAGTAATAGATTTCCTATGTACGGAATGAAATCACTGCAGGCTGACTCTGTGGCAGCACATTTTGCAGTGATGAAAGTACTGAAATGTACTGTATTTCATCCATGTTTGAACTCAAGCCCAACACTACTCTCAGACTGACCTTATAAATAGGATGGACTGCCGGGAGCTGCCGTAGTGTGGCCACACAGATCACTTCTACGACAAGGTGAGTGCGCAGCAGGTGGGACAGTATCTGGAACACCTGGAACTCAGCATGACGGACCCACATTTTAGCCAATAGCCAGGCAAGGGGTGGGTCGTTTGGTAAGAAGATGGGTGTGTCCTTGGTTGGATTCTGCTCAAGCTGCCGGAAATGAGAGTAGAGAGAATTTTATGAACAATTAGGTTAGCACTTAATGTCTCTGAAAGGGATTTGATCAGAACTGTCAACAAAGTAAATCACTGCATGTATTTAAGTGTGCCAGATATTTCCATTAAGTGGAAAAGACAGGATTTACATCTTTATGAATTTCTGGGAAAAAAAAGTCACATTTAACCTGATAATAACTTGTGCTGGTCTACCCTTAGAGCCAACATGTAATATTTCAGTTTCACAAAGTAGATCTATGGTTTAGCCTCATATAAAAATGATTTGCCCACAGGCCATGTCTTGCATTTTTTCCAGTCCTTTTAAATATAATGGGATGAATAGAAAGTGGCCAGGCTTCTCGTACACTGGCTAAGGTGACATGAATCTGAAATTCGTTTACTGCTTTTACTCCAGAAGACCATGGAGGAATCATTGACAGGAGGGGAGTAGTAGGAATTGTGGAGACAGATAGAAGTAGTATGAAAACATCTCAAGTCACAGTCTTTCAAGCTATTTCAAAAACAGCCACCCCTGTTCTGAGTCTCACATTTACATTTACATTTACAGCATTTAGCAGACGCTCTTATCCAGAGCGACTTACATGTCCTAATTACAGGGACAGTCCCCCTGGAGACACTCAGGGTTAAGGGTCTTGCTCAGGGACCCAGTGGTGGTAGTGCCAGAGGTGGGATTCAAACCGGGGACTTCTTGACCTAGAGGTCCGTAGGCAAGTACCCTACCACTAGACCACCGCCACCCTAGTCTCCTCCCTCATGGGGTCAAGTGCAAATCTGTGGATGGAGCATGGCCATTTGCCATTATTGTCCATATATATTTCATGTTTGTAGGTCAAATAAGCCTGATGTTTCTTTTATTAGCTTTTTAAGTGAACACCTCACCTGTATGGCAATGGGAATTAGGCCTTTGTCAGGATGCTCATAGAGTAAGCTCAGAGGAGCTGCTATGTACTGCTTCATATGTCTGATGACATTTGAAGGGACACCATCCAAAATTCCATGATCAACCAGGTACACATTTCCTGCCTTTAAAAAGACAGAGAGAAAATCTCAAATCCTGTAGCAACACAATACATGTCTCTGACTTTTGTAATACTGGAACATGAATGAACCAAGACTGTGACAAAGTGACAAAGTCTTATCAGAACTGATCCTCTATGTAAGGTACCAAACCCAACCTTGAGCTCTTTGTCCAGGGTAGTGTCAGGTCTTAGAAAGGCCTGCACCATGTCTCCAGAAACAGGGAAGTTTGGGGGCAATGTATTGCACCTTTTGATCATCCGTGGGTTTGAGCCATTCAGGAACTGATAGCCAAAAAACCACTCCTCCTTCCAATGTTCCATAGTGTATTCTAATCACAGCCACAGAGGTCAGTTAGTATTATGTTGCGTCAAGTTCAACCATAACGTTTTATAATCAAAAACATTTGTAACAGAGGCAAGGTTGCACTAGAGCTCTGTTGCACTAATATTGTTTAAAAGGACTTTCAGAAATTTGTAAGTAAATGTGTGGATGTAAAGTATAGCAATAATAAAGAGTACTGCTGGTTGGATTCTTAAATGAATAAGTTCTCATTGATGGGTTTAAACATTTACATGTTATGTTATTGTTTTTGTTATTGTCTTAAGGGGCTCATTGCCTCTTTCATTTCTTTACATAGACACACATTGACACACCTTTATTTATTTATTTTTTTTCTGCTATGATATTAACTGTGCAATCGGAGGAAAACTGAATATCCACATGAATGATTTTGTGTTAATCTGGTAAATTACATAGACTGTCATATGCTACTGGTAGTTACATGAAAAATTACTTGAATAGGCATCTTGCTATACCACAGGCAAGATTTTGAACCAAACTAAATAATATTATAAAAGTACACATTGTAAACTAATCACCATCATTTTTGGCAACTGCATACAGAAAAACCTAGTAGACGTAAGTGCTAGAGCAAAAAAAAAGTAATCTATATGGGTACTTAGATTATTTTGCAAGTAATTCTGTTGAGCAAAGGTCAAAATAGTCAAAGCAGTTGAAAAGTAGGAAGGTCATGGCTACTACACCAGCAATAGGACTCCTCAGTTTCCAGAATATCCGCTTGAAGTCGTCCAAATCATCCCAGGACTTCCCAAACCTAATGGTCAGCTTCTTCAGAGAGAGCTCCAGAAGCCTAAAGTTGAGAAAGTAAACAGTTGGATAATGAGCTGACATGTATCTCTTTAACGTGGTGCTTAACTAAGACATGTTTGAGAATTAGATCATGTGTTACACACGCATATTGAAGAGATCCCTCAAAGTCACTACGTTTCTCATTGGCAAAGCGATCATCCTGGGGCAGGTCTGCTTCTGATTTTGCGTTGATGCATTTGGGAATGCCTGGAGCCCATGCAAACCATCTGACACAAATCATACAGATAAGGAAATTTGATGGTTTAACCTTCCTCTTCCTATGAATTCCAAAAGAAACACAATACTATCCCACACAGTCATACACATTGTGATTCTGTATAGGTTTTATATTATTCCTATTTTCCTTTTTGTATAATAGAACTATCGTGACATCAGCATCACTTTAAAATATGCTGCTTAAATGTCTATTAAATGCCTGTGATAATCTGAGCTGCTTCAAATGTAATCATACACCACTGCTAACTTGGCACAAACATAATGTTGAAGCACAAAGTGTCACTAATTGAAATAAGCATGGTTGCTGTAGTGTTACTTTTTTCCTTTCTTTTTCAAGAAGAAAGGTAATGTGAGAATTTATACTTTTTTTCAACATAACAGGAAAGTGATAATAGCAGGAGAAACTTTCCAAAAGTCTTTAGGCTAAGGCAGAAAAAGAGGGGGGTTGTGGTACAGGTAGGAATGAAGTGAAGCAATTTATAGCTTCCATTATGAAAATCCAAATAAACACAAGGACTGTGCCAACTGAGCCATTTGCAGTCCTTGATACTCAGCTTGTGTGTTTCTATGAGGACCATAAAGCTGTAGATTGTGCTCAGGGTATTCATGAGTGGCCATCTAAACAAAACTTTTTAGCCAAACAAGCTGAACAATACCACATTTCAGAGAAGATCTTATTCAAGTGTCAGTCATTATGTTTTTGTACGTGACAAAGCATTTTCAGAATCTTTTCCAGGTAAGCCCTGCAGCGTGCATACCGGTATGTATTCTGTCTCTCATGCAGCTCTTCCCTTCTGTGTGCAAGTTCCTGAGGTGTGATCTCATCACTCAGCTTCTTAGCTGGAAGCAAAAAAAGAAATATATATTACTTGCGTTAAATTCCTGTGGGGAAAAAAGCATTAAATATCGATCAGTGTTTATAGACGTTCTGGCTCCCTGAGTACTGATTTGGTCTCTGAAAGGTAAAGCTATTCCAGATTACAGGGGAAAAACTCCACAGGGCCCTTGTTTATTTTGGGCTATTTTGAGGGCCCTCTAGCATGTTATTGGTCTGTGGGGGTTTCTCCAAACTACAGATTCTTTAATGAAACTATGCCTGTAGGGGAATTGTTAGGACTGACCTGTTCCTTCACGCACCTCCACTTTCACATCCCCCACCAGCCAGCAGTTACAGGGAAAGGTCTGGGTAGTGCCCCCTTCTGTGGGTGTGACCCGCACATAACGGCAGTACCAGTTATCCTCCACCCAGTACTTCTGCTTCTCCAAGCGCACCAGCAGCACACGGCCCAGAGGAGCCGAGCTATGTATTAAGTAGTCATCAACCTGGAGGCGAAAGAGAACATGCTTGCCTAATGGGTAAAATAATATTTCATATCATATCCTTCAGGTAGAAGTTACTGCAGTCACAGTTTAGATGCCTTTCCTAAGAACCCACTTCATTTACATTCAGCTTTTTTTTTTACATTTCTTTTTTTCCCCGACTACTTTGTATGGACTATTTTATAAGAGCACAAAAGTGTGCTTTTGTATGATTCAGTTTGAATGGAAAAGTCTTTTCAAAACTCTCTATGTAGAACCAACACTTCCTTTCTGAAAGGGCCCATATCATAGAAAAACATGTTATTTCTGAAAGATTCAGTGCTAACATGGACTTTTCATTCCAGAGCCATATGGTCAATATACCAAAACAAAGCTGCAAAAAACAGCCTGTATTGACATCATTGTTTTCGTGATGACACAAAAAAATTTGCACATTCAAGTGTTTCAGTCTGGGCTGCTTTCTGAATGAGACGCAACAGTAGCAGCCAGTCAGAAGAGAGTTCATTTACATATATTAGCATCACAAAAGTAGCAACAGCAGCCTTTCACAAGAGTATAGCAGTCAGCTAAAAATAAATTATAACTGTTTTTTACCCAAAAAAAAGAGTTCTAAGTGGCCCTCGTGGTAAAACACATGCATTCTGTAGGATGCACAGTATTTAATCCTTTCATGGCTTTTTTTTTTTACTTTAGGAGGCCTTTTTGTGGGTCCTCACTTCAGTCTCTATCATAAACTATTAATTAGTTAGCAAATTATTTATTGTAGTTACTGAATATCTTTTCAGATTAATCATAAGAGTCCTTGCACTGGTGCCTCACTCCAAGATGGTTCTGAGTTTAACTTTAACTTCCTGCCAGGTGGCTGGGACCCTTTCTGTGTGCATGTCCTCCCTGTGTCTGCATAAGTCTTCATTCAGGTGCTCTGGGTTTCTCCAGTAGTCCAAAGACATGCATGTCTTGTGAATTGGAGATGCTTTATTAAGCCTAGATAAGAGTGTGAGTGTGTGTGTGTGTGTGTGTGTGTGTGTGTGTGTGCTTGATTGTATATCTGCCCTGTGATAGACTGGCAACCTGTCCAGTGTGCTCTCTGCCTATGATCGCTTGGACAGGCTCCGGCTTCCCTGTGAGCATGGTTAGCATAAGCGGCTCAGGTAATGGAAGGGCACATAGCCTGCACTATAAGGTGATGAACTATGACTGCAAGCTGTAGGGGTTGTAATAATGCACAGTTTTACACTCTCAACACATGGACACAGCATGGTAGTGGTGGTGGTCTAGAGGTAGGGTACTTGTCTACAGACCAAGAGGTTGCAGGTTTGAATCCCAGCTCTAGTAATACCATCATTTGGTTTCTGAGCAAGACCCTTAACCCAAAGTGTCTCCAGAGGGGTGGGGTGTCCTTGTAATTAAGAAATGTCCGCGCTCTGGATAAGAGCGTCAGCTAAATGCCGGAAATGTAGAAATGTAAAATGTCACTCACTGCGCCTCTGCGGAAGTCCAGCCCTGGGTTGTCCAGAAGTGTCCTCTCACTTTCTCCATTCTCACCCACCAGAGTCACATACACATAGTTATTAGTGCCTGAGTACTCCAGGGTGCCTGTAGCCACTGTCACGGTGTACTCCATCTATACACACAATCCATACACACACACAAAAATACAATTACCTCAAAGTTTTTCAATTATCCCTGTTTGCTCCATCTGTACTATAGGATCAGCTACTACAGACAGGAGTTTCCCTGTACCATCCCTGAAAAACTATTTTTTCAAAACATATTCATACTAGATGCCCATTAACTATGTACAGAAAAATGTGTCAAGATGATTGTCTGTGGTTATTGACTACATACGACGAAATGCAGCAGGACTCCTACAGCAGATCATTACAACATAAAATTACATCACTATATCAGAGATCTGCCCTGCTTTGCAAAACTGTCCCACCTAGATTTTCTTTCATAGTGAAATCTTTGTTTTTTGTGCTCCGTTTAGAAAGTGTATGCATCATTTCTCAGCAGTTGCATGTCTAAGACAGTGCCTGAAGGAATATAGCTGAGGAAAAGAGCTTGAAAGCCATCATTGATGTAATTAATGGAAGCTTTCTTAAATCAATGATTACTCAATTTTCAAGGAGTAAAATCAATTAAGAGGTGAGTAGTGCTATTATCTACGTATAGAGTGAATCAACAGCCACACCTGGAGCACTGGTCCTATTACTGTTACATTAAGCCATTGACGACAAAAGCATGTAACTTTATAAAATAGAAAGGGACATAAGAGATCAGGGTCACATCAACCATATATGTCACTTGAATACACTTTATGGACAAAAGTATTAGGACTGGTCATTACACCCACAGGAATCCCATCCCATTCTAAATCCGTAGACAACTGTACAGAGTTGTTGCATTTTTTGCACCTATAACAGCTTCCAATCCTCTGTGACGACATTGCACAAGATTTTTGAGTGTGTACATTTTTGCCCGTTCAAGGAAGAAAAGCATTTGCGAGTTCAGGTTACACTATTGAATGTACTCCTACAAATTTTAGCTCATATTGTGTATTTGCTGTCCAAAACCTGGTCTTTAATTCTGTGAGGTTCTTAATTGACTTGAACAGGAAACATGTGTACTGAAAACAGCTCATCCATCTCTACACATTCCCTGTCCACTTTGACATAAAAAATTGATCATCCAATGTTGTGGTCAGTGTGTACTTCTTTTAAATGTTTTTTTTTTTAATGTGATACAATGGGGCAATTGCTCAAAAATATTATTTCAAACCCCTCATACACATGATTTTCTCTATGGTGTTACGTGACTGGCAAACTTCCCTGTGGTTCAAGAAAGCAGCTTTAATGCAAATCATTATTTGCTGTAATGTGATAGTGGAATATCCAAATTTAGGGTGGCTTTATACAAACCAGGTAGTACTGTTTTAACACTGGACCACTATATGCTTTATTAACTCCAGAAATAAAGTGTCTTAAGAATAATCCAAAGTCATGAAGTCATTAATTACTATGTAATATTGATTAGCTGAATAAAAACCTAAAGCAATGAAGAGTAACATTTATTTACCTATGCAGATTAAACCGCCTGGGCAAAAATATCCTTGTTTCTTGTTGTTATAGTCTAGCAAGTCCTCCTGTCCTTCTGGAGCTCCGTCTCAGTCCTCTCTGCTGGTCATTGCATTGCCCTGTTGATTCTGCATTCCAGAATTTCCTTTCTCTCTAACATTCCTCCTCCCCTTGCTTTCTCTCTCTCTCTCTCTCTCTAAACATGCACACACACACCCCTCTATGTAAATGAACCTCTTTTAAAGTATTGATTTCCAGGTTTGAGGAAGAAGAAAGTCATAGAAAAGTTAAATATCTCCCTTGGCAAAATGTAACAGGGGTTTTAACACATCTATGCAAATTGTATCCTTTTACCACATGACTTCCTTTGTTAAACACAACTGCACACACCCACTCGCTCACATATTTTCAGCTAAGGTCAACTAAGATGTACTTTTCTGCTAAGTAAGCTGATATAAACAAAGATAGCCTTGAAGTCTTGAAATCTATCTGCAGTTCTATCACCAGCACGTAACTGACATCAGTGCATTTGCATATGATATGTCATTTGTAATATCATTACATCTTCAAAGTAGCTTATCACTAATTTCTCAAATTACAGTACCCACTATATTCTCGAAAATAGCGTTTCATACATGGTTCTCATAAGAATGCCTCTGCAAAGAAATATCCATGGCAGACTCATAAGTTTGAACCTTCATGCTGAAGACCATCTCCTGCAAGGTGAAATGTTCAGTGTAGTGAGCTATTACGGTTTGATGCCTTAATCTCGGTTTCAGACATGCTCCTTATCACATTTTCTGCATTTGATAAAAATGCTGACTCTCTCAGCGTTCACGTTCATTCTGTTGCTGGTGAGTTTCTGTGATTAATTAAGGCACTTAACACAAGGAAGACTGAGCCTTTGCACTTTAAATTTCAGATAAAACCAGTTTTACAGCACCAGAAATGGAATGCCGTTTGACTATTTGCTTGTCTATAAGCTGTGATGATAAAAACACAGAGTAATTTGAAACTAGTTCTGATAGTCAGATATTAGTGCTAATTTGATATAAGTACAGAAAACCACCAGTATGTTCAGTGGTTCCCAGTTGGAGAATTGAATACTACAGCCCTGTACTTTTCAGCATTTTCCCTGCTATAAAGATGCACCATGTACTCACACGTTTCCAGACACCTTTTCAATTTGCTGTCCCAGGTTTTCAGGTTATGCACAAACAGCATGCGCTGCGTAACCTCAGTTGAGTTTTGAAATTGAGATTGAGATTGTTGCTGCACTTTACGACTTATGAATAGAGATGGACACTCTGATTATGATTCTGCTTCTGGGGTAAAAGGCACAGTAGGTTTGGGTGTGTTGCATCATAAAGTCTGACATTCTTTACTAGCTAGTCAGGTTGCCCAAATAAAGCATTTACCTAAACAGAAAAGAGTCTTTGTTCTATGCAGTGTGCAGAGCTAGGTGTTGCAAGGTAAAGCAAAGCTTTTATGGTAACACAATACAGAGTGAAACTCATTTCGCATCACAGCATACTCACATCTCTTTACTGTCAAAAATGACTGAAGGAGGTTTGAGACCTTTTGCAGCACAATAGGCAGAAAAAGACACTCTAAAGCTCACAAAGGCTGTAATTTGATAGAGGCCAAACCCATCCTTTTACAATAGGCTCTCCATCTGTCTTTCAGCAGTGCTTTTGAAAAATTCTAACCAGGATGAATTAGCAAGCTGGAGGAAAGCAACTAACAACGTCTTCTATTGATCGCAAATATTTAAAACTGAAAGTTACATTTAAGAAGGAAAAGACGAAGTACTCAATTTGTTTTCTATACTCTATGTAGTGCCAGTGGTTTGAGTTGGGTAGTTCTTACCAAACAACATCATTACATTTATATAGTGCCTTTCACAATCCCAGGGTTGCTTAAAAACCAAGTCGGTAAACTGGGACGCTAATATGAAGAGTGGAAACAGTGGAATCATTAAATTGGCACTTGAGCATTACACAATTGTTTATAAACCTTTAACAGTTACTTCCTACGCACCCATCCCATTGCGAACATTTTTTTTTAAATGTATCCAATTCTTAATAATGTAATTCTGTTCTGACAAACTGTGATCCTTTAGTGTTTTGTTTCCAACACAATCTGAAGTGATGTAAGAGCTGAATTAGTGAAGGATTTACAGAAAGTTCTTCCACTGTATTTCTATTTTTAACAGGGAGCCAAAACATGAGGACCTAAAAGCTTCTAAAGCTGCCCCTTGGTATCTGGCACCAAGACGCTATATAGCGAAGACTCATTCTTGATAAACAAACAGAGGCAATGTTCTCTTCCTGTTTTTAATTGCCTTTTGCAACCAGTTTGGTTACAACTCCAGCAACAAAAAAAGCACATGTCACCAAAATGATCGTACAAAAAATGAAATATGAAAAAGCCCTAGAACCTTACATTAACCTTCTTATCTTCTTCATGAAGGTTACAAAGTTTTTTAGTGTACAGTCAGTGGGTAGGAAAGAAATCCAAACAGAAGGTTATTCAAGCAAGTTGAAGACATAAACCCAACGAGCAGAAATGTTCTGAAACACCCATCTGTACATCTCTCCTACAGGTCAAAATTTCTGGCCTCACAAAGAAGTAAACATAAGGCTAAACTTACTGATCTATATGAATGATGATCAGCTGTGTATCATAATCGGGTCCAACTTTAAACAGTTATAAAACCACAAAAGGGTGATCCTTGAATGACATCACAAGCAAACCCTGCATCACAGATACAAACCGTTAATGGAAATTTAAATAGTTATAGTTGGTAATGGAAGAGGTTCACAGTACGTTTTAGCCAATTATAGAAGTGTGTAAATATTGATGCAAGATCCTTAGGAACCTGACAGTTTCAGGGAAGAGTCCATACAAACAACAAAATGAGTTATGGGTCCTGGAGGCTTGCTTGCTCTAGGAATGCGACTGTGAGGCACCGTGATCCTCATCGTCTGGTGGGCAATCTACAAAGTCAGCCAGCATGGAGGCCATTGCTTCATCATCAAGCTAGGAGATAGAAAGAAAGGGAGATTGATTTAGTGGAAGAATGTGGAAGAATGAGGGTCAGTACTTGGCTGAAAAAACGATCAGGATGACAATCAGCCTTCGACTAGCAGTGCATACTCCAGATGTGTAGCCGCAGCTAGCGTTTACATACTGTGGTAAGAGTAAACAGTCACTATTGATGGATAGACATGCTGACTCCTCATGAGGTCTGGTAATCCCCACTCGGACAAGAGAAAAAATATTTTTAGTAGGGATTTTTGTTGTGCTTAAGGCAATTCCCTGCAAGCTACACCTACTCATGAATGATTTCTCCACAGTATGACAGATACAATTGTACATTTATCTTAACAGAAGTATAAATCAGATTTTAGCTTTAGTAACATACCTTTTTCTTCTCACTGCCCTGCTCAGAACCCTCTACTTCTTCACAATCTTCCATTTTCCTCTTTGTCCCTCGTACTTCCTCCTCCTCAGCCTGCTGCCCTTCAATCTTCTCTTTCTCTGCAGACTCCACTTCTTGCTGTGTTGTTGGGGCTTCTTCTGATGTAGATGCTGTACTTTCATTGGGTATGTCTTCTTGTGCCGCCTCTGCACTTTGCACACTCACTCCAACTTCTGCAGCTGCCTCTTGACTTTCTTGAGGTATCCCAGAATCCTCTGGGGCTTCTGGTGCTGGTTCCTGCCCCGTTACCTCCTGTTCCCATGACCTTGCTTCTGGTTCAGGTACCTCTGCGGAGGACTTTTCTTCTTGATCTCCTTCTGTCTCTACACTGTTAACATGAGCCTCTATTTGGGCCTCTCCATTCTCACTTTCATTCCTTTCTACAGCTCCAATGTTCTCAATCTCTTCCACAGCAACCTTGTCCTTCATACCCTCCTCTCCATAAACGCTACGGACTCCCTCCATTTCTTCTATTCCAGCCTCTACCTGCCCTTCTCTCTCCAAATGGAAGGCGTCCATCCCTCTTTCCTCTTCTGCATCAATCATCACTTCACCCTCCTCTCCGCCAATTGCAGCCCTTCGGTTTTCCGCTTCTAAAGGCTGAATCACCTCCTCTTCTTCCTCCTCCTCTTCATCTTCTATCTCTTCTCCTTCTTCTTCTTCAAAATCCTCATACTCTTCCCCTGGATAAAACTCTTCCTCTTCAGGAAAATCACTTCCTTCTTCTTCCTCCTCATCTTCCAGCCCTTCCTCCTCTTCCTCCTCTTCTCCCAGCTCATCATCATCTTCCATCTCTTCATCCTCCTCCTCTTCATCATCTGAGCTGTTAATATTGATGACATTCTGGTCTTCCTCAGGTGCAGAAGGCTGCTGCTGCTGCTGTTGTTGGAGCTGGCGGGTAGTCTGGGCAAGCTGGCTCTGGAGCTGCATGTGTAAAGAAAGGCCCAGCTGAGCAGGCTGACCACCTTGGGACGGCTGCATTAGCATCTGCTGGAGCTGGGGACCAGCAGGCAGAGAGTTCCCAAGGCCACCAGGGGATGTTGTGAGAGACACAGCACTAGAGTTTAGAGGAGGCACCAAAGAGACCATCTGGTCTGCCTGACTGGGACCAGGAAATGAATTTATGTTGTTGGCATCAGTTGGCAAGATCTGGTGGGAAATGGATGTCGGAAGCTCATTGGGGAGAGAGGTTTCAACAGTGCCTGCTTCACCAGGTGTTGGCATGGCACCCCCTGGTGGTGGAGGAAGTGTCTGTGTGTTTGTGGCTCCTTCTTGCATCTCCAGCATCATTCCTTGAGGCATGATTACCACACTATCATCAGAATCACTCTCTAGAGAGATCTCCACGTCTTCAGGCTCTTCTTTGTCGTATCGGACAAACACCTGCCGCTGTCCCTCAGGACCTACCAGTTCAGCTGTCTGGGCTGAAGACGGCATCAGGTCGCTCTGAGCTCCAGTTGCACTTGCTTGGTTGGGGAGGACAGAAGGAGCTAGGGGAAGATGGTTTTCCAGGGAGCTCAGCAGGGCAGCAGACCCTAAGCCCAAAGGATGTCTGGTAGCAAAGGAAGGCCCTGGTGCTGGCCCACCAAGCAGTGTAGGTAGGGTGAGCGAAGGATTCTGGGATGGACCAAGCACTGGTGCTGCTGGGGTGGGCTTCAAAGTGAGAGGGGGTAGAGGAAGGGTCATGGAGGGTGTACGTGGATGAAGCAGTGTGTTGCATATCGTCAAGGCTTCCACACAAAATGATGAAACCTAAAGAGAGAAGAAAGAAGACCAATGACAACAGCAGGTAAACATCCATTTTAGACAAGCAGAACCTGAATAAAGCCTTTAACAGAGAAGAATGCAAAATGTGTAAATTATAAAGCATTAAAGAGAAGCATAGTAATAAAAATTAATAAGATTAATAAAAAAAAAAGAACTTGCATGATTGTTATCCTTCCTTGGACCTAGTATGTTTGGCAGTTACTAAGCATTGTATACTGAGAACAATCAAAACCTGCTGATTTTGGCAATCCTATAACCCATTGTGACCACACCTGAGAGCAATATGACTAACATAAGAGCAGAGAGTGCAATCACTTCAAATGAGATAAAGATAATAAAATTGACAGACCTGAAAACCATGTAATTTTCACTCCCTAGCTTGCTGTAAATGATACAGCTAATTTATGCCGTTGCATTATTACAGTCGTTTCATTTGTGTTGCCTTTTGTCTTTTCAAAGACAGTGTTGCCTGCCACTGAAAACTGAGCATTGTTCAAATGTGTTGCAGACCTAAAATGTAGGAATTGCTGTATAATAAATGAAACTAGGCCGACAAGACAAAACATGAAATGTTAGGCTCATATTGTCTGCTATGGAAAAATTCATGTAAATCAAAGAATTGCTGATTTTTAAAAAAATTTATTTGCATTTTCCAAAGGTTTTATCTAAATTTACATCTTACATCTATGCTAAAAACTTCACAATAAATCTAAATACTTTTGTCTTGTTGAAATATAATTAGATAAATTAAATCACTTTTATTAAATCAATGCTGATAATTAACATTTAAACATCTGTTTAACAAAAACAGACTAGTCTAGTGGTAGGGTACTTGCCTACGGACCTCTGGATCAAGAGGTCCCCGGTTCGAATCCCACCTCTGGCACTACCAGCACTGGGTCCCTGAGCAAGACCCTTAACCCTGAGTGGCTCCAGGGGGACTGTCCCTGTAATTAGGACCTGTAAGTCGCTCTGGATAAGAGCGTCTGCTAAATGCCGTAAATGTAAATGTAATTAAAATAAATTAAGTAAATTAGTGGAAAAAAGACCAGTTATTGTTCTGAAATAAAAAAAATCTAATAAGCGTGTAGTTTTCACACTGATTTAATTAAAGATGCTGTAAAAGTGTAAAACTTTTTTCCTAAAGTATTCTCGTTGGGTGACAACCTTCAATGTAGGGGGGGTGGTGGTGGTGGTTACCTTTCATCAGATTTGTTGTGAATGTGAAAAATCAGACTTTTAAAGTGGGAAATGGCATGTTTTCCTATAACGACCAATATATTTTCTTTAAATGATCCGGGGACCCCCCTTATTGTTCTTTACATAAGACAGATCAAGCCAGATTCAGCTACAATGTTCTAATCCTGTACTTGGGTTTAAAAAAAATTTATTCAGGACTAAATTGATCCACTGGGTTAGGTCTAGAACATAAAGACTGATGATCTCTATTCACTCACCATGATATTGCGGTCACGTCGGCCCTGGCTGAACACTGATACAGCACAAGAGAGTGGGGGAGGCCAGCGTGGTGAGGGCACCAACACAAGCGCCAGCAGGAGGCGGTAGAGCTCCCGGCGAGAAGGTGCACTACTATACTGACCACTAACGCTACCAGCCTCTGAGCCAAACTGAGCCTGTTGCTGCAAACGCACACACAGTGGCACCACCAGGTCCTGCAACCTCTGAAGGAGAAAAGGGAGAAGTGGGAACAAGAAAGAGAGTGAAGAAAGAGTGGGAATCTTCCCTTAAAATGCTTTCAAAGAAGGGAGTCCCCCCTCAATAGCAATGACATATGGAAGTATAGTTGAAAGTGTACAAAGTGTACAAATGTAGAAACACGGACTCACCTTATGCAGATCCTCTTTTAGTAGAGTGCCACTGGTCAGAAAAATCTGTCTAAGGGCTGTAATTGAACAATTATATCCATTAATCTTTCCAGTTTAACAAAGCCAAATTACTCATTTCCAATTTCGCAAGTCACTCACCTCGAAGGGCGGCAACACATGTGTCCTGATTGGCTAATGCATCACCCTTCCTTTGCAGTGAAACACCCCCTGGGTCACCAATCCCCAAGCTCTTTGTCCGCCGTGGTCCCGCCTTCCCAGCTGTGCCTACAAGATCCGGCATGGCTGTCTGTCCTGCACGAAGCTAGAGAAAGTTGTAAAATTGTGAGAAAACAGTAATAGGTAAAGAAAACCACAGAACTTCCATATCCAGCATGCACATCAACCTAGAAATAGTAATTAAAGCCTAGCAAGATCTCTTGCTCCAACTAACATTTTTTAGACATTGATATCAAACCTTCATATAACTGTGGAGTTCCTACATAAAGAGCATAAAGAGACTTGCATGGTTAAGATTTGGACTAGTCAGATCACAGAATATTCTGCCTAAAGGCTTAGGGGACCTTCAGGTGAATGGGATCATGTAAACACTTTCATTTGGAATAGCAGTATTTTATAGTTTTCTGCTCTCCAATAAAAGCCACTTTCGACCTCTTTCTTGCTGTGGAGTGATAAATAATGACTTAAGCTTGAGCTGGAAAGACCTGGAGAGAATTCTTGTGGAAATTTTGGCAAGCCTCCTGAAAAACCATTCTCAGAGTCCTTAAAAGTACCTTTCACTGTTTTGCAATTTTCTTGAACATCAGAAAAGCTTTTATTATTTTGAATCCCCTGATCATTTATAAACAAACTGTACATGGTAAAAACGAATTTCAGAGTAAGGCTGAGTGTGCAAGAAAGGTGAAGAAAAGAGTGTAGGCAGGATGGAGTGGCTGGAGAAGAATGGCTTGAGTGATTCGTGACAGAAAGGGAACCAGCAAGAGTAGAATGGAAGGTTTACAGCACAGTAGTGACACCAGCCATCAATGGTTGTCAGGAAAGAGGAAAAAGGAAGACCAAAGAGGAGGTTCATGAACGTGATGAGAGGGGACATGCAGATGGTCGGTTTGAAGGAGGAAGATCCAGAGGACAGGAAGAAATGGAAACGGACGATATGCTGTGGTGACCCCTAAACAGGAGCAGCCGAAAGAAGACGACATGGTAAAACAAATGAGATTTAAAATCAACAGGACTGGTCTGACTGAAGATACACTGAAGACTGACTGTGTTATTTGCACAATTACACTGTATTATATAGTTTACAAATTTTTTTAAGGTCCCAAAGTATTTACTGTGAAAATTACTCAGTAATAGCCTGGTTGGCCAGCTACTATAATAAAAACTGTATATTCAAAATTCAGGACAAGAAACTGGATTTTAGGTCCAAACAACCCCGCATTTAGCTTTTGCAACCACCAACTAGCCATGAAATAATAATTAATTTATTAACATACAACAAAAATGAGAATGTCAGTCCTTATTTCAGTAGAGATCCAGGACTTCTGTTCTAACTAGAACAATTAACAAAACACTGCTCTGAATCATTTCAACATGGTTTTTTTTAAACGACTGCATTTACACACTTTCATCAGTGAGCATAGTACGTTGTATTAAAAGGGGAAACCTTGACAGCCTCGGTTCCCGGTGTTATGTCACCCATGAGATGTGCAAATAACATCTCTGAGTGAGAGGTGCTTCCCTGCAGGACTGATGATGATGCTCCACCTACACGCACCCACAGTTCTAGCGTGTGGTAAATAGCCACTCGCACAGCACTGAAGATGAGACGAGAGAGATAATCAGATACTTTGCATTGAAAGCTCACACTTCAAGTATGCACTATACAGAAAAGAAAACAGAACTAAAATTACTGAGTGCCTTTCTGTTACCTGTATGCTCTTTGTTGACCCAGGCTGGATTCTGGCAGTGGTGTCCATGTAGACAGTGACTGAGAGAAGAGCCTGGTGAGCACATTACAATACTGCACCAGTCCACCACCCACACTAAAAAAGAAAGCACCTTTCAATCAAAAGCTGAACCAAAGCCATGAGAGACAAATAGAAAAAACATCAAATCCATCAGAAAGTCATCTACTGTGCACAGCTGCTGAGACAAGCAAACTGTCTGAGGGTATCTTTAATGACTGGTTCTTGTGTACCCACACTTTAATTAGAGCAGAGAGCAGCTCCAGAGAATCACTGTGTATTGAGGGCAATATCAACAGCTTCAAGCAACCATCACCTGTAACATTCTGAGGGAATGCACATAAAAGTAAAAACATTATTTTACCATCAAAATAACAAAAAGGCTGTATTAGTAAGTGAAAACTGTGTGAGCATCTGCAGTGCATCTAATTATGTTTAAATGAAACCAGTGCACTTACAATACTCTTAATGCTAACGGCCAGCGCACGACACACCAGGTTGAGAACATGTTGAATGGGCAGACGCACTGAGGTTGCAGGATCGAAACTACATGCAAGAAAACAAAGAGATGCAGGACTGGATCAACTTTCAGACACGAAGATTAAAGCATTTCAGGTAACAATTTACTTAAACCCTGTTTCATAACACTGACATAACTATGCCAAAAATATGACAGATGTCTTTTTACAGGCTGTCATGACACACTATGTACAGTAATTTAACTGTCATTTTTTAATTATCAGTCATCGCCAACACAACGCTACAAGGCTCACGTCATGTTAATGTCATGACCTTAAATTAGCAGGTGACTAACTATTCCAGACACTCAGCGCTGCAGTGCATGTACATAATTACCATTATTGCATGACATGCTTTGACATTTTAAGACATGGCAATGTGAAACTTTCTGAGGAACTAAAAGGGAACATAGAACACACACACACACACACCTGAGAGAATGTTTAAGAGCCAGACACACTGCTTTGTAGCGCTGGCAAAGCTGAAGAATCAACAGTGGGTCAATGTCATCCAGAGGTGGAAAGAGAAGTTCTACTCCTGGTCCTTCATACCGTATCGTATCTTCTAAACAAAAAAGAAAAACAAATGGAAGAAAAAAAAAAAAAAATGGAAATTAGATATTCAATTCTGCATGGAATTGTAGAGTTATACTCCACAGGCAAAATAAAATGTAGAATGTAGATAAATTGTTTCACCCTTTCAAACAACAGGGAGTTAGACCCACTGGCTGAAATCATAGCCTCATAATGGTTTTGGTAGCCACTGCCCTCTATGTGATTTAAGTTTTGTTTTCATATTTTCCAGGAAAATGTTTCTTGTTCTGAAATGTATATTAATGATATGTCATGGGTCAATTTTGGTGTGTCGCATGTTAAGTAATTAGATGTACAGTACTGTGCAAAAGTTTTAGGCAGGTGTGGAAAAATGCTGTAAACAAAGAATGCTTTTGGAAATATCAGTAATGATTGTTTATTTTTATCAATTTACAAAATGCAAATTGAGCCAAGAAAAATCTAAATCAAATCAATATTTGGTGTTTCTACCTTTTACCTTCAAACCAGCATCAGTTCTTCTGGCCCCACAGAGCCCTGATCTCAACATCATCCAGTGTGCCTGGATTACATGAAGAGACAGAAGGATGTGAGGAAGCCTACATCCACAGAAGATCTGTGGTTAGTTCTCCAAGATATTCGGAACAACCTACCGGCCGAGTTCCTCCAAAAACTGTGTGCAAGTGTACCTAGAAGAACTGATGCTGTTTTGAAGGCAAAGGGTGGTCACACCAAATACTGATTTGATTTAGATTTCTTTTGTTCATTCACTGCATTTTGTTGATTGATGAAAATAAATGATTAACACTTCCATTTTTCTATTTTTTATTCTAAAGAATGCTTTCTTTGTTTACATTTTTTCCCCACACCTGCCTAAAACTTTTGCACAGTACTGTAAATGCAGTGGATACCATTTCAAAACCTTAACCTTCGATTTCTTGAGATATTTTAGGAGTCTTTAGAGTCCTTCTTCTTTAGCTTCTTCACTGAATTTTCTTCAAAAATTTGTAAATATCTAGTGAAGTCCTTGCTTCCTTCCTTGCTGTACTCTCTCATTAACTCGAGAGAGTTAATCATTATCTTAATTGCTTAAACTGAGTAGGCTGAGACTCAGACAGAGACTATACTAACGCACATTGGTTTAAAGGCAGAGAAACATCCCAGACAGACTGCCAGTCACAAATACACACACAGGCAAACACACTCCCTTTACCGAAGTGTCACTCACCTGTTTCTATGCCCTGGTACAACTGTCCCAGAATGCTGTTGGCTGTTGCCAGAAGACAGTGCAGCTGATTTGTCCATCCTTCAGCCCGCTGCCCACCTCCTCCACGCTCTAGAACTCCTCCCAGGCATGGTAGCCGCCCGTAACACTCACAAGCCACCTAGAAAATAACAAAAACTAATTTAGTGATGACAGACACACTGTGCCTCATTTCGTTCTAAGCAAAATAAATCGACAAGGGATTTAATTACAAACAACAGTGCCTTGGGCTGACAGTATTACATAATAATCCTTCTTACTTCTTGAACTTTAGGGCTGTCAGAGTCCATCTTGGACAGAAAATACACCCCCAACTTTTCCTGCAAGAACAAATGGTTACAGTGAATACAAAGAGAGCACTTGGGTACTGTATTAAAAATGGGAACATCACAGCTCTCACCTTGAGTGAGCCACATGCCCGTGGGTAATAGGTCATACATGCCATCATCCCTTCCATGGCAGCCAGGTGGCACTATGGCAAAGATAACCTTAATACAGAGGCTGCACTGCACACTGCATCAACCATACAAAACCACTGCATTTTACAATCACCAAATTAATCAAAGGGTTCTCTTTACTAAAGACTCAAAAATTGGCTGATGAATCAGCTGTTTATTTGTTCCACTGTGCTAAGAAGCTCAAAAGAACCTACCCATGTAGCTACTAACTGTATGACTCAAATTTCTTTTTGCCTAATTAAGAAGGACATTTACATTTTGCCTACTATTAAAATCATCCATGCTTTCAGCATAAAGCTGTGGCGGAGACTTACCTCAGACTTGAGGCCCAGCAGAGAAGTGAGAATACCCAAGATGGAGTTGAGGCCCACCTCTCTGGCCAGTTCAGGCAGCTGCGAGGAGTACTGCAGCAGGTCCTGCAACACACTCACTGCAAGCTGTACAGAGGGCAGTGGAGCCTGGGACTGGATGTGGGAGTGGGAGAATGAGAGAACAGCGAAAGTGAGAAAAAGGTTCACAAGTTTGAGTAAAACGTGTTTTCTCCTGAACATGGTAATGTACAAAAAAGCAATCCATGGAACAATAGTACATACTGAAAAACAGCTACTGTCACTGTATTTCTGTAGTCAACGCAGCCATTTAAAAAGATGTATTTTGCTTACTGAAAATATTGGATATATCTTTGTAGTAACCTGTTATTGTCAATTTATTTACATTAATTCTACCAGACTTCAAGAGACTATGATGAATCTAGATGCACAACTACAGGGGCAATAAAGACATTCCTTGATCAAACTGAACTTTATATATAATCCCCCCATCATCAGGAAGTGAATAACCTAAATGTGTAAAGCTGCTATGCTGCAGGTACTTTATAAGGTGCAAGCTTTCTCACCTGTATGATCTGCTGTAAAGATCGCAACCATGACATACAGTGCTGCTGGAACACTTCACTTGAACTGTCCTTCACCAACACAGACAGCAGACACAGCCCCTCAAATCTAAATCCCACAAAGAAACCAATTTGTATCCAGTGACATTTTTGCCCTTCATATAATAACCTTCCTGTCCACCCTGACAAAATGTTGTTCACTACACGGACTAAATGAGAGCACAGATGTTATTTCAAGCCAACAGAATACTAAAAGGTTATGTGAGGTGTTTGGTATGATCTTATGCATGGTCATGCAGATTCCCACCTGGTTTTGCTGGACCCAAGTCGTGAGTTGCTGATTCCCACAAGGCTGCTGACTGCCCCCGAGTTCTACATGCACAGGAAAACACAGACTGTTTGGAAAATTTTACTGCCGCATTCGAGCTCTTTTATGGGGACTAATTATGGTCACACAGATTCAACTGCACAAACGCAACCAGTGCATCTGTATCTGTACACTGCCTGGCCAGAAAAAAGATTATACACTCTGATCAGTTGAAAGTGAAAGTGACTATTTTTGTCATTGTGAAACACAGCACAGCACAGCACAACACAACACAACACAATGAAACTCAACCTCTGCGTTTCACCCATACACACACGTGCAGCATGGGAGCAGGGACAGGGACAGTACCTTGCTCAAGGGTACCTCAGGGCAACCTACTGGTGAGAGAATCGAACCCACAATCTTCCAATCCATGGGACCCTTGTTGAACAGGGTCTAGTGGTTAGGGACTAGATAGGACCCTAGGATAGGAAGGTTGTGGGTTCGAATCCCAGACCAGTAGGTTGCCCTGAGGTACCCTTGAGCAATGTACCATCCCCATCACAGCTCCCATGTGCATGTGTGTATGGGTGAAATGCAGAGGAAGCTTTTTGTTGCGTCTCACTGTGTGCTGTGCTCACAATGACAATCATCATGTTGCAATAAGCTTATGCAATGTCACAACACTGATATCTGGCCATAGTTGCATTAAAGTTTTACATTTACGACATTTAGCAGACGCTCTTATCCAGAGCGACTTACATGTCCTAATTACAGGGACAGTCCCCCTGGAGACACTCAGGGTTAAGGGTCTTGGTCAGGGACCCAGTGGTGGTAGTGCCAGAGGTGGGATTCGAACCGGGGACCTCTTGATCCAGAGGTCTGTAGACAAGTACCCTACCACTAGACCACCTCCACCTCCTAACATTAATAATTAAGCATTAAACATTTCCCTAAGATCTTGCCTCAATGAGGAAAACAACAACAACAACAACAACAACAAAAACACAACACTGACAGAAAGGCCTTTTCTGGCTGCATAAACCTAGGCCTGAAGCAACCATAGATTATAACACTGCACACACAGGCTTCTTTGGTAGGAGCTAAGCTGGAAGTCTGGATCAATTCATCTACCTCTGTTTTAACCCTTGTTTGACCATCCTTCTCAAACAGGATGAATCTGGAATAATCGACCACATGACCTTTTCCATTGATCCGGTTTTGTGCTCCCTTGTAAACTGAAACTTCTGTTTAGTCTCAGTAGCTTGAGTTCTAATCTTTTTTTTTTTACCATCAAGCCCTGAGACCCACTGTTTTTTTTTAATAATCTGATTTCACCAAACAGTAAAAAGTGACATCCAGTCACAATAATTCAAATGTTTTCTCCAACTAGAAGACGATGGCTCACCACATCATTCCAAGCTCTAAAATACACTGGACAGTTCTGAAACTAATTTGAGTAGTTTCAGCAATTTCCGCAGTCGATTCTTTATTTAATGCAGGCCAGTAACATGACCCTTCTGAAACAGCGTAGCATCTTTTCCACAACCACAGGATATGTTTACCAAGAAATGAAAAACTATTCACTGCATCAGTGAAATAAACAGATGTTGCTGAAACATAATAACTGCAATATTTATCCAATAGAAGCCACTTACATATTTGCTTGGTAAAAGCCAGAGTTTGGATTTTCTGGCCAGGCAGTGTATAATCTCAATAGTAAAGCATTAACAAATAGCTTGCAACACTCAGGAGCAATTGTACATAAGTTTCCATCCTGAATTTCACATTCAATACAGTCCCTGACCAAGCCACTCCCAATATTCATCATATACTAGTTTACCTGCGCATTACTATCACACGTCACCTCAAACCTTTTGCACCTTCATTTACAAAACAAGTTCCATTTCTTAATTACTGGGACGTTCTCCCTGGAGCCAGCTGGAGTTTTGCTCAGGCAGCAGGACTTCCCTCTCTTGGGGGATGAGTTGGGGTGGTGACCCACAACCAGTTCTTCTTCGTGTCCTACATGGCCGAATGCAATCAAACCGTCACAGTAATGTGTAAAGCCTAGCCACAAGAACAGAGGCTGTTTAAAATGTAAAAGCCTTGATGTTAGGAGCAGGTGCTCACAACCTTGCCCGGGACACCGGACCTCTGTAGGAGTGTCATTAGGTCTAGTCCTGAACTAAGTCCCTGCAAATCCTCTGCAGGCCAGGCAGGTAAATGGGCCCACGTTGTGTCAGGACTATCTGCTGTGTGGGTCGACAGCACAGCGGGAGTGCGGGTTCTGAGTCGTGTCTAATCTCGCTGAACCGGCAGTGTAAACACAAAGGCGCCGGGATGCTAACGTTAGCCTGCGAGCTAAGCTGCAGACCAAGGCCCCGCGGCAGCCTACCTGCGCTCCCACCGCGCCATGCTCGCGGTAGTTGGTGAGAAGTGCGGGCAGGTATTCGGGTCTCTCCTGTTTCAGGGCGGACACCAGGCCCTCGGTGAGGCGAGTGCTGTTGGGGCCATGCAGCCAAGCAGCCGTGGCCATCTTGCCGCTTCTGAGCTACGTCAACATCCCTCGACGCGGCCTGACGTTTTCTGTTCGCGCCGCTCAGTGTGGAGCACAGCTGGACGCAGCTGGCCTCGTGCTTCAAACCTTGGAGTTATGTAGGGGACAGAATGTCTCCTACACGTTTAAAAAAACTTTTGTACATGCAGTTTCCTCTCAGAGTCAGTCCTTTTGGATTTTAACTTGTGAAAAAATCAAATAAAAATGTTATTAATGGGGTAAAACGTGTCCCTTACATTAGAGTGAGTTGGGGATGGAAAGTGAAAAAAGTGAAAGTGACAACCCTTGTCATTGCGAGGTCACAGCACAGCACACAGTGAACTACAACAAAGCTGGACCTCTGCATTTAACCCATGCACACAAACACCGTGCAGCAGTGGGCAGCTATTGAAAGCGCCCGGGGAGCAGTGACGGGGACGGTACCTTGCTCAGGGGTACCTCAGGGCAACCTACTTGTGAGGGAATCGAACCCACAATCTTCCGATGCGGGGCAACTCCCTAACCACTAGGCCACCGCTGAAAAAGAGGAAAACAGCTGTACCATGAATTCTAACACTACAAGTTCTTCACAGGTTTTGAAGGCAGAGGGTGTATAAAGAACAGTTTCTCGGTCCTGCGTGGTAAAAATGTGTGAAACGATTCTCAGGGGATACATATATGTGCACAATTATTAGGCAACTTTTAGTGTGCAGAATTATTACACAACTTAATGAAAAATTTCCCATCTGACTTGTTTATTTTCATCTGTTAAAATTAAAGTAATAATAAAACAACTCAAAACGTACAAATAAACAATTCAGACATTTAAAAAAAGAAATCAGAGACCAATGTCGCCATCCTTCTTTTCAATAACGGTCATAATCCTTCCATTCGTGGAGTCTGTCGGTTTCTTGATCTGCTGATGATCAATTCTTTGTGCCTCCGAGACACTGTTCAGAGAGCTGGACTGTTTTCCTTCCCCGTAATTCCACAAGAGCCACAAGTTTTCAGTAGGGTCAGTAGGATCAGAGGAAGGGGTTTGTGTCATTATTTTATCTTTTAAGGCCTTTACTGGTGAGACACACAGTGGAGAACTTCCATGCATGTGATGGAACATTGTCCCGCGTAAACATCACGGTCTTCTTGAAAGATGCAGATTTTTTTTCTGAACCACTGCTTGAAGAAAGTGTTTTCTAAAATCTGGCAGTCGGTTTGGGAGTTGATTTTGAGTCCATCTTCAACCCAAAAAGGTCCAGCTAGCTCATCTTAATAATACCAGCCCCCACCAGTACCTCACTTCCATCTTGCTGGCATCTGAGCCAAAGTGGTGCTCTGTGCCGTTACTGATCCAGCCACGGGCCACGGGTCATCTCATCAGTCCATAAAACCTTTGAGAAATCTTAAAGTCTTGAGAAGAAGTCTTGAGATATCTCTTGGTCCAGTCTTGACGTCTCAGCTTGTGTCTTGTTCAGTGGTGGTCAGGTTTCAACCTACCTTATCTTGGCCATGTCTCTGAACACCTTGTGCTTCTGGACACTCCAGGTAGGCTGCATTTCTTTACTATGGAGGACCATGGGTTCCTGGAAGTTTCCTGTTTGAATCTTCTCAAATCTTTGACAGTTCATTCACCCCTTTTTCCTCAACATGTTTGCTGTTGACTATTTGCAACAAACCATTTGATGGTTCTGTGATCAAGGCCCAATATTTTTGCAATCTCAAGAATGCTGCATCTGAAAGTACAAATTTTGACTGTTCAGAGTCAGATATATCTCTTTTTTGGCCCATGCAAACCTTACTGGCATAATGTGCCTAAAGATCCACGGTGTCTAGATAAAGGATTTCAGCCACTCATCTTTCAGCATCACTGGTAACGAAATCACCAGCCTGATCATCAGTAATCATCTGCACCTGTCTCTTTACAGCTTCATGTTCCAAATAAGATGAACTTTGTTCTGCTTGGATGATTCATACATAAGACATTCTATGACTGAACAAACAAGAAACAATTCTCTGAAACTGAGACCCAAGAACATTGTCCTTCAGGAAGCCCAGGAGAAATATTCATCAACAAAACATACAAAGATACAAGAAAGTCTGGGTCTTGGGAAGATATAAAGAAATGAGAGGTGGCTCAGGGCTTTTGCACAGTACGGTTGTTCCCACAGTCACATGCTGACTTTTTCCTATTGTATACGTTAAGATAGATCAGAGTTTCCCAGCTATGAAATTAAGCTACTTCTGGAGCAGTTCTCCACAGAGGACACAGATCAGCGTTTCCCAGCCCTGATCCCGATGGCCCTGATCTTGGCAGGTGTAATGTCTTCCTCGCTCCTGACACCCCTGATCCAACAAATCAGCTCACTACTGAAGATGAAGGTGATGAGTTAAAGCAAGCAAAGCTTGGGCTTTACAGGGATGAATCTATATCGCAATGGCAAAGGCAGTTCATCTGGTCGTTTTCCAGTCCTTCTTAATATCCCAGAATTTTCTTCACACTCTAGACATGTTTGCATGCTTAAGTACATGCTTGTTTCCTTTATATGCTTTTCAGTGCATTGGCAATTAAGGTAGGTCTTTAAGTAATGGGTTTGTGATTTTGAAAGGGACACACTGAAACAATTTTAAAAGTGACAGCTAAGACTTTGGCATAATCCAAGCTGGTTTGCTCTTTCCTATGTCGCTATCAAAATAAGGTGAAGGTAGCTATTTTGTCATTGTGAATGCAACACAACACAATGCTTCTCTGCATTTAACCCATACACATAGCATAGCACTGGGCAACAATATGGGGATGGTGATGGTGGTCTAGTGGTAGGATTCTCACCTCCAGACCAAGAGGTTGCAGGTTTAAATCCCACCTTCAGCACTACCACCATTGGGTTTTTCAGCAAAACCCTTAACCCCCAAGTTGGTCCAGGGGGACTGTGTCTGTAATCAGGAAGTGGAGGTCACTCTGGATAAGAGCGTCTGCTTAATGCCATAAACGTATGTATCCAGTGCCAAGGAGTTGTGTCATATCACATACAAACCTACTAGACAATTGTTCTTCACTGAAGACTTGACTAAATCACCTTTTCACTGGAGGATATGAGGAGGCCATCACTGTCATTCCAGTTGTTAGAGAAAGCGTCTTCATATCTGCTCTGAAGCTGATGATGATAATGATGAAATTAACCTACTTCTGCAGCAGTTCTCCACAGAGAATTGGGGTGAGGTGGTGTAGAAGGGGAAGAAAATCACATGATGTGGCCTACTTTTTTTCTTCTTTTTAATCCTTTCTTGCATCTTTCGTTCGTTATTTATCTATCACGCAGACACAAAATAAAGACTGACACCAAAAGGTTTTTTTTCTTGTTTTTTTTTTTTTTTTACATTTTCTAAAACGCAGTACAAAATAAAGAAGCAACATATATTTTTTAACGTTTGCAATTTTTTTACTTTTGCATTTTTTTTTGGTGAATTTTTCATTCCATTTTATTGTCTAAAATAAGATATTGCTTATACAGTATCTTAGAATCCAGAATATCAATATATTTTTTCTTTATTGTGAATTAAATTACCAGGTAGCATGGATGTTTATCTTCTTAATATCAATTTTAGTATTAGTGAGAAGTAATAGTAGCTTAAAATCATTCTTAAAATACAAAAAGTCAGACATGGTACAATATAATCTATAAACCAATGTTAGCGTGCATTTTCCTTAGATAGGCCCTACTGAATCTGAGGGAAGATATACAATATAATATTTCTTTTATACACTTGACTGGTTCACAGACATATGAGGCTCCATTTGGATTGAAAAAGCAAAGTTTAACATTAAGATGGTCTGAGAGAGTGCTTCATCACAATAATACAACATTCTCAAAGCCTACAGTTGCCTTTGCATGCTTGGCCTTCTAGCAAAGCACTCACAGGACAAAGATAAGATGATTTTACATCTTCGAATGAAAATAGTCTCCCTGCCATTTAATACAAAACAGTAAAAAAAATTCTTAAGTTGACAGTAGAGAGTAAACAAATGTACACAAATGCAGACACCCTTACATAAATTCAACTAATCATTTATTTCACACACATTCTTAAATATTCTTCTGGAAATGGAACTTCTCAAACCTCTTTTTACTGCACCAGCTTGAACTCTTATGGATCTCTTATTAATTTGATGTTTCAGTACTGATTTGTGTGTAGGTTGTCTCCTAATGGGTGTCAAACATCTGTGAAAATATTCCGATGGCAGGTTAGGTTTGCATGTTTCTATGTACATAAACATCTGAAAAAGTTACTATAAACTGTTATTTATATCATGTGTTGATAATTGTGCTAAATCAAATACATCAGACAGCAGAACTGTTCTGAAGGACATGGGTTTGTTTGCTGGTCACCATCAGACATTTGACAACAGCTGGTGTGTGATATTTAAAACTGAAAGTAATCATATGAAAATATCAGAATACAGCATGGATTTTCTGGTTAATTCATTCATGACTCTCATTCATAATCTTAGACAAAATAAAACATAGAAATAAAACAATAATAGTAATATTTATTATTCCATTTGTTGACTATAATAATAGAATGACTACAAGTGGTAAATTAAAAGTAGTTTCTCAGAAGTGCTCTGAATGCGTCCTGTTTTGGGGAAACTTCTGAGTGCAGATAACCATTACATACAAAGCTGCAGCCAGTTCTGCCAAAGCTGCACAGCATTGGACTCTAGGCTACAGTTCTATGAAGTTTACTTGGTACAATTTCAGTGGTCATTTTAAAGCATAGATTTTAAACAGCAAATATGGGACATAGAAACTAATTCAGCAAGTACTATTAATAGGAGAGCAAAAGGCAAATAATAATAATAACAACAATAATCACTAGAATGGGGAAGGAGATCCATTCCCTTCACATAAAACATTAAAAACTGGCAGGCTGCAGTACAGCACTTTATATTGACACGAGGGGGCAGAATAGAGACACAATTTCATGTCAATAATATGCATCCAGACATGGGTGGACAGCCAGACTCCTAACTTAAAAAAGTGCTAAGACAGATCCAAATCAGTAGGTTACATACTCTTTGGAAAGGGTTATCAAACTGTTGAGTCTAAACTTGGCTCTGAACTGTGCAGAGATTACTAGACAGACTGGCACTAATAAATATGGAAAAAAAGGGGAAGCAGCTTAAACTGAAAAGCCTGACCCAGGGAGTAAGCCAATTTCTCGGAAATTATGACAAACAATACCTGAAAATGTCAGACAGCTTTTTTCCTAGTAACCCAGCTTAAGCAGTTTCACAAACATGTTTCCTTTAATTCAATAAAGCATGTAAGTTAGTTTTTGGCAAATTAATTTAAATAAGAAAGCTTCACTATATCAATTTCAAATGTTGAGTCAAATGTGCAGCATATACAGTAGCAACAGGCATCTGCAGACAGTCCTCTCAGTGTCCACTTGGTCTGAACCAAGGACACGCATTCTAGACACATCTTAAATGAATGCTGCAACATGACAATAATACATCAGGTGTGGTCTAATGCACTTCGCCAGCTAAAACAATTCACCAGTGCAACCCTTTACTTAATCTGACTGTTGAGTGCTCTTCTAAGGACACTGAATAGTCATACCCGTCCACATTATCTTGTGATATGTATACATGTGTACATAACTCTAAAATAAAGCTATGGAGTAATGAAAGTATTTTGGTGGTCTATACGTCTTACACTGGATTTAACCAAAAGAATCAAATTAATCTCAAACTTAAGTTCCCTACATGTATCTGTGGTACATATAATTATTCTACACTGAAGTTACATGTTATAAATGTTAACATTATTACAAAGCTATTAATGCCCACTCAGTTTACAGTGGGGAAACAAATGAAGAAAGAGAAGGAAAAATGAAAAAGAAAAAAAGACACCCCTGAATTAATGGACCATCTGTCCAAGAACATTTCATAGAGCAAGATGGGGAGACCACCCATCTTATAAGTTCACCTTTCTCTTCCTTACTCACTTTGTTTAGTTTCCTCTCGTTTAACACACATGCACTAGAACAAAGTAGCTCACAAAAAAGAAAAAGTATATAGATATCAGCATCACAGATACAAAGGGAATTGGGAGCAGGGAAAGGAATAGAGAAAGACAAAAAATAGGAGAGAGAAAAGAAGAAAGGGTGTGAAAAATTCAGTGTGTCCCACTCTGTCAGACTGGCCTAGTGGGATGGCGGTGTAGTAGTACTGATGTGGAGCCCCTCCAGTCCATTTCCTGTCCCATGTTCCTGTGTTCGGCTGTGGGGGGAGAAGAAGGGCTAGCAGAAGTGGTCGTCCTCGTCCTTATCGTCCTTCATCCCCTTCAGCCTCAGCCGGGCAAAGTCCTCAAACACAAAGTCATCATCCTGAGAAAAATTACTAAGAGTTGGGGATAGGAGAGAGAGAGAAGGAGAGAGAGAACAAGAGAGTGAGAGACAGGGTCAGTAACACTGAGGACACTTTTCGTCCATTACCCCATGCAGCAACAAGCACAAATGTACTTAAACAGTAAACTCACTTGGTCTCAAACTCTATCAGGTTGGTGTCCACAGGAGCGTCTGTCTCTGGCACAACTGTGGAAGAAAGGCAATAAAAACTGCAGTCTCTCTCATTACGAGGCCATTAAAGTAAAGTAACTTTCCGATACAGGAGGAAAAATCCCAAAAATTCTATTTTAAATAGATTTTTCTTTAAACAACTGCCTGGACCCTGTCCTAAACTGAAAAAAAAAAGTCATCAGAAGCAGTGCATTAATGTTAATGAGTGCTGTTACACAAAGTGTAGTTCAAAACCCTGAAATGCAAGGTCTTTGGGTTCAATGGTTTCATAAATAGTGTAATATAATATATCTATAGCCAGTAAATATAGTTTTTTTATTCATTTTTAATAATAATCCCAGGAAACATTCTTTTCCAAGCACTGTTATTCTCCATGACTAGCAATGCATTTTTATTTTTATAAACTAAAACTGTTTTTATTACAGAAATAAACTGATGTGTCCGTTACATGTGTTAATAAGAAATATTTACAATGGGAAGAGTTTTGAGTTGCCTGAGTTTAGGTAGTATACATACCTGACTGTGGTCTTGAGCTGGGCTGCTCAGAGGGCTTAGGGTGCATCAGAACAAAAGGTAGCTCCACCGACACATCGCTGGTTGGGGAGAATGGAAAATCAAACAACTGCAAAGATTGCAGCACATGAAAAAATATGGCCAGATGTGGAAATGTTTTGTTTGTGTTTGTGACTCTTGTGCTCACCCTCCACGAGACACCACTAGTTTAACTTTGACTCTGTAAGACACCAGGATGCCCAAAACCTCTTTATTTGACACGTCCTTCACACTACGAAAAGTAAAATAAACATAATAAACAAACAAGTAAACAAGAATAAACAAAACGTCTTGAACCAGTGCTGTACACATTTCCTAAGAGATGTATAGGCTATCGGTAATAGATCTGTTGACTCAAAACAATTTCTCACTGTCAAAATTATGTTTCTTAAACATCAGCTTCATCGAAGTTACTAAATAATTAATAGTAGTAATTCAATCAAATATTTTAATATTAAAAACTGGTGTATGCTCACATGGTGCTGGAGGCCAGGTTAGTATCCTCATGCTTGAGTTTGCCATCAAGGGCCAGACCCCTCTTCTCTCTGTTGTTGTTCAGTGTGGGGGTGAGCGTGTACACCTTACAGAATGTGGAGCTTGGCGACACTTGATCACTCAAGAAGAAAAGCAAGGGAAAGGTTAGACCAAGGTCATCCTTCTACACTATTGGTATATGAGAGTATAACTGCTGGAGCCCGCTTTAGGATTATTACACAACTGTTTATTGTTCTAGTGTATGTGAGTAAACGATTGGAGCTTTTCATTCCTGTCTGTAAACAAAGGCAGATTTACTTAAATACCAAATGACTTAGTGTTAAGTTACACATATGAATTCTTTGTGAGGAGACAAAAATTCATTTTCTGGCTGACACCAGAAAGCATGTGAGGGGAAATACAAACAGAATAAAGAAGGCAGGGGGGAGAGAAATGAAAAAGAGGATCTTCCAAAAGGCTAGCATTTAACAGAGTGTATATTGCAGGGGAAGTAATGCAAACACAACATTGTGCATAAGCTGAGGAGAAAAAAACAAATCAAGGCCTTATTTCTACAGGGAACATCTAAAAGTGAAGAGGCTGCAACTGCTAGTGTGGGCCCGTATCAGTTGCAGCTTGTGACAAATACCGATGGCACTGCAACAACTAATTCATTTCTGCACATCCAAATCAATAGTAAGCAGGGGATTTAGCTGTCATCTTGAGTGCCACTCTAGCAAAGTTTAAAATAATAACATTATTATAAACCACAAAAAGCAAGTGCAACAGACCAGGATAGAAGAAATTCACTGCATTGGTTATTCAACCTAGATGAAATACGGAGCATTTTGTCAGCTCCCAAAACTGGAGGCAAGGAAAAAAGTCCAAGATGCACAATGGGGATACTTAAAGGTGCCAGTAGGGTTGCTCAGGATCAAAAAAAGGGGGTCCTGGTCATTCGCTTGGCCATACTCACCGGGAGGCCAAACGACCCACAGATTTGCTGTAGGTATCGCTGGAGTGCAGAACCACATATGTCACCTGCAGCACTGGGAGAAAACAGCCCTTTATGATGTCACTACAGACAAAGCTAATCACTGGGAAGAGGGAGTGGCTCACCAGGGGCAACTGGCTGGTAGGCAAAGCATCTATTGTGCTGTCACAATGAGGGGAAAAGGGCAATAGGCTGACTGAGCCTAAGGTCGCAGTGGAGAAGAAACTACAGCAGCACATTCCCACAGGGTGACAAGTAGCAGAGACAGCTGCTAGAGAAATAACTCTGCTGCTTTGGTCACAGATTTATGGGATAGCAGCAATGCCTGACAATATGAACACATGCTATAGACTGTCTGGGAAGCAGTAAGGGATATGTGATGAACTGCATGAGCCCTTATTAAAACCACTACATACTATTATCTGGCACTGCACAAAAACAGTATTATGTGGTGTATATGAATGCCACATCCACCCAACATATGACCGCAAAAGGAGTCACACAGCCTGAGGAAAAAAAGAAATAAAGGGATAGGAGAGGCAGAACTAGAGCTAGAATGGTGAGTAGGAAGAGGAGAGCTTGTTCATTCCTAATATGAAGACAGTAAGGGTAAGTCTGGAAAAAGAAGCTAGATGAACAGAGTTGAGAAGAAGAGAGGGAGGAGAAGGAGAAAAGAGGGCTGGAGAGGGGTACTCACTCGGCTTCTACCTGAGCCACAGGGCATTTGTACTGCGCAGTACTGAAAAGACAGATATCGGCATACTGTCGCACTGTAGGGAGAGAGTAGGGACACACAGCAGGGTTAGGAGGGCCGGTGAGAAGCACAGTTATACGCATACACACACGCAAACACACACAGCAGTAAATCATTATAATGATGCGCATCATAAGTCAGGAAAGGGAATGAGCAAATGATAAACCATATATTGCATATATGGGATTGTACTCTTAAACCCACACGCACCAATGATCAATATTTCTTTCTACTAAGACCACATAAAGCAAGGAGAAACTCATCTAACTGTATGTAACGATGGCGGGGTGTAGGGAGGACGCCAATGCAGAGCCAGTGGTTCCGAAACGTAACTTTATTAACATAAAGGAACAACATAAACCAAAAGTGCCACCATTAACTGTGAGGCGTAGCCTCGATAATGAACCGCGCTCTGTCCTGACACACCGGGGCTTAAATAGCAGCCCCTATGAAGCACACCTGTATCTAACAAGCCCAGGTGTGCTCAGTCAGGGCAGAGCGCCATCTGTCGTGCCCGATCGGAACCACGGGCACGACAGACCGTGACACTGTAGTAACGGCCACAACAGCACAGGTGTTTCTGTGAAAACACGCTCGTTAGAATATTAACTTAAAATCTCAAAACTATTCTTGTGAAAGAAACCCTCCAACCATTATAAATGAGGCAAATGGACAAATCTAAATTGGTGAGGAGGGTGTGCATTTGACCTTTCAAAGGGGATACCAGACCAAACAGAATTTAACCCATCAATGTAGCCAGATGCAGCAACACTTCAACCATTCATCTGCAATTTAGGTTGCTATTTTACCTGAGATTTTGACTCGTTTGACAGTTTTGGTGGAGTTGTTGGTGACGTGGACATTGACACTGATGGGTTCTCCATGGTAATAGAGCTGGAAGAGAGGATTCAGTACAAAGAGATCTTAAGAAAATCCTGGGCAATTTTTCACGTGCAACATCGGGTTTTGTTTTTTTTTCTACCTTGCCAGCCTAATATAATTAACTTTTTTTATTAACGGAATATGTCCTAAAAATGCCAGAAATAGGGTGCAACAGAATAACCGTTTCAATTAATGAGTCTTAAAAGAGGCATTTTTGTATCAAATATGACGTGTGAAGTGTGCAGAACTTTTAAAATCATTTTAGAATCAAATAAAGGTTTTTGAAGAACACTTTCATTTTTGTGTTTCTGTTTTAATACCTCTTTGTCAAGTGAGGCCTCCAAATGTAGGGAGCGGTCAGACATGAGGAAACTGCGTGTGGTCTCCACCATTGGCTGTGGCCCTGGTTTTTCTGGAGCATACTGCACCTTACGGATTACCAGCCTCACTGAGTTCCTATATAAATAAATACACATAAAAAAGCTTTACAGCCATCTCAACAGGCAATACATGCAGAAATATAAACACATCGCCTCCCACATTATTTGGTTTTACCTGCCTCTCGGTACACACAGACCACAAATAATTTCTTATTTATACTGGAACACAAAAACTTCCCTTAGCGCATTCATGTATAACCTTCGTAAACACAAACATTTCTTTACATTTCGTTCAGACAGTGAGTGAACATAAAAGTAAGCCTCTGCACCTTTTGTGAATCTTCTCCTCCACAGATTTGGCACAGAAAGCTCTGATCTCAAAGTCTACACCACATGCCTGGGGAACCAAATGAGGGGTATATGTTAGCACCAATGTAACTAAAGTTCAGAAAGTCCATGTGCAAGGCTGCCTCTGTTTGTACCTTGCCTGTGTCCTCTGGCCCTGGCTGTAAAGTGACTGAGCAGGGGAGGTTCTGAGGAATCTACAATGAAAACAACGCAATAATTAAGCATAATCTCAATTAAAACTGATACCACAAAGGCAAGGTGCCTTTTTCTAACACAGTACATGTACTTAACAATAATTTTGAAGAAAAAAAAAAAGACATCCCTAAGCTTACCTTAAGTATATTAGTCATTTCTATTAAATATTATGTGCAGTATTAATAGTGTTTAGGAAGACTGATACGTATATTCACTTTTATAACAATATTACAATTACAGTAATACACAAGCTGTGTTTTAAAGTAGTTTTGCAGGAAAAACTGCACTCTAAAACTATGCTCTATACCAAATACCTAATGTGTATACACATAGCAGCTTATTGCTTTTAAAAAATGCTCCCAAAAAGACTAAATATTTCCCATAAATAAGGTCAGTTAACAGGATGCTAGAGTTGCAAAGCAACACAAAGTCAAACATAAATAGCTTGGCTTTCAATGCTCAGGCATAAAGGCCTGAACTTACAGTGAAGTTGAATGGGTGTGCGTGCTGGCCGAGTTTTTTAAGCAGTCGCTCTTGGAGGCGGCTGAGTGGTTTGCGCTCCTCAGGTAGTGGAGGGAATGCCTGGAAGGTGGAGATGTACAGATCCTTTCTGAAAGACAAGCCAAGAACATCCAGGTCTTCACGGCCATAACGAAAGGCACACGTCAGGGTCACAAACACTGGAGAGAAGAAAAGAGAGAATACAAAAGTTCAAAATGATCACATTTTTAAAAGTTAAAATGTGACCATGAAAAATTATACATATTAAAAAATCTGAACAAAGTGTCTCTTTTTGAGTTTAAGAACTTTAAAGGTAAAAGATGGCTTCACTTTGCAAAGAATAATGGCCAATGTATTCACCCACCTTTTCTGTCTTTAAGGTATTCTGGGTCAATCAAAAGTACTCCATCTAAGGTCAGAAAACATACACTATTAGTATGAGAGTACACTCACAGTCAAACATGCTAGCAGAGGCCTCTCCTTAATTTTGATAATGTCTGTTTCAGAAGCCTTTAAAACTAATGATGCAGTGAGGTGCATGAAAAAGTAAGACTTTAAAAATAAAGGCTCAGTATTTAGGAAAGTGCTTTTTCACCTCCACACTGTTTCACAACACTGAGTCTCTCATACAGTTTATGGAACACTCCCAGGATACAGTCCAAATTGGGCTCTAAATATTAGGATGTGAAAACATCGACACTGCTGGTGGGCACAACACAGGCAATACTTCCGTGTGTTTGAATAAGAAGCCCTAATTTATTATGAAACTGGATTCAAAAAGTACAGCCAATAGTTTCCAGTATTATGAAGGAGGGAATGTGATATTTCCTAGTCATGTGCCATATAGGGAATTAAGTTGTGCCTTGATCTGAGGATCATATTATAACATTACATTTATAGGCAATGGACTCATGCATACATAAAGGATAAAAAGGAGTTTGAGAGTTATTGTTATTTTAACTGTCAATGGCCACACATTGAAACAAATTAAATAATACCTATGAGCTACAAAAGTTCAGCTTTAATTGGAGCATGATTATATCCAACAAGGAGAATGGTGTTGGAGTTACAACAATTTTCATACTTAGATTTTCATACATACATTTTAGCATTAGCACAACCATTCAGCCAAACTCAAGGAAAATCTGATATGGGCTAATGATTTTCAGAAAGAAAACTAATGACTCCTAGTTAACCTGAGCGAAAGGTGTAGGCAATACCTTTAACAGAATGACATAAAGCAGGACAGACTAAAAAACGTAATAACGTGATGCTCTAGAGCACACCAAATGCCAAACAACATCTACAGGAGAATCAAGCCCTCCAGCATTAGGCTGTGGAGCACTGGAACTGCATGGATTAAAGGAGAATAACTACGGAACAAGTTAAAGTGGGTGTGCTCCAGAAGTAATCCACCAAACAGTAACAGATCTCACTAATGCTCTTAAGGCTGAGTGTCATCAAATCCCCACAGCAATGTTCCAACATTTAGTGCAAAGCCTTCCTAAGAGCAGAGGCTGCAATCTTAGTTCCATTTCCAGAAGTACACTAACTTTTCCAAGCACTAGTTTCACACTCCCACACAAAAACATTAAAGGGCACTTTCACATCTACATTGCTTGGTGTTTACCAATCATATATTTTTCTTTAGCCGGTTTTGAAAAAGTCTGTTTAGACAGGTTCAAACACTTCACTCATACTCTGGTGTGCAGTTAACAAATAGTGAAAACACATTTGTATAATGGTCCTCAGGAAATGAGGGAATTACACATAAGGTCAAGCTTTACTGTTCTTCTGAAGTGAAGGTGACTATTCGTCATTTGTGGTGGCCTGGTGGTGAGGGAGTTGGCCCCAGGATCATAAGGTCATGGGTTTGAATACCAGACCAGTAGGTTGCCCTGAGGTATTTTGGGCAGTAATCTCAGTGACTGTAACTGTGTGCTTACATGCATTTTGACCAAGGAGAAAATAAATACACGTTTGAACCAAATAACGGCAACAAAAGCAAATATAAAAAAGGATCAAATGTAGCAAAAATCCAAACTCCACAGTCCAAATTGTGAAAACAGCCTTAGTAAAGGAGCCAATGATTACAAAAACCAAGTTAGAATTAGAAAACTCCAAACACATAGACACTACCTTCACATACACATAGTACAACAACTGGTTCCTCCTGAGACTTGCTGTCATGGAAACAGAGAACGCCAGGGACAATAAGAGGTTTTGAAGAAAATAAAACACTGATGTAAGATAGTGAACACTTTATCTTCTTGAGGATGGTAAAAAAGTAAAAAAAAAACTAAACAGTAACTCATGAGAGACAAAAAGATCCTCTGTGGCTCCCACATGTGCTGTTCTAACCTAAACGTACATCCCTAAAGAATGGATTCATGTTATGAAAGAGGTCAAATTCAGGTCAGCTTTCCCCCCTAAGGTCTTATTTGATGATTTAACTCAATTTGTTACACCAGAAAAAAAGGCTTAGTTTGGCTTCTAGCTAATCGATGATTGGCACAGCAATGATAAACATCAATCTAACGGATTCTGAGGTGGTTAAGACTTCAGCTGTTGGGGTATTTGATAAATACTTCACAACCACAATTCATTTCCTCTACAAGTTGATTGTTGTCATTATCGTGTACCACATTACTAACAGCACTCTTAAAAAGTCTTTAGACTTACCAACTGGGTCCACATGATCTAGATGATCCACAAAGTCCCTCTTCCCCAGATATACTGTGAGCTAAAACAAAGGAAACAAAAACATTGTTGATGACACTGCACTTGCTAATGAATCGCCCTTAAAAGAGCAAATCCAAGTGCATAGCGCTCCTCTTGAGAATATTTCACCACATAAACACACATTTCACCAAACAGTCTGAATCATGCCAAACTGACCCCAATTCGATCCACTCCCTTCCTGTAGACGATCCTGCCAGACCGAGTGATATCGCAAAACACATCCTCCACAGACAAACAACTTTCCATTAAAAAGGAAGAGGAGAGTGGAGGGAAAGAGAGTGTCCAGACAGACAGAAAAGCAGAAAAACTGATTGACAGGCTGTATGAAACTGGGTTTTAAGGAGGTGGTCAAAAGGCAACGGGGGAAAAAATTGAATTAAAGGAATTAAGGCAGTAATTAGACTGGAGGACAAAAGAAAGGAGAACACCATTAAAATGACTAAAATGTTAAATAAATTAAAAGCAAAGAAAACGACATGATTTTAGCACAGATACAGCTGTGTAGATGAAAGAATGAATATGTAAGAAAGAATGTAAGAAAGAAGAAGTAAGGAGAGGAGGCAGGAGAAAGGAGTGACCCTGAGGAAATGAGGGAGGGAGGAAAAAGGATGAGGTGTTGGGGGAGATCAGAAAACAAGAGAGAGAGAGAGAGAGAGAGAGAGAGAGAGAGAGAGAGAGAGAGAGAGAGAGAGGTGGGAGGGATAGAAAGATGGTCCAGTGAGGGAAAGGAAGAGCACACAAACACACACACACACACACACACACACACACACACACACACACACACAAAGCCACACTCAATAGTATTACCTTGCAGTTGGGGCTGGACTTCTTGAAGACTCTACATGGGAGGAGAAGGAGAAAAAGGATATTAGTCTTATATATGCACATGGCATACTGCCAAGATAGAAAAAGAAAAAAGAAGAGTAGGAAAGGTTTGAGCTGACTGGTGATATAGCAACATTATTAGATGAAAATAGGAGTCTATCATCATTTTCAGGCAAGATCATCACCCCAGGTTTTATGTTGGACAGGAAGAAATATTTGCCTTGTAATCTGTCCTTGTTTTCTGTTTACTTTCATGTGTTTTCTTTTAATGTACATCCAGGCCGTTTGTCAGAGAGACTTTCTGTCTGGCTTCAGAGAATTCCTTAAAAGCAAAGCACTGCACTTTGGCAGCACATGCTTGCATGGACGCTGCAGAGATCCTTGTTAGAAATGAATGGCGACTTCTCTGTTTTCGTAATTGCAGGAAAAAAAACAAGAGACAAGGTGAAAATAAATATTTACAGTTTGATAAAATAGCATTCCACCGGAGGTGTAGCCTTGGCTACCTTCAGACATTATAATACCTACAATAATTAGATATTATTTTACAATATTATACTTGTTTTGTTATTTTATTAATAAGCATATTAACAAGTGATGATATGCTGATATCTGATAGGTGAGATGGTATGATATGATAAGGAATGACTTACTTAACCAGAAAAAAAGTACCAAATTACACCAAAAACAAATTTTCTAAAACACCCAGTGTTTATTTTCTTTGCCTTAAGCAGCTTTCTCTGCAGTGTTACCTTATTACCTGCTGCAGTAATGGGCAAGGGCTGCGGTTTTCGATTAAGACTCTGAAACAGCATGCCCTTAAAGCGTGCGGGTGGCACATCAAAAAAGCATTTTTTTTGTCGAGAAAATTGGCTCTGGTCTGCCGTCCACCACAATACATCATCAAAGAGCCATGGCTAAAGGCAGAAATCTGATGAGCATGTTGCACACAATCTCAAAAACCTGCAAAAGAAAGTTTCTAATGCTGTAAAAAGACAAGCACGTGGTGTGTGTTTGGCTGAGCTCTTCCCAGTCAAATGAAGACACAAAACAGTTGTCCATCAGACAATGGCCTCAGTGAAAAGGCCACTGAGAACATCAGCAGCCACTCATTTACTGAAATGCCGCCAAGACCTCAGCCCTACAGTCCATTACTGATAATGTGGGCCGACCTCATCCTCTTTAGTTATGACACACACAAGCTTGTGTACGCGGCCCGGAATGATGGGTGTGGCATCAGCAGTTTCTACATTTGTCAAAGTGACAGTATGAAGAACAAGCAACGTATACTTGTTCTGTAGAGTCCCGATATTTGTTCAACTGACAGAGGCACAAAGTTGCTTACCCTGAATCGCACAAGCACACACCCTACACTCTACACAGATATATATATATATATATGTGTGTGAGTGTGTGTGTATTACAGCTGAATATGTCCGTGTTTTTCTGCCCCAAAATCTGTTTTCCAACATCTATGGCAACCTGTGCAAAAAACTTTTCACTTTCAAAAAACTCAACAGATTATCTACTCTTGCCATTCAGCTTATTTTCTCTCTACCACATCTACTCTCTTTTTTCTACTCATCATTCTCACCCTCTATTTATATCATCCTCTTCTCATTGACTCTTCAGACAGTTTTTATCTTCTTCTGTTAACTTCTATTCGTTTCAGCAGATGCTCCTCTTAATGCCTTTTCCACGGTAATTAATTTGAGATCTTTATTACTCTCTTTTTCTCTCTCTCTCAATCTATCTATCTCTCTCACCCTCTGTGTCTCTCACTCTCTGCTGATGAAACTTTAAAGCACCATTAAAGCTGGTGGCTCTGCCAGAGCCCTCTAATGAATACATCTTATAAATATTGCATTTGCTACAACAGGCCCGGGGTAGTGGCCAAGGCCAGACAGACACCCGCAAATGCTCACACGCGATCGCCACACACTTTATCCCCATAAATACAAGTAAACAGGAAGTACAAACAAGGAGCCAATAAAACGAAGGAGGCAAACTGTAACTTCAAGGGAATATTCCATGTTTTTTCAACCAAATTTCTATCTGCTGCCTCTGCAGTTAACAGACGGTTATCTCAAACAATATTTTCAGCCTGTTTCTCTGTTTCTAGTTAGCAGAAACCCAGGTCAATGGTTATTTTGTTCTTGTACAAACTACAGAGGATACATCAAAATTATTTTCTTGTCTGGCTATGCTGTCTTCAAGTGATTGCAGACATAAGCTTGAAGTAACACTGGAGAATTCCTTTAATGTAAGGCTCATCACTAGTTTCCAACCCTCTTTTTCTTTTGGCTGCTGCCGTTAGGGGTTGCCGCAGCAGGTAAACCATCTCCATTTCTTCCTGTCCTCAGCATCATCCTCCTTCAAACCAACTGCCTGCAGAGAGGTGAGTGAGGCAGGTTGGAATAGGTGGCAAGGAATGTCAGGAGTGATCTGTGGCAGATGGGTACCAGCAAAAAGGAAAGGTTTACAGGACAGTAGAGAGACCAGCTATGCTTAACAGGCAGCAGAGCTGGAGGTGTCGAATATGCGAAGATTTCCGTTGGGTGTGACGAGGATGGAAAGGATTAGAAACAAGTATACTAGAGAGACAGATCAGGTTGGACGTTTTAGAGACAAAGTTAGAGGAGCAAGCTTGTTTGGACCAGAGCAGAGATGAGGATTATTTAGGGAGAAGGATGCTGAGGATGGAGCAGCCAGGAAAAATTTGCTACAATAATTTACAACAGGCTACTGTGAATGCTGGGATTGGGAGTTGATTGGTTTTATCACTCTATCACTCTGCTTACCTGTGTTAAGCTGCCTAGCCACCTAAATATACTTTTTATTTGGTTACCATGGCAGCCAGATGAGCTGTCTTTGTCTGCAAAAGGCACTTTCAAAACACCTGTTTAAAAACAACACATTCTGTGCTCAAGTGCACACATCTGCAATGCCTGCTTTAGAACGAAATGCAAAAATAAAATCATTATTAAAAGCTCTTAGATGACATTCAAGCCATTAAAAAAGTTAATGAAGGTTTGGTTTCTGAGTGCTACGGCAAGAATATGTCATACAAACTTGATGGCATGTATTCAAGGTTAAATGTTTTTTAAAAAAAAGGCACCAAAACTGCACAGTACTGTAAATGTACCCAGTACCCACACAGAAAGCACTTTTCTGGAAAAGGAACTCAATATTTATTTCGTTTGAACATATTTTGAATCTGAGCAAGTTTTTGTCAATCTATATTGTATGCAACTGTGAGATACAGGGTGACAGAAATTACCTGAAAGGGAAGACAAGGCTTCCTTCTCCTATCTTGATTTACATGTTAGTATATTTACATGCCCGAGTGCTTTCATAACAATAATTTTAATAACTGAAACATTTCCTGAAAAGCTTAATTAAATCTCACATTGCCTGGGTCAAACTACGCACTATTTTTTGCAGGCTCAGATTTATGCACGTCAAGTGTTTCTTATTAGTGTAACTGGGTCAAAAGCTCAGCTTTGTGATGTGAAAAATACCGATTTACAAACAGCGAGCGATAATGTACACACTTACACACACACACACTTACAGAACTGTGCATCTCTGCCAAGCTGGAATGCAAATATTAGTGTGAGCAACCAAACACACTTCTTTACACACACACACACACACACACACACACACACACACACACACACACACACACACACACACACACACACACACACACACACACACCAACCAATAAACTTAGGGCGCCACTGGTGTGGTAACTGGCATCTTAATCAGAAGATGTGAGATGCAGAAACCTGCCAGAGCCACTTCATTCACCACTGCTGAATTTCACACACAAGCCTTCTATAAATTACGAGGGTGTGAAATCAAAGTGGAGCCTTCTGTTGGTCTAATTGAGTGAATTTGTGGAAGCGTTTTTTCTGTTTTCTGTTATAAAGCTAAGCTAATCAAAATCTAATGCCAGATGGCAAATTTGAGAAGAGAATAAAAATACTACACTTATGACTGGGGTTGTCCTGGGAGCAGAATTTTGATTTGAATATTGATATGTGCATTATAACTGGACCTGTCAAAATTATTACATAAACACCTGAAACGATAAAAAAAATATCATAGTCATGAAATGTTTAATGAATTTCATGAACGACTGTCATTTAAATAAATAATTAACAATCTTCTTATGGTTGGTTTGATTGAACTATTAAAATAAGCAGCCAAATGAAATCTAGGGATGAGTCCAATACTTCGCTGCCCAGACTGTACTGATTTGTCACGACACACAACACTCACAAATGTCTGCAGTTTCACAGAATCACAGAATGGAACGAAACAAATCCTAAATATTTCTTTTTTGTTGACGCACACATCTGAGAAACTGAAGATAGCTAATCAGGAAATCTGGCTACTTTAAGCTTTAATGTCACTGACTGGCGAAAGTGAAAGTGACAAAGTTATCATTGCGAGGTCACAGCACAACACACCTCTGCATTTAACGCATGCACTAACGCAAACACCGCGCAGCAGGGGGCAGCTATTGAAAGTGCCCGGGGAGCAGTGACGAGGATAGTACCTTGCTCAAGGGTACCTCAGGGCAACCTACTGATAAGTGGTTTGAATCTTCCGATCTTGTGGCCAACTCCCTAACCACTAGACCACCACTGCCCTAAAAATGAAGAAGACGCCATTATATAGGTAACCAAACACTGTCAGCTGAACCTCAAGGCCTAATCACAATGCTAGCTGATACTGCAGGACTGGTTTCAGCTCAGCATGTCACTTTTTTTTTTAAATTCAGTCTCTTTTCTATCAAAACAGAACTATTCTTAAATAAACAAACTCTTTAAAATTCAGTGTGGTAACAGCTACTTAAATAAAGAATTGAAGATTAAAAGTGTTAAGGGCGCTAAATTGGTTTCTGAACTGCAGTACAGAACAAGTTTTAGACATTATGTAACTTTTGTTTTGATTAATGTATATGTATTATATAATATGTCATTCCTGGTACAACTCGGGAATCCTACCCCCTCAAAGAATTGTTTTCTTGTAGACTGACGTTTCTCTTTAATGGCTACAATGACCTTAAAGCTTCTCCTTAAACCTCAACCTTTGTGAAGCAAAAAGACATTACACTTATTTAGAAAAGGTTTTCCCCTTCAACCCTACAATGACATTAGCAAAGCCAAGACAGCTGTTTATTCCCTAAATGACTCTAAATGACTGGGCCAGTTCAGCATTTCCAAGAAAGAGTTCATATGAATGACAAAAACAACTAACCACTGTCAGGACAAAACCTTATATAACTTTTCTTTTTGGTACAGAATTCAAATGCTTGACAAAAATGATGTATGAACTAGTCGACATTGTACAAAAATAATTTTCATTTTGTTGAGTATATAACAAAATATGTACGTGGATGTAAACTCTGATAAATAAAACGATTGACTGAGATTTTTTATGTAGGACAAAGGTATGACCAAAAACAAGAACCTGTGTTATTATGCATTAGGTGTTTTCTTAAATATTCACATATTTAAAATTTAAAAGTGATATTTTATAATCAATGGTATCAGTTATTAAAAAGAAATACAATTGTCTAACATTTAATTGTTTAACATATTAATTGCTTTTGCGTGTTGTGCACGTGACATAAAGGAAGTTCAGATTGTTCTCCACATTTCATGAAAGAAGAATGGAAATAAGCAGAATACTGAGAGATGATGGATTATATGTGTGAAATCGCCTTAACACTTAATGTCTACTAATATTGTGTGTGTGTGTGTGTGTGAGGGAGGGAGAGAGAGAGAGAATATCACAAATAAACAAGACTGATTACCTGAGTGGATTTCTACTGCAAAAGAGTTGAACCGAGGACAAAACCTTATATGTCAGCTTCCTGGAAATGCAGAATAGCTCTACCACAAAGTTATGGCAGCAGACAGCTGTACAGACAGAGAGAGAGAGAGAGAGAGAGAGAGAGAGAGAGAGAGAGAGAGAGAGCCCTGAAAGTCCACGCTGCTGACGCAGTACATAATCTACTAAAATAATGGTCAGAATTCAGTGGGCGATTTTAATATTAAGTCTTGACTACAGCCTTTGGAAATGCAGAGAACACACACACACACACACACACACACACGCACACAATTGGACACACACACACACACACACACACACACACGCACACACGCACACAATTAGTAGACATTAAGTATTAAGGAGATTTGGATTGCTGCTGACTAGGATTTTAATAAGAAACAGGCAAACAACCTAATTCTGCCTTAATGCTTATGTGTCAGTGTTAGAGAAAGATTAAACAAAGCCACAGTCTTAACCACACTCTCATGGTTAAAACTGCTCCACAGCTCCACTCTGACCACATGTGATCAGGCGAAAAGAGACTGAAACTTCACTACAGCCATAGATCCACGCAAACTGTCAGAAACTGGCATGCTCATGCATGCACATGCCTGCACGCGCACGTACGCACGCACGCACACACACACACACACACACACACACACACACACACACTCACACATGCACACACTCACACGCACACACACACACGCACACGCACACTCACATGCACACACGCACACACACATACACACACACTCACACGCACACACACACACACAGCTTTCAGGGCCTAAATCAGCCCATGCTTCAGCAGGAACTGCATGTGTATGTATATGCATGTGTGTGCGTATATGTGTGTGTTAAGTTTGTGTAGTGTGTGGTGCAGGAAAGAAAGAGAGAACAAGAATAGTCAAGAGTCAGTAAGTCACAGTATCAGTCACCATCTGTTTGGTGCACTGTGCAAGTGTGTAAATGCATAATTATGCATGGTCATCTCACATACAAACTTCTTCTTTTGCAACATATATATGGTACCTCATCTAATCTAAATAGGTTTAATCTATCTATTCATCTCAGATTTACTGCAGTGCTGTTTGCATGTACACAAATGTCTGCAGTCATGCAAAATCATGTGTGGAGTAGGGTTAAAAAATGAACCATTTCTTTGCCAAAATAAAGGAAAGCATGTTTTATTTGATTTGATTCAAAAGTTCTAACTGGGGGATTCAAGAACAAACTGAATTATTCAATTTTCATTTTTAATTTAAGTGCCAATTTGATCACTATCCAAATGTTAGCAAAGAAACACAATTAGATTTTTTTTTTCCCCCAAATCATTCAGCCTTGAGCATGCTGTCCAAGTCTTAATGTATTTTTTATTTTCTTTTACAGCAAAACTGGATACCAAGGTAGACTGTGTCCTAATATAGAAACTAAAGCAATAATCATTAAAACTGAACTGCAACTCAAAGTACAATAATAAATGTGAACAGGTTTAGCACACTTTCAAATAGAGACTCTTGGCCTTCATTCTGAAGGCAGCTATGGATTTGAATGAGTGTCTTGCTAGATGAGCACAAGACCATGCAATCCATAAATTATTTAAATGCCGCCTGCCAATAATACGTCCTAATTACATAAGATAATGGCTCATAAAACCTTCATCATGGTCATAGTCCCTCATGCAGTGCTAAAGCCTGGAAGTCAAAATACGGCTATAAGCCAATGAATATTCTGTGTTATTAATACCCAGTGCTTTTACCATCTCTGCGTAGCAATGATTTTTTACAGATATTTTTATCTGTAAAATAATTTATTAATATATTTGAAGGGATATAGTCTCTAGCAGCATGTGAAACAAGTATACAAAAGGAATTTGGGAAGTTAAAAAGCATCCATTTTTACAATAAAAATAAAGTAGATTTTTGGATCAAAATGACAACAATAACTAAATAAGTGCTTTAAAAAAGTTGCAAAAAAAAAAAAAGATCATGGTCTCTGTAGCTAAAGAATGAGTTAGCTATGAATATGGGGCAGCGGTGGCCTCGTGGTTAGGGAGTTGCCCCGCTTCGGAAGATTGTGGGTTTGATTCCCTCACAAGTAGGTTGCCCTGAGGTACCCCTGAGCAAGGTACCATCCCCGTCACTGCTCACTGGGCGCTTTCAATAGCTGCCCACTGCTGCACGGTGTTTGCATGGGTTAAAAGCAGAGGTCCAGCTTTGTTGTGGTTCACGTGTGCTGTGCTGTGACCTCGCAATGACAAGGGTTGTCACTTTCAATATTAGGAAAACAATTTTAAAAGTATAAAAAAAAATATTGTAGGGGTTCTGGCTTTTAATTGGTGCTGGAGACTTTATCAAAACAAATCAAATCTTAACCTTAAAAAGGTATTAAAACAGGCAATACAGGTACGTTTATGACCCTATTACTGGAATATTACTACATCTTTAATATTAAATATCCATTTCCATGAAACACTCTATTAGAAAAAGCCATGTAACAGTCTAGAAACCATAGATTTAGCACACAAATCAACAGAGGAAACACTAAAATTCAAGTAGTCTCCCAAACAGACTTCACTGACAATTTTAGAATTTAAGAATTTAAGAATTTAGCTCAGTTAAATAATATTTTAATATTCAATTGTAACAATCCTGTTTTTTTTTGTTTTTGCAGACAGGTCGTGTATAGTGACTTTTTGATTATTGAAAAAAGTCAGTAGACTAGCCTACTTCTTGAATACCCCCACCCACACATCCACGCAAGCCACAATTTCTTCAGTTGTATAAATGTTTTGTTCACTATCTTCTGTGATTCTGTTTTGGTTTTTTTTGCACAGTTGTTAAATAAGATATGAAACAAAATACTAGGGACACACATGCACTAGGAAACTAATAGGGCATACACCTTGAGTCTCTGGACATCTTGCATGGATAATCCGTCAGAAAAACTTTTTCAGAAGGGAGCTATCCTAAGCGTATAACTGGACCAGTATCTACATTATCAGATCACTGCGTAATTATAACGCTGGAATGGCTCCATGAAGATGTTGGTAATGGGAATCTAGTCAAAGGATGCTAAGAGTAAGCTGTCAGAACTGGGGGGTTGGACCTGGTTTGATCTTCACAAGATGTTAAGATGGGTGACACTTTTACCTTGCAGAGCTGTGTACGATACAGTGCTAGAAATAGCACTGGCCTGCGTCTCTTTGACTGACCTATGCTGACACCGAAAGTGACAGATAACAGCGCTGCATTCTTTTAAAACAGCTTGGCCCACGTTTGCACCATACAGGCCAACAGCCCAGCATAGATTAAATGACTTGGCCTAGATTCAGATCTTCATTTTACTTTGATAAATCACTTTGCAAATCTCTCAAATGTGCTTCAAATGTGCTGGCTGAAACAGAAGGTGCAAAATATCAGCCAAAGAAGGAGAGCAAGGCAGAAGGGGGGAAAAGAAGAAAAAAAAATGGATGAGTAGAAAAGGAATTTTTTTTTTCACTACAGTGAGATCTGCGGCAGACAGCTTCCAGGTCGATATTGGTTATGATAATTTATTACAACCTAATTTTACACTGAGCAAAAAGTTCAACTTTTTTTTCAATTCCAAATTTAAAGTAGATCAGCTGACATTAGGGAACTACTCCAGTGAAAAACAAACAAGCCACGCCAATGTATCAGTCAGCAATTTCCACAACTGCACTATGGTATTGTGTGTGCGTGTGTGTGTGTGTGTGTGTGTGTGTGTGTATGTGTGTGTGTGTGTGTGTGTGTGTGTGTACTGGGACCTACCAACCTACTTCTCCTGTGTTTGATGCTCAGACAACCTGAAGCAGGTAAAAATGACAGAATCTTCAATGTGTAAAGATGTTAAGCAGTTTAATAGATAATAGATTTAATAGATGAAAATAGATCAGGGTATACGTACTTACTAAGATCACCAAAAAACATTTATTATAGCCAAAACATACACATAATCAAAATTTCAAGAGAGGTGATGCCAAAAAATGTTAATCCCTCATTCAATAATTGATTTAAATGCTTCTGTGATTGGTAATAAATATACACAACTCAAACCTTCAATGCAAGAAGCCTGGCTGTGCTTTAGGGATATTTGTTCCCTTTAATCAAGACCCTGTTCCCACTAAGCTCAGAATTCTTTCCAAAAGTAAAAAGTTATTAACAAATACAAAACCACTGTACACTGGATACGCCGATGTTTTACATTGAACAAAAAATCTGAAAAATGTTTGTTAAATAACACTTTAGTACCCTAGAACTGTAGACTGGATCTAATAACCATAAATATCAGATATATAAGATTTTATATTCAAAGCACATGGACAGGCATATATTAGAATCCAACTACATGACTGGCTTGTTTAGATAAGAGGATAAAAATTTGACTGTGCAATGTTAATAAAAATCTGATATTTGTGATAGACCCATGATTATTTCAAACTTCCATTGCAGTATTACACCCCAAAAAAACATTTATTTCATCTAACTACATGAAATTATAGCTTGCCTTAGAGAGAAGGGGGCAGCTTTAGAGAGGAGACCAGGAAAGCCCTGATGGGATGTCCTGGGAAAACTCAATTATCTGGAAGGCCTAATTCTAGGTTCAGATATAATCTGGTGGAGCTGCACATATTATAGCGACAAAAGGGCGAAAACAATAGCATAGTACTTTGCTATTTTTCTCCTACTCTCTTGGAGTAGATGTTTCCTGCGCTTTTGCAGAATAATCAAAAATATTTGCACCCCTGCTTCCTCTCGCTCAACCAAGGAAATTCAGCTCTCTCTCCCGACTGTCCAAACTCTCTCTCTCTCTCTCTTCTCTCTTACATAAACACACACTGCACAATGATTGCGTGAAGCCCACTCTGACTTTGCAATACATCAAAAGTATTGGTTACTCTACCTCGAGTCAAATATAAGAAAAACATGCAGCCATATCGCAGGGCAGGATGTTGAGCTGAGGGAGGTTAAACATTTAATTTCAGGAAAAGGAAGCCTGAAAGTCTAATCCTCAGTTTGACCCACACATCATCAAATAAATGAAAAATAAATAACCCACACCAATTCACTAAGGGGTTCTAATAACAGCACACAAAATAAATGAAAGCACATTTAAGTGATTTGAGGTAATGAAGTTAAGAATAAGGAAGCTAAATGAATTAAAAAAAAATTAAAGACTGTTAAACAGACTGCAGCTCAAGACATGTGAGCACAAAATTGCAGATGAATGCAGTGCGGAAGGAAACCAAAACGTGGAACAGAGGAGGCAAAACCTAAGGTCGTAGGAAAGAAAGATGGGATGGTCAAGGGAAAATTAGAAAAAGACAGAATAAGAGAGAGGAAGGAGGAGAGCAATAGACTCAGAATGCTTGCCTAATCACGCGCTGGTCACACTTCCTCTTTTGTGCCCACTCGTTTCCTGTGTTTATTGTATAGGTGTGAGGAATCAGTTTGCTAAAAAAAAGAATATACCCTGCAAACGTGCTCGACTGCACACATGCACCCATAATGACCACTGAGGCCTTTCAGCACAGACACCCTCAACACATCCAATTGCATTAAATCCTGAAGGTGTTATTTTGCACTGAAATGATGCCTAAAGAATCATAAACTTTGGGAATCCAGAGACTTACTGACATGCAAGCACCCTGTGTAGGAGAGAAATCTGAAGCCACAGAATGGCAACACCCATCTTACACATTTCTCCTTCTTTGCTAAAACATACAACTGACAAATACTTCGTAACCCTTAATTATGTTTATTCACACAGCCTGTAAATCCAAACCAAATGTATATCCTTTTGTTTCAAGGGCCTGTTCCTCAAGTCCCGTGTCACTTCATGCATACATAAAAATAGCACAAACCCATTCTTTATTTCAACAAATCCTACATGCACAATGACATGACGGTAACCCTTATAAAAAGAAAGACTGGTTCATTTTTTTCAACAATGCCCTGAAAAACTTTAGAAAAATCCCTTTCTATATTTTATAGCGTGTTCCTGCAGAGGAGCAACTGTCTCAGTGACTTGTGAGCTGATAATTAGTTTTGATTCAAGAAAATGGCAAAACTGACAAAGTTTTAACATAAATACTAATGTCCTATTACGTCCTCAGCTTAAAAAGTTAACTCTAACTCTGCAACACCAAAACAATTACATTAAAAGGCATTTAAAAGATATTTATGCTTTACTTTCTTTTTTGGACTGCATTGAAAACATTTTCAGCTTGAGCACATAAAGTGATTGGCTGAATATCTTATCAGTTAAAAGTTTCTGCTGAACACTGGTTGCCAATGATTTTGCAGCGACATTTTTTGAGCGTGACAAATATTTATGAGGAACAAACTTGGTACGTATTTGTAAGAAAATGTACAAGACTGTTTTAGCATGAGCTACAGCACAATTGTGGTCACCAAAAACGTTCATGTTATTCATGACAACACGCTCCCTTTCAGGTTCTACTGCGCAAGTATCCTTAATGTTCCAGCATGCAGGCCTTCTCAAACGAATGTCCTCTCATAATTCCTGGATACAATCTGGCAGTGGCTGGATTATCGTCATATGCAGTCAGTAGAGGTGTAACAACACATTTAATCTTATTGTAACGTAAGATAACGATTGTATCGTAGCTAGCTTATGAAATTCAGCTGGACCCTCTTCTTTTACAAACTTTTAATGTGCTTTTGTTCTCAGATGCTCTAAAGAACAGAAAAATGTAAACATCTGAAACGCATTTTAACAAAATGTACACAATTGTCAGACACTTCTTTTTTGCATCACTTTGCCTTTCTGAACCGGACTGTGAATCATTCCACTCCTGATTTTCAGAATACACACCATTCCTAAGATGCGAGATATTATATGCAATACAGCAAGAAATGTACAGCAGATAAGCGCTTAAATAAACCACACAATGCAACAAGATGTCAAAAGAGCAAACGGAAACGGTAGGTATGATTATCTATTTTCATATCTTACATATTCATCATTTATTCATATATTCTGATCACTGCCTTAAAAGTGTCAATACACCCAACATTACTTGTTGTTACCTGAAGTGTTAATAAGGTCGTGTGGGCCAAATCACGCCGAGATGCATACACAACTTGTCACCTCTAGCACTTGCGTCACTAGATTAATTGTACAGAAGATTAATCACAAGAGAGCAGTAATTACACTGGGAGTGTTGTAGGGGACACAGTTAAGCCTCGGATTCTGTAAACTCATTTTAAATAATCAAACTACACAGGCGCACGCACTATAATCCCAAAACCACCTTTGGGCCCTCGCATATACGCACATCCCACATCGGTAGGTTGCCCTGAGGTATCCTTGAGCAAGGTACCGTCCCCATCACTGCTCCCCGGGCGCTATAATTAGCTGCCCCCTGCTGCACGTATGTGTATGGGTAAAATACAGATGCTGCATTTCTTTGTCACTGTCACTTCACGACTCACATGCATTTCTAAATAAGTATGACGGCCAGAAATTACTGCCAAAAGGTCAGAGATATAAAAGATAGTAAAAAAATAGATATAAATGTAACTTGCAAAAAACAATAGATTTTATAAAAATAGACTGTTCAAACGTTCAGACTGTAAGTTCGACGCAAACACAAATACAGACACACATACACACACACTCACATACACACATCGGTATGGAAATGTTTAACACCAAACGTAAAAACGTAAATAAGTAACACATCCTTTCTAGGGATGAAAAATTTAACACAAAAAACACAAACACAAACTCTTTTATACATTATAAAAAAAAAATATATATATATATATATATTCCAAAATATTCAGAAAATAAAACAGCAACAAATATATCATTTGACCAAACTTTTGCATACAGCTTTCCATAACATCCCTGATGTCCCTGAACTTTACATAACATCACGAGTGTGCTTTTCTTCTACTTGATTGACATTAGGGCAGCGGTGGCCTAGTGGTTCGGGCGTCAGCCACATGATCGGAGGATCGGGGGATCGAACCCCTTCCCAGTAGGTTGCCCTGAGGTACCCTTGAGCAAGGTGCCGTCCCCAACACTGCTCCCCGGGCGCTTTCAATAGAAGCCCACTTCTGCACATGTGTGTATGGGTGAAATGCAGAGAGTGAATTTCCCATTCGTGGGATTATAAATAAAGGATTATTATTATTATTATTTGAAAATCCCAGCTGCTGAAATCAACAGTAGTTCGGGAAGATACCAGTCCTCAATCATCTCAGTTCCTTTAAAGGTTGGGGGACTAATTCAGGCAGAAAGCCCTCAAAGCCTGAATTCTTAGGGTTCTCTCTTCACCTACAATCATACAGTCTGATTTAATGACGGCATGGCAAAATGTACGTTTTTGAGCTTTTTTCCTCCTCCTGTGATGTTTCTGAGATCGGATGCTCTGCTACAGCAGACAGAGATTATATACATAAGGATGAATGGAAATATGAGACCTCTGACAGTGTGACCGAGGTGAGCAGTAGGTCACATATTTGTTGCCTTTCTGAATATGCAGCCTGCGTCAGCGAAGCTGTGAGTGCTCCTGCTGCCTGATGAGCAAGTGTGTGCATGTTTGTGTATTTGTGCGATGAGATGAGATTGTTTGAGATAAGGGGAAGAGGCTTTTTTACTATCATACTGGACAAAAATAATATAAAAAAATACAGAAACTAATTTTTTTATGCACAGGCGTAAACCTTGCAAACATGCAAACGTACCCACACACACTCACACACACAGGTACACAAAAACAGTGCACAAGCATTTTCATTCAGCTGAGATAGATCACGTTTAGTGTGAAAGTATATCACAGTTGCAGACCATCGGCTTTCCATACACAAACAGAAACACTTTAAGCGGCGATATTCAAGCCCAGATTGAAAATTGCCTTACAAAGTTTCGTATTGCAGAAAGGGTACTTTTGGCTCTTAAATCTGAATAGCGGAGCCAAGGCCAAAGCCAGAGATAAATACACTCATATGACTGCACATATTGAATGAACACCTTATTAAAAACAATTAATGGTTCAAGGCATATTTGACCATTGTCGTTTAGTAAACAATCATATTATTTGAATGACTTTGAATAGTAAGTAGCATGCTGTGGATTGATGTATTTTGTCACACAATCGCACTGCAAAACACCCCTCCAAAAGAAGTGCAGTAGTTTCATTTTCAGATGAAAACCTCTTTTAAGAAGTTGTGTGTCTATATCTAAAAAAACCTGGATTAAATTTGGTGTCTACTACCTGAATTTAGCCTAGTTCTAGTTTTATGGCAACATTTACCATCAAGACAAATTAAGTCACTATATAAAAATATACACCAAAGTTTGCTTTGCTGTATCAGGTTGGATGGCATTTATACATACTTGAGAGCGGTACGTGTCACACCACACAAGTTTATTTAAAACATTTCTTAAAGTAGAGAATGTTTAACTGAAATAAATTAAATTGAGACTTTGTTAGAGCAGAGTTTAACTTTAACCCAAACAAACGAGCATATTCTAGGAAAACCATCAACATGACATACATGTATTTGTGTTTTTACACCAGTCAAATAAGACCATAAAACAGGCTACAAAGGGTAATAAAGTCAGAAACCATGCAAATGTCTGGAATGCAAAGCTGAACAACCATCTACTAAAGACATGCAAGTGAGGGAACGAGGAAATTCAAATTTGTCAAGGACAAATTCGTGAGAGGAAAAGTGAAGTGAGACAATAGTGAAAATACTGGGATGCTGATGGATATAGTTAGTGAACAGACAGAGTCAGTAAGTAAGTAAGGAGAAACAGAGAGGTGGAGAAGTACATCAAATCTTCAGGACACAGCCAAAAGAAATGCTGAGGATCTCTGCTTATGATCACGTGTCAGCCTTGCACACCAACACAAACTTATGTGAGCCTGGATGACAAAACCGTTAAATACTCTGAGCAAATGTATGCACACCTCCAGTATGCGGTGGTCTATCAAGCTCAGCTTTTACAGTCCACATATCATCTAATTCCACTCTGTTCAGAACTGATACAAACATCTGTTGCCTCTCACTGGTTTTCAAACAAACTTTGAAAGTGGCCATTCACCTGGTGGAATAGAAAAACAGTCAATTCTGCAAGACCTGGAAGGAAACTTATTGAGCTAGTCCATCAGTGGTGATCATACTGATAAGTGAAAAGAAGGGAAGTGTCTTTCTCCTCCAACAGAGGTCATAATTTGACTTTCTCAAAAGTCAGCCATGACCATGATGTCCAGCTTCCAGATTCCCTTTCTCCTGAGCAGCAAGGCTGACACGTCAGTGATGTGCGCTTCTGACAAATGGCTTTTTCCAGGGCCGCTTCCCACCCAGGACTACAATAATTCTTCTGTGCTTTTGCTTTCCTTAATATGAGAATTGCCCTTCAGACGTAAGACACTATTCCTATGTTCAGCAAGAGTGCTGCCAACAGAACTCTTGACACTAAAGAGTAAATATTAAGTCATTTGAGTTGCGGCCAAAAAGCCACATGATCTGAGCGGTGTGTGAAGGTAGAACAACAGAAAATGGTTCATTAAATGAAGTGTGTTAGAAAAGGCAGGCGTGTCCAACTAGGTTCTGAAGAGCCTCAGGTGAGTTATAGACTGGGCCATTCCAAGATTTAGCAGATAAACCGCCCCTGTGCGAACTGTGTATGTATGAATGAAAGCATGTCCCACTCTCTTACATCAGCTCACTCACTCACCCACCCACACACACACATACATACATACACACATACACACACTACCTGCTTGAGGTATATGAAAGTGTGTATTTGTAACTCATGATGAGAGGTCCAGCAGAAATGATCCAAATAAAATCCCTTTTCATTAACATAATATTGCCAAAGACCTTATATGCTGATTCTTCCCTGAAATCCATTTTGATGTAGTTTTATGTATCTAACGTGACAGTAATTCAATGTACTATTTCTTTAAAAGATCTAACACTTATTACCTAATTATAATGGCACCTCTTAAGACAAGAGCGAAGGAAAACTTTTATTGCCCTACATGTGGATGTTACTTTGGCCTGTATCATCAACTTAAACATTGCTGCACAGCAAATCCACCCCTTGGTGGTATCAGTAATACCTAATTCCTGGTACCTAATTCCCCTGCCACACTGCAAAAAACATTCTGAATCTGAGCGTGCAGCTGTTGAATATGCTGTACAAACTCATTTTGATCCACAGAGGCCCCACTTCAAACACAATCTGATATAATTTGTTTGATATAATATCGACTCCTATAGACTTATAGAATGTTCCTTTCTCAAAATGTTCCCCTTTTGGAGGTTTTGTGTTTTGACATCAAAGATAAACTATGGAAGAGAATTCTGGCCTTTAATTTCAGTACATTTTAGCACTATTGCCTTTCTAAAGAAACAAGGCCCCTAGGTTTATACTACTAATTTTGCACGGTTTAATCAAAGGAAATTACACAACACCCATGTCTTGTGTAAACTACTTGCTCAATTGCTTGTCGATCTTCAACAGCAATGACTGCAACCAAATGCTTCTGTCTGTGGAGGACTTTTGGCTCCCTACTTTAAACAGTTCTGCTTTCTAAAAATCCTACTATTCACACTGTAGAGAAACAATAAACAGAAGCACACTGATCTGCAAACATTTTCATACAGGCTCTGAGGCCTAAAACACCACTCTGTGCACTAAATGCACATCTCTTCAATATTTTGCAAGCTGTGAAAGTTGCTGATTTACATGCTTATTTTCATGAGGGTTGATTTACACTTGACTTAAAGATTTCATGGGGAAAATTTGGGATATTTCTGTCCCAGGAATCTGCGGAAAGCTGAAAGCTAGCACATGCTACATCCATAGAGCTTGCACTGCATGTTTTTGCATATGCTGCCCACTCAACACCAAAACCTTGGCCCACTTGGAGCAGAAAGTCCCTAATTGGCCTAATGCCCCTAATTAGCTAAAAACACTCCACATCAACACAGGAACTATGCCATCTTTCCCACCAAATGACAGCATAGCCAACTATAATTCAGCCATGGGCGCCACTGGCATAGTTGGGAATTCCACTTCCATCTCAGCAACAGACACCGACTATACAGCTGTAGAAACCGTGCCTGCAGAAACTGAGTTACTTGCACATAATCACTCTCAGGTGGTGGATTGTAAGGAAGGAGATCTAAGTGACAAAATCCTAACTCACTTTCTCAAGGATATATGCAGGATATTTTGTGGATGGGCCCACCAAGTGTATTCCTTCAAAATATGAGTAAAACACTTGATCTTAACGCATAGCCTTAAGCAAACACCATGCAAAATAGCACAATAAAACACAACATCTTTCTAAGAACATAAAATTAGCCACCCAATGCAAAGCTACGGCCTGTTAAGGCCTCTAGAGTCCAGAAAATGATATTTGCACAAGGAGTTGGAGAACATAAAATGTAGGGTGTGGGCACAGTCACTGTTGGTAAAGAGCAACAAATCGAAATTGAGGCCAAATAAAGGTAGAGTGGTATGTATTTCACAGAAATGACTTTCACACTAGTAGCATGTGATAAACCTGCGTGTCTGGTGTGCTGATTCTGTTTTTAAAATAATGTTTTTCTCATATACAATGAAATACCATGGACGTAGGCATATTCACGCATGAGTAGTTAAAGCATTGAACCAGTGGGGTTTCCCTGTGCAGGTTCAAATCCGGCTCATGGCGAAGCTTGGAGCAGCGGTGCTTGGAGCAGTGGTTGCCCACTGTTTAGGGACTAGGCCCTGGATCAGAGGGTCCTGGGTTTGAGTCCCAGGCCCAGCCCTGCGGTACCCTTGAGCAATGTTCACTACTGGTATTTTTGGATGGGTTAAATCCAGCGTGAACTTTACTCATGAATTTCATTTCATTTCAATGTAAGTGGTTTCAAAATGAGCAAAGTCAATGCAACATACAGACTGTGCAAAGCAAAACAAAACTCAGCCTGTTTGGCTGATGATTAAGTTTGGGAAACATCATTCACACTGCAGAATGATGAAAACAAAGCAGTCCCTCAAATCCCACTGCGTAGTAAGTTGCAGTTTGAGGCTGTCCACTTTATTCATAACAGAACCCACTTGCCATGTTAATGTTTCCTCTCTAGCTTGTGATGCCGCCTCGCTGTCCGCTGTAAATCAGCAAGCCAAAAGGGTCAGCCTCTTCTCAGCAGTGATTTGAAGCGTTTACCAATTATTGATAAAATGCCAATAGCGTCTGATGGGTGTTATTGTAAGCAAAATTGCTTGCGACCCTGGGATGACAAATCTCTTCACAAATTCCGACATGAAACAACATTTTCCAGCATTGCCAAACCTGCTAAAGCCACTGTGTGTTTACGCTTCCACACTACAGTTTCATCTGTAGGTGCATTCAGTTCTGCTTTTACCATTCTGAACAGTACTTCTCAGCTTACATCTTTGAAAATGGCTCGAATCAAAAGTGAAGGGACATCCCAGAATACTAAGCTCTGGTGTAAATATACAGTATATGCCTGTGTATGCCCCAACCATCATTCATTTTGATTATAACATGGTAATAAAACACTAGTAAATGGACAAATAAGCATGTTTTTATCAGGCTTTCCAAATAACCACTTCAACTCATAAAAAACTGCTCGCTGTAGCTGCCTTTTATTGGCGGAAAAAGAGAGAGGGGGGCTACTCTGAAAACCAGAAAGTGTTTGTGGTGGACAAGCCAGTTACTATGGTTACAAGCTGCGAAGCCTCAATCAGAGGTCACGAGGGTCATCTACTTACAGAGACACAGAGAGGGTTGATTAAGCTGGAGAGAGAAGGGAACCCAGACAAAAGCGTAACAAAACATATCTATACAAAAAAGAAAAAAAAAGACCATCTCAGCCCTGGAGAACACGTGCCCACTCTTGCAAAGCTAACATGCAATGTGATTAGCATGAGTAGAGCATTCAAGTCAATTAATAAACAAGGCCATGATTCATTCAACCTTATATTATTTAAATAAATAAGTACTTGCAGAGAGAGATACCAAAGAATGTGTTTTTAGGACAAGTTGGGGGGAAAATAAGGACTTTATTTAGGCTAGTGAATCGCCTCAAGTAACTATTAGCCCTAATTCTCAGAAACTCTGTTGCTATTATGCATTTATGGTGCAAAAATGAAAACAGAATTTGCCTTCAACAAAATGTGCATGCAATGTGTAGAAAAATCCTTCAGAGATCGAAACTTAGAAATTGCACGGAATATATTGCCATGGCAACCCAAAATACACTTTGTATAACTCAACTGTCCATTGCACAGGTCATTTCCTATGCATCCTTTCAACCAGCCTGGAGGCCCAAAGCCTCAAGAGCTACACACTGCCAGATCAGTTAAGATGTTGGCCATAGTAATGTTGCAATTACACGACTAAACGAGTCACATCATTGAGCTTTTGAACTCTTAGAATTCGATTTTTCTGCTATTTTGTTACATTATTCGAATGTTATTAGATATATATATGTTATGTAGTGAATTGCATATGCAGTCTCCTGCCTGCTGGAAGTGTTTTTATTAGGTTCTTTGAAAAAAAAAGTTTTCAAAACACAACTCTAGGTACACCTACACAGGTAACCTTTTATCATATCCAAATCATAAAACAGCTCCCCTTTTCCTTAAAAACACTGATGCTGTATAAAAGGAAAGTTCAGTGCTGCATTTTTAACATTTTTTTCTGCTTGTTTTTTTCTCCATGTTCACATAAACACTCTACAGCCATGGCAACTTAAACCCATGAGAGAGAACCTTTCTGTAACCATCAGAAGTCTTCCCTGTTGTATGGACGTCTGGCAACATTTAAGACAAAGCCGATTGAGTTTGTAACTCAGTTCGTCATTCGTCACCTTTGTGGTGCGCTCTACCTTATTTGCACATGCTCAGTGCCGTCTTCCTCAGGGATATGGCATCTGCTTTTAAAAGTTATCACATCTACTGAACTAGCAAGCTCATGTGAGCATTGTTTCAATAGCCTTTTAGCATTTTCACGTCAACGGAGAGATTTTTGTAGCCCTTGTTTGCATGGACAAAGATCCTTTAGAAAAGAGGGAATATTTTTACAGAGTACTGTGTCTTGTAAAGACAGTGTCCTGTGTCTTGTAAAGGAAGGGCGTGACCGGTTCTGCCACCCTCCCTGAAAAATGTGTAAAATTTCACCAATGACTACATACGTCACTTCAACAATAACAACACCGCCTTCTCTCAACCTGCTACCACCAACCCCAACACAGCATGAGCAAGGAATTCAAACTTAATTCTGAACTGGGTTCGGGGTCCATCGCTGCGGGTGCCTTCTAGACACCCTTCTATGCAAAATTCTTTCAGGCCTGATTTATGCAGAAAAGGCTGACATCTAGGAGGAGCGAGGACGAAGCGTGGACCAGCACAAAAGAAGGAGATGGATAAAGACAGCTGAATTGGAAGAGTTGAGAGGAGGATTTTGCTGTGGTGAAAAGGAGTTAAGTGAGCAGATTAGAATGTTTGAGCGGCGAGCCGTCTAAATCTCCTGTAGCCTACAGTGATTCGACACTGGTAAGGGAGCCAGATGCACAGAAGAGCACACCCACACTCCAGCGCTCCCACACCTCTCTCTCTCTCTCTCTCTCTCACTCGAGTGATACGCCAAAAGAAGAACATTGAGAGCACAGTGGGGACTCATCTTAGAGACGCAAGAAGGTAAGGGGTTTAGAATGGTTGGGGAGGCGTTAAAAAAAAAAGCAGACACACACACAGATTTCATCCCTCCCCTCCGAAGCTAATCTGAATGCACAGACCAGCCATCAGCACATCCACAATCTCGCCTTTTTCACGGCCTTGCGGTGCTCCGAATGTGTGTCAATCAATACAGACCAGGCAAGTTTGTTCTGCATTGGTTGTTTTGTCAGGGCTGGGGAACAGCTGCTCTATCTCTCTCTCACCACACACACACACACACACACACACACACGCACACACACACACACACACACAGACTGACAGACAGAGGCTTTTTAAATCAGTTTACTATACAATGACAGCTCTGCCATGGTTTATGTTCATGCCATGTGGTTTATGTTCTCCCAGGCGAGGATCCACATGATTCACATTAAGGCAGTAAGAGGGGGAAGGAGACACTGTGTGGTCTATAAAGACGCACACGTGTGTTCTGTGCGCGTCATACGTCAAAGCAACGTCACTGCATGCAAAAGGAGGGTTTACCTTGTTACCTACTGCGACACACACTGCAACGTTCTCACACACACACACACACACACACAGCTGAAACGAGCACCGATCGTTGGGTGTAGGAAGATGCAGGGACACCTCCAAGTTACTCATCAAACTGTACACGTACACGTTCGCTCACAGTCCACCGAGGGGCTTTAAAGGCGAAGCTACGCGGGCAGCTCCAGCCTCTCTGTCACACAGGAAACGCTGCGGCCTTTGACTCACAAAACTTGAGGAAGTGTTTTGGGGTGGTGCTGGACTGGACTCTCCAGCGCTCCTCTTTTCTGTAGTGTTTTTGGGCACTTTGGACGTGTAAGAGCCGCACTGGAGCCTGGTCCAGCTGAGCCCGACATTTGTGCGCGTAAACAAGTCAAGAGGCCACCTCGGGATGCAGCGAAGCTCAGGTTATCCGAATGATCCGCTCCAGCTGAGAAAGGACGACTTGGTCGCGCTTTTAAGGTGGAACGGTTCGTTCGGAGCTCAAGCTGGCGGATAAAATCAACAGACGGGCTGGTTTTCCCACAGAACACCCCCCTCCACACACACACACACACAAAGCTGAGTCCACCACGGCCGTGCACTAAGTGTACGCTCTGCTGAGGCAGGGTGCAGGGTGCAGGGTGCAGGGTGCAGTTCTGGACGCGGCCCGGCAGATGTTTTGAGGCACCGGCGCGCAGCTGTGCTGGTCAGTAGCCCCACCCAGGCAGAGCCAAACCCCGTCCTCCTGATTCTGAGCTGAAATGTCGTGACAGGAGCGGACCCTGAGCAGAGCCCGACCACGGCAGCCCTCCCTCGGCCGCCCGGGGTGAGAGGGAGGAAAACGACATCGCTTCGTGACCAGAAAGCGAGAGATAACTTGCTTGGAAGGTCGAGCGAAATAACCTGAGGTTTAAAAAAGGGGTCTCACCTGGTCCCCGCCTTGTCGCCCATCTCCGGAGGCCTTTTTGCTTCGTTTCTAGAAAGGTCTCTGAATAAAGCACTTCGTCCCGACTTCCTCTAGGCTTTGGCGTGCGGAATAATTCTTCCTCTCTCTCTTTCTCCCTCTCTCTCGCTCTCTCAGGGTAGTTTCCCCCGCAGCCCTGAGACGGAAACCTCTGCCACTGCTGACAGCGCGTAAGCCCCGCCCTTCCCGCCCTCGCACTGACTGACATGTGATTCGACCAATCAGAGGAGCCCGACGCGTCGTTGCCACGCCCTGCCGTTGGGATTACCGATTAGAAATCAGTTTAAAGAAGAGGCTGGGCACTAATAGAAAAAAACATGCACTTCAGCTCTTAGATCCTTTTAAAGGATCAGTTTCTCTCCTTCTCAGACCTTTCTCGCCTTTAGTGGTGTGCCGTGCTGATGCTGTAATAATTACACCGTTGAACGCGCCCTTTCCCACCGCCGTCAGACGCAGTCCGGAGCATGGGAATGTTCCCAATTTTGGGAATCAAGATTTTATTCCCTGCGATAATAAACAAGTTATGGGAAACAGATGCTCATCGCTGCCAATAAGCTACTGCAGCTAGGAAATATGCCGCAGAGTGACATGGGAATGGTTGTTTAAAGAATAGTTTCGTCTCCCATCTTTTGTTATCGCACAGATTCCCTCCAATTCTTTTATCAATTTATTATGCAATAGGTGTGGAAAGTTGTCTTGTGACTGCAGACAGTTCAAAACACTGTCTTCTGCCATCTAGCGGCTGGATGTTGATAACACATTCATACTTCCATCTGCTGCACTTCACTCTCATTCAGATCTTCTTTGAGTGTCTGAGACACTTTCAGCTGAAGGACCCACAAGAGCTCTGTTTGTTACATCTTCTCTGGATGCACACCGTGTTACACTGCGGTTCATCTGGGTGTCCACAGGCCTGCAGTGTCTTCTACTCTGCATCACACACACATGCGTGCACGTGCACACACACGTCATTAACATGTTAGAGTCACTGCTGTGCTGAGAATGATCCCCCACCCAGATATTACCTGCTTACTGGTGGTCCTGTTTGAGTCCTGAGATTAATAATAATGCAGAGATGCAGATGAATTACTTTCAGAAATTATAATCTACAAAGTGCTCCAATACAGTAAGTGGAGCAGAAAAAATGGACAATGGGCATAGACATGTAAACACATGACTGGAAATGACTTTTTTTATTCCAGTGTGTCATCGATAGAGGTTGTGTGTGTACTTTTCAATGCACACCATTCATTAAAAGCACCTGCCGAATATTGTGTAGGTCCTCTATGACCAGGCACGGCTGGTCCCCTTATTCACTCAGTCCATCCATTAACAATTTTAAATGGATAAAATGTTAAAATTAGACAAGCAACGTTCAAAATGATTGCTGCCAGTTGACTCTAGACTCTTATAATATTTCCAGCAATATGTAATTCTCTGAAAGGGCTCAACAAAAAATACACTATGCCTCCATCTAAACAAATTCCAAAACACAAAGAAGAGAAAGTTAATGAACTATATAAACTAGTAAAGAGTTATAAATTAATCTCTCAAACTCTGGGATTCTAGCAAACCCCCATGAGAGGCATCATCTCCACATGGAGGAAACATGGTAAATCTGCCAAAGAGTGGCCGGACTAGCAAAATTTCTCCAAGAGCGCAAAGAAATCTCATCCAATAATTCACAAAAGAACAACTAAACTCTCAGTGTCAGTGAACATTTTTCCACTTTTAGACATACACTGGGCCAAAGTGGTAAGGCAAAAAAGAGGAATGCAAAGGCTCATCTAACATTTGCCAAAAAAGATGTGCCGTGGTGTTCACAATGACAAAATACTCACTTTTTCACTTTCATCTGGTGTAAAGCTAATATAGCTTTTCACAATAAGAACACAATGCCCACCATCATACATGTGGGTGGTAGTGTTATGGTGTGATGGGGCGGTGCTGCTTCAAAGCCTGAGCTTCTTGTAATAATTAAAAGAAGGATGAATGCAACTCTCTACCAGAAAGCACTAATCAAGAAAATCTGGTCATCCATCTGTGACCTCAACTCATGCATAGATGAGTTATGTAGCAGGACAACAACCAGAGATACGCATAAGAGCAAATTTACCTTTGAATGTCTGTAAAATGATCAAAAGCATTTTGGCTTGAACTTCATTGACATGTTGATCCAGGACCTAAAAAGAGGTAAAACTCTTCAATGTCACTGAATATAAACAGTTTTGTGGAGATTAATGAGCCACAAATGTCTGCACAGATAAGAGTGATCAACTGTTTCTGCTAGTGTTTCACTGCAGTTAGACCTGCTAAACATATCACGATAAAGTATTATATTCAGGGGATATTTACTTTCTCACATGGGTGATGCTAGTGAGTTTTCTTTCCTTCAATAAACCACAAGATCTTTGACGAGATGAATTGTGTTTATTCAGACATTTTTAGAAAAAGATTTTAATAAGGGGCATTGATGGACTAATGGTTAGGGACTAGGCCCCAGGATTGTAAGGTCATAGGTTCGAACCCCAGACCAGTAGATTGCCCTGAGGTACCCTTGAACAAGGTACCATCCCCATCACTACTCTCGGGACCCTTTAAATTGCTGCCCCCTGCTGCATGTGTGTGTGGGATAAATGCAAAAGCTGTATATTTACATTTGCAGTATTAAGCAGACGCTCTTATCCAGAGCGACTTTCATGTCCTAATTACAGGGACAGTCCCCCCCTGGAGCAACTCAGGGTTAAGGGTCTTGCTCAGGGACCCAGTGGTGGTAGTGCTAGAGGTGGGATTCGAACCTGGGACCTCTTGAGCCATAGGTCCATAGCCAAATACCCTACTACTAGACCACCGGCACCCAAAAATTTAATTTCACTGTGGTTCGCTGTGCTGTGCTGTGTTTCACAGTGACAAGTAATCACTTTCACTTCACTTTCATGTTCTCCTTTAAAATGTTCCAGGAATGTTTGGCTTTATTGATTACTTCAGGAAAGTCTTCAGGCGATACCTAGCCTCAGGCTTTACTGGTAAGCATCATAATCTTACATCCACATCAGAATCTCTCTGTATGAAATAAAAAAAATATTGGGAGCAATAAATAAATAAATAAATAAATAAATAAATAAAAGGAGCAAGAAAAATTTTCACAGCACTTTAGCTCTTTGGTGGAACTAGCCTGCGCTCCCCACATGCACCATGAGCCTTGGGCTTCTTTGACCTTGTCAACATTCAAAACTCAGCTGCGCAGCTGTTTCAGTGAAGCCAGAATATAAACAGAAAATTCAATAACTTGCAAACAGTACAAGAGTTCTTGAAACCCCAGAGGAAAAAAACATTGTAGCCATGTCTCAAAAAACATGCATTACTCCTCTAGTTATCCATTAGACTCTCCAAGAAATTCATGTTTTTTCTGGAATAGAATAGACAACAGGATAAGAAACTGTGATCGTCATGGAGCCCAAACAAAAATACAGAGAGATTCTGATGTGGAGGTAAGATTATGATGCCTACCAGTAAAGCCTGAGGCTAGGTATCGCCTGAAGACCTTCCTGAATAATCAATAAGACCCAAACATTCCTGGAACATCTTAGATGAGAACGTTCTCTAAAGCATATGCAGAATAAAACCTCTAAAGCACTTAGTCACTGTCAAAAGCCAAACTTTGTATTTCCATGTTTGCTGTTTTTTACTTGTTCTTTTACTCCGTCTGACCTTTAAACAGTGTCTAAATTCCACAACGGATGGAAAAAGAAAAATGGTTCAAAGGCATTGTTTTTGCTCCTCCAGCAAATGACCACTTTGGAGTGTTGTTTGTAAGGTAGTACTCGATTTCTCCCTGCCAACTGCTTCGAAAGACTATTTCACTGAAAAACCAAAATTATACAGTGTTCTTCTAAACCCTAGTGTAGTCAGTGAGCCAGAATTTTTTCGTGATCCTCTGGAGCTGTGAGGCTAAACAAAGTTGAACAGAAGTCTTCACTCTGAGGAAGAGTCTTTAAGCACTGCCACAGAAGAACCGTGTGAAGAATCAACTTCAAAAAATCTGGTATTTGTGATTCATGAACTTAAAAATTGAAAGGAAGCAAGGACACACTCTTTTTTTCCCTTAAAACACTATTTGTTTGGGTGTGAAGGGGCTCATCACCTGCAGCAGGTGTGGGAAACTGAAAGCACTGGAGTCTGCAGGAAGCCACGCTGTAGAAACAGAGTGGGGACCACTGCTCAGATTAGAAAAGAGGTCATTAGCCTCCCAAGGAGATGATGAATCCTCATTTATCAAGGCAATCATGTGTCATCCAGTTTAAAGAACTATTAAAAGTACAACTCAGCAAACATCAGTGATCCACTAGGTCACTTTAGAAAGATCAATTCCAGAGTGTTATCTCAGCTTCTTCATCTTGTCAGATCTACTTCCCACATTATGAGCAAATAGGTCTGTGATTTATCACTTAAGGCAAGATTCTTCTGTGATAATACGACTGACTTTCAGTTCTCCTTATACTCCCTCCGTAAGTCCTTAAGCCGTCCTATTTAAACCTCATTTAAATCTTCAGGAGCAAAAAAACACAAACACAAACAAGAGCCAGACAACAGGAAGATAAAAGCAAAGACCAAAAGAGGATAGAGATAATCTAATCAGTCCATACAATGAGCTTAAGGGGTGTAATTAGATTAAATCCTGCCGCATCACCCTGGCCGTGAACCCCTGACATCACCGGAGTAGACATACCATTAGCTAAATATGCCAATGACGCTTACAAAGGCCTGGCCACCCCCCCACTGGGTGTAATAGTAGTGGTTAAGGAAGGCCCGCTGTTATAACAAGAACCAGCGCTCTTTTAAAGAAATCTCCAGCACTGCATAAGCATTTTACTCTTGACAGGCCGTTACTTCAACATTTTCATGATAATAAACACTAGGCCGTTGTTGTTGTCAACTCTTTTTTCAGTAAAAACAGATTTTGTGACTGGCAACATTACAATCCCATCACGTGAGGAGTTTCACATCTGCTCAACTGGCATGTTTCGATGAGTTTTTTTTTTTTTGCCTGGATGTCTGATGAGTTAATTATTGTTGAAAAAAAAAAAATTCAGCACATTATATCAAATACATGCCTTAATTGCTGAACAGGGAACAATGGGTTAGTTCTCTTTCTGATGTTAAATGCAGGATGGGAAGTTTGTGGTTTCAAATCGCAGACCAGTAGGTTGTCCTGAGATACCCTTGAACAAGGTACCGTCCCCATCACTGCTCCCCAGACGCCGTGTATAGCTGCCCCCTGCTGCATGATGTGTTTGGGTGAAAAGCAGAAGCAGCATTTCATTGCAGTTCAGCTTGTGCTGTGCTGTGTTTCACAATGACAAATAGTCACTTTCACTTTATTCTTCAATAAACATGATCTCTGAAGAGTGCTTACACTGTAAGGGTAGCAAGCAGGTACACCATTGGCTGATCAAGGGACTGTGTTTATCTTCTTACATGTTTCCAGATGCCCAGTTTCGTGAGAAAAGGGCAAATTTGTACATTTATGTGCCGATTTAAAGCAGGACAGTAAAAAAGAAAATCTACCTTTGAAAATGTACCTGCAGTGGAATAAAGTGTAATTATATGCCCTCCCTACAGGTACTGGAGATGCACCCATGAGGGTACCAGCCCAGTGATGCAAGAGGTACCACCCCAGTGAGATTTCATTTTGATTAAAAAAACGTTAATTGTTCTGTATCTTTTACAAACGGCTGAACAATGTGTTGTTATTATCAGAACACCTGAGTGAACTGATAGACTCAGAAGATTGCCATATTTCTGCTTAGAAAGAAAATAAATGGGAACAATAACTTCTTAGCTCCTGATTATTTGAGTTAAAATGCTTATTGAATTTTGTGACTGGTTCCACGCGTTAAAGGGATGCCGAACGATGACATCATCGCGCCCGGCTTGGTTACTGGCGTAAATGTTTTTGCTGAAACTGCATGAAAGACACGAAAAAAAAATGAATTACACGATTATAAAAACTTAATCCATTTAATTTCAAATGTAGCATCCTAAACATATAAAAAAGAAAATCTTAAGATACAGATAAGTACAGATTTATTGTCAACAGCTGCACTTTCCCTCACCTTCCTTTCCTGTGGAACATGAGGCTCACACAACAGTTAATATTAAAAATGCACCTAGCTTAAAACATGCTAAAGAAAATCTTCCACATAGCTGTCGCCATCTCCTGTGCTCATAGCCCAAGAGCTTTTTGGGGATGAGTTATAGTCTTATGTAGTGTACTTGACTACATAACCCAGGTACCAAATATTTCTCAGCATGCACCACAGCAGCAGTGAGCTGGCAAAAGTTGCCCCTTTTGCACTGACCTGAGAACTGTTTCACAGTTTCTCTTTTAATGATTATGTAGGACTGGAGAAAGGAAAGGGAGGTCCCAGATCAGTGCATGAGAGGATCTTAGGGGACTGAAATCCGCATCACATGCCCTAACACAGGTGCAGCGTGGAGGCTCCAATGACATCTTGCTAGACACAACACTGAGCAGAGTAGCAAAAAATCAAACTCTAGTCAATAATATACTGAGTTACATACAAGTTTAGACAAATATAATAAAAATTTAACAAAACAGAAACAAAGTCATAGCGTGTTTATATATGGCAGTGCTACCACTTGTGTGAGTGATCTGATATAGTCAATGAATGAAAGCAAATGGTAGTCAGGAAGACACAAGGCTGTCATGAGGACACACACTCACACACACACACGCACGCCCACACGCCCACACACGCACACTAACCTGGAGGTAGGCAGCTGCTTCTGTTCTCCCTCACAGTAACTGTCCTGTCCTCTCCAACATCACAAACTGTTTTGTGATCATCGAAAACAATAAGTGATGCACCACAGACAAACAGTGTATTCCTACTGCACTTCATCCAGACAGAAAATTCAACAGTAATAATAATAATTATAACAATAATAACATTTTAGCATAGACACTGCAGAGCATTAAGTCTATTCATCATCCTCGTCCTCGTCCTCGTCCTCATCCTCGTCTTCTTCGTCATCATCCTCATCGCCATCTTCATCATCCATGCTGCTCTTCATCACAGGTTTAGGGGCCATTCCCATCATGCCCATGCCCATACCTGTGCCCATGTTTGCACCCATGCTCATGCCCATGCCGCCAACCTTGCCCTTTGACTTGTAATCAGCGATGTCCTGCAAAGGAGAGGAAGAATGATTTTTTAAGGCTTAAAGCTGATTTGTTCAAAAGTTGCACTCCAGCCTTGTTCAACATAATCTCTATCTGCTGAATGTGTGAGCAGGGTCGATAATTACACGCTCAGATTTTGATGTGATCCCAGTGCTTACAAAAAGAACTGGTCGCCCGTTCTCCATCACAAGGAGGTAAAAAATAAAAAATGTGCAACGTTTAAGGTGCTGGGGCCAAACAGTGAATTCTTTGTTATTGTTTTTGAAACTGCAATTTGAAAAACAGTTCGAATATCTAAGGCTAGGATGATGATTATATGCCACATTGTTCAGGATTGGCAAATAATTCATCATTGATGAATCATTATTCATTACTTCATATAATCACGTCATTTCATTAATAATAAAAATTGTGAATGATTGCGATACGTATGCGATACATAAGCCTAATATCTGAAAAATAAGGCCTAGGAAAATATGAAAGGAGATTTTTGAATGGGAATTTCTATATATTTATATATATATACACACACAGTCCTGTGCAAAAGTTTTAGGCAGGTGTGAAAAAGTGCTGCAAACAAGGAATGCTTTCAGAAATGGAAGTGTGAATCATTTATTTTCATCAATGAACAAAATGAAATGAAATGAAATGAATGAAATGAAAATGCAGTGAATGAACAAAAGAGAAATCTAAATCAAATCAATATTTGGTGTGACCACCCTTTGCCTTCAAAACAGCATCAGTTCTTCTAGGTACACTTGCACAGTTTTTGAAGGAACTCGGCTGGTAGGTTGTTCCAAACATGACTGTGTTTTTTTTTCAACTGTTTCCTAAAACCTTTGCACAGTACTGTATACATATATTATATACTGTGTACATAAGTATATAAATAGCAAGGCCAATAAGTAATTTGTTAATGAGATTGCATGTTTGTCTGTTTATGGGATGTCCTTGTATTTCCTAGTATTTAAATATCAACGTTTGAAACTTTCATAGATCACAGCACCTTGTGTATCTGACCGCCCCGCTTTCAACTGAGCTGAAAATTGCAAAGTAAATGAAAATAAATGGCACGTATTATTTGGCTGCATACCCCTTGCAAGCAAACACTGCATCAAAACCCGGTGACTTCACCTAATTGCTGCTTCTGCTTAAGTTTTCCAGGTTTTTCACATCGCATTTTTCAGTTGTTTATTCTGATAGCTGTCTGTCTTATAGCCTAAATAATAAGCCTTCTGAGATGAAATAGGTGTGTCCAGACACACTAAAATGTTTAGAACTCGGGTACTTCAGATTGCTAGTTGGACTGAACTAAAATATGATGTTGGTTTCTTGATTAAGCATAGGCCTGCACCTGAACTTAGAATCTCAACTGAAAGAAAACTGACCTGCTGCCTGGGAAACTAACCCACACCATCATGTCCTGTCATGGAACACTTATAAACGATTGATCTGCAGACCTTAAACTCAGTCCATGATCAGTGTTCTGCACTGCACTGTTAGACATTACCTGCTGGTACTTGTCCTTTAATTTGTTTGATTTCATCACGTAAGGCTGTTTATGGGCATCAGTGAGATTGTTCCACATCTCCCCAAGTTTCTTGGCCACCTCTCCAATGCCCAGGTGTGGATATTGGGCCTTGATTTTAGGACGATGCTCTGAGCAGAAGATGAAGAAACCGGAGCTACGGAAAACAAAACAGATGTAAACTAGCTAGTGCTTTATTTAATCCCTCCATAAAAAGCTAATTACACAGTAATTAATATGAATTGTTACCTTTAAATGCAATGAATAATTCAGTAAATACAATCAAATTGATAACTGTGTGTTAATGAACTTGTAAACCCAGGAGCAAGTCCTTGGGAGGTGTAAGGGATCATAACTACAGTGTTAAGGCATATTTCTTAAAAATATCACTAAGGCATGAAATGTCATAAACACTGTTGTTTGGAGAGAAACTAGATAGCAAAGCTATAGGGTTCGTTCTGATGGTCGCAGTGCCGACTCACGGTGGTCTCTTGGGGGCATTGGGGTCCTTCTTCTTTCCTCTCTTGCCGGTGTAGTGCATCATTTCCTGATCATACCGCAGTTTGTCCTGCTTGGCCATGTCCTCAAACCGACATTTCTCTTTTCCTGACATTGCCTAAAGAAGGAAAAGCAAAAGTCAAAACAGAAAACAAATATCTCACTGCAAAAGCTGGATTTCGGGGCGCAGACTTGATGGTGACCGAGTTGTTCAGTCCCCCGCTTGCAGCAGCTGAGTCAACGAAAGATAAAATCAACTAACCTTCCATCGCATAGAGCACTTTTTGGAGAATTCAGCAAAGTTGACTGGAATCTCGGGACTCTTCAGCTTGTGCTCCTCACGACACGTCTGAACAAAGTAGGCATAGGCGGACATCTTGCCCTTGGGCTTCCTCGGGTCCCCTTTAGCCATCTTGGTCAGAAAAGGGGGGGCTGGTGTTCGATACTGCTTTCAGATCACGAATGTTTGTCTGGAGAAATAAATAGCATCAACAAATAAATAGTGACTTCATATATACAAGATGGAAAATCCTTCACCGTAAATAATCTCCATGCGTTCAGAGCCGCAGAAACGCTGGGCAGACTTAAGAAAGCCGAGCCCATTAAAATTCTGTGTTGAGGTGATGCTTGTCATTTCGCAGAAGGCTGGACCAGCAGACCCTCCCTTACTGTGTGGGGGATGTGAACTGATTATTAATGAGACTGATTGTGGCTCAGTGTCCTATATTATCATGCATTAATCTCTATTTTTGTTTTGGGTGGAACACACTTTCATCCGTCGCTTCAGTCTGAGAGCTGGTCTTGGAAATTCACTGGGAAACTTCAAAAAGGGACCTTTTTTCATGTATTTCAGGTGATATCTGCTGTTATATACTCAGGCTTACTTGTGCCTCATAAAACAAGATAAAAATCTTTATAGATATAGATTATATATATCAGGATTTATTTTCTGCCCCATACATGCCATGTTGTTTGGTCACCCCCCTCTCCCATAAACAAAAACAAATAAATAAATAAATAAATGGAATAAAATAAAAAAAATCTCAGTGCTGATTTCTCCCTGCTCAGTCCAACTTTCCCTTCTTTTATTGCACTGCTTTCATGGGCTTGAATCTAACGGTGCAAAAGAGAGGTCAACACCAAATATTCATCTTCCATTTTGTGAAATGCGTCCTCGTGAGAAGGGGTGATCTTTCTTTTTCCCGAGTCTTTCACTCGGTTTGGGTTGTTTCTCTCGTTTGTTGCTAGTTTCCCAGTTTGAAACTCACTCAGATCTCTCCTCTGCCGCTGCTGATGTGCGGCAGGATTCAGTGGCTGCTGGCTCTCTCTGCTCCCCATTCATTAAAATGGCTTCTGTAGGGGGAGCAGGAAGACTGACTAACAAAGCGGCGCACACCCCTCTTACATTTCAAGGACGATTTCAGTGAAGCCCGAGGCCCTGGCGCGAGAAAAACAAGCTTATTCACTAAAACAAACGCTGCATTTTCGCTTTCCGAGGCGTTGAAGCGCTGTCATCCCGGATCCGAAGCGCATTTAGCTGTTTGGGAAAGTTGGAGCCCTAGCTGTCGCTTGGTGCATCAGCCGCCTCTAACAAAGACTGTGCGCCAGCCATTTCCCAATGCGAGCCTCTCCGTCAAATCTGTCAAGTTCAAAAAGCTATTTGCGCACCGCGGATCGCTTTCCTTTTAATACGAGGACGTAGAGATAGTCGTTTAGAGCCGAAAACGAAAAAAATCCGCATTTTCCGCCCGCCAACGACTCATTTCTGGCTCAAATTGGCGAGTCGCTCCTGCGCGCAGGAATAGCTTCTCGTCAGTGGTTTAAATGGCCAGCCATTTTAATACGGGGCAAGAGTGAGGGGTAGAGCAGGATGGCGAAAAAGCGCAAAATCACCCTTCGGCACTCCGATCTGCGCGATATTTGGGATGGATGGATAGAGAGTGAAGAAAGGAAGCGAAAACGAATCATTTCTGCTAGAATACACGTCGCGATTGGAAGATTTTTAGCAAATGGGTCTGCGCTGGAAGAAGGGCAGAGCGATCCGGGGCCAGCCATGGTCAGCGTGGGGAATCCGGGGAAAAACACGAGAAATAACTTTTCTTTGCTCTAAAGCTCGGTGGGAAAAAACGGATAACAACTTGCACGCTTTGCTTTGCCGTTTTCGGTTTGCACGAATGAGAAAATCGGAACAACAACAACAATAATAATAATAATAATAATGCAGCTCTATTTTACATCATTGTATCGAAAACACCCCTGACAGCGCGTCTAGTAAACACAGAAAAGACGTTTTCAGTCGTACGTCATGTGATTATTTTCCCTTATGCTGCATCATTTTTAGCCCTGAATAATAATCGCGCAGAATCTCCGGCTGCAAAATGTACACAAAGTGCGTAAAGCCGGGATCGGTGTGTCAGTGTGCGCCCGTGAGGCGCTGCTGTCGGCTCGTACCTGTGCTGTTGCCTGAAGTCTCTGCTCCGTCCTTCCCTTCTCTCTGCTTTTATAAACCAGGCGCAGGATCAGCAGCTCCATCCGAGACCGCCCTCATTGGTTAGCGGCCTCGTCCGTTCAAAACAACCTCCAAAGCCGCTGATTGGCCAGCTGCTTACACACGTCTAGCGGTTCTGCACGCTGATTGGTCCAGGCGCGCGCTCTCTCTTTCAGCCAGGCTGGTGAACTTCTATTGAAATAAACAGTCTGGCTGGGAGTGTTCGCCACCCTGGAGCTTGCTCGCTCACCTGGTCAATCGCGTTTGCCTGCAAAACTAATCCACGCTTGGAGTGAAAGCTGATGAAGTGATGTGACTCTGTAGGTGTGGAGACGGCTTGCACGTGCAGTGGAAAAATGCAGCGCAGGGTTACACCTGCCTGTGGACTTTTTCCGTGAGAAGTGTTTGCAGTGTGCAGTTAGTTCCGTGAGACTTCAGCTATACTTCCTTAGACACGTTTACTGAATGAAAATGAAAAAAATATAATAAGTGGTGAGTTTGTCTCTGGGTGGTGCGGTGGCTCACAGTGAGAAGGTCCTGGGATTCATTCCCAGGCAGGATGGTCCTCGTCCATTCTGGGTGGGGTTTGCATGGGGTCATGGGGTCTTACATGGGGTCTCCCCATGTCCCATGTCTGCTTGGGTTTTCTCCAGGTGCTCTGGTTTCCTCCCACTGTCCAAGGACAGTTACGCACATTTCTGCTTTGGGTGGAGAGGCACATTTTGAAAATGGCTCAGAGTAAAGCATCTTATTTAATCAGAATCCTCGCAAAACCTTGCCATGTTGTGTATTTTTGATTCAGGGCCGATATAATTTGAAATGGATTTGAATTTGATTCCCTAGATGTTTGTTGTTTTACACCATGCCTTTGATGTCTCAGCACATTTGAAAAGGAAAGCTGCCACTAGGTGCCAACCTTGGATCATTTTCTCTCCTCTTTCCATAACCTCATTAGACACACTGTATTTTCCTTTGTTCTCATCCGCTTACTTGTCATACCCTTGTATGGAGTATGAGGTCTGTGTTCACACATTTGGGTAGGGACCTGTCAGCCAAGCATATTAACTTAGAAATATTGGCCGATGAGTTGCGTCTCAGTGTTCGTGCGGGAATTGAGGAAAGCTTATTCCGTTAGGGATGCATTTCTTTTTATAGGATATTTAATGGTCTGTATACACACATATGATCGAACAAATAGGACCCTCCAGTGAAATCATTCTTATATGTTCTGGATCTGAACAGCTAGAGCCATCCCTCTTGCTAAATGTCTTGAGTAAATTATAGCTGAGTCACTGAGGTCACTGCTGCAAGTGTGTTTATGTGTTAAGATGAACACAGACAGGCTCAGGATTGGCCTAAAGCAATGCTCATTTCTGCAGGAGGAGGAACAACAGACTGTTCTTGACTGTGCTTATACAGGCACTAAGTATATGCAGAGTATATAAGCAGTGGCCTAGTGGTTAGGGGGTTGGCTCTGGCTCAGAAGATTGTGGGTTCGATTCCCTCACGAGTAGGTTGCCTTGAGGTACCCTTGAGCAAGGTACCGTCCCTGTCACTGCTCTAAATAGCTGCCCCCTGCTGCATGTGTGTGTATGGGTGAAATGCAGAGGTTGAATTTTGTTGTGCTGTGCTGTGTTTCACAATAACGATAATAGTCACTTTCACTTTCAGGCATCATCAGCTGTTACACTCATCTTTATTGACAAGGGTGTCCAAAAATAAAGAAAGAGAGAAGCTAAGACAGAGTTGAAAAAACGGATGTACAGGAAGTGGAGATTTTACTGTTTGCTTTTTGTTTTTTTGTACCCTCAGCTAAACTGGACCACACATAACATAGTTCCACTGCTCCACAGCTTGATGCCTGGAGGTTTAATACGCCTCTTGCCAACGGCTGGCACTGGGCATGGTGATCATGTCTAGATGTGTCCCATTCCAGTGAGAATCAGAGGAGAACACCACACTGTCATGTGATGAACGTATGACAGTGTTTAAATGCCATTGTGAAGATACCACAACACACAGCGAACCACAATGAAATGCTTTTCTGCATTTAACACACAGCAGAGCAGTGCCCTGAGGAGCCGTGATGGGCATGGTACCTTGCTCAAGGGTACCTCAGGGAAACCTACTGGTCTGGGACTCACAACCCACAACCTTCCGATCCTGGGGCCTAATCTCTACTAGGCCAGCTCTGCAGCAATAGCCCCTGGCGATCTGAAACTGAGGCCAACCCAGAGCCTGAAATCCAGTTAGAAGATCCTCCTGAGACGATCAAGGCCGATGTTTAGAAATACCTGCATCTGCAACATGCAATTCCTTCTCCCTCCTTTCATTTACACCCGATATTCCCAAAATCAGAAGTAGCACATTGTGGCGTGTCTACATGCATAAATCATGGTCCCCCTCATGCTTTTGAGTGCCCTTCGGGTTCTGAAACCGATTCTTTCACCATGAGTATCAATAATGAATGGAAGTCAAGCTACTGAAGACGCTTCATTATTTTGGGTTCAGTGTCTCCTGCACAAAAGGGCATTCTGGGAAGAAAGGAGAATTGAAAGCAGACCTGTGCCACATTAAAACACGAGCTTTACAGGTTAAGGTGAGGGGCCGGCGGTGGCGTTTACAAAATCATCTCTAATAAATGTACAATCCTGCAGAGAACAGCAGGGCTTGCTTGCAGTCTAGCCTGTCTGAGAGCAGAGGAACCGCCCAAAGCTGTGAATGTGACCCCACACTTCCCCTCCCTCCCTCCCTCCCTCCCTCCTCCTCCTCCTCCTCCCTCTCTCTCTCTCTCACTGCAGACTTTCTTGCAGCGGTCTGTGGTCTCTGTCTCGGTCTAGGGCGACAGGCCAGTCACACAGAACATTTACAGTCCTGAAGACCGAGGACACGACTGTTTAGGGTTGTCTCTGTCCCCTCTCAGTCCTCTCGCACGTGCTTTTAGCCATGAGGACACTCCGGACGTGGGCTCTTGTTGCACTGCTCTCTCTGCTAGCAGCCAAAGGTAAGCCAAGTCCTCCCCTCTTTTTTCGAGCCCCGCTGCCCTTCTTGATCAGACCTTTCCTCGCGTGTGTCCGGACGGCCTGTCTCGCAGCTCTCGCAGCTGTTCGGGCACCGCTGTCTTTGTGAAGCGGACTGTCTGCTCCGCACGCCTCGATCTTTCCGTCCTCTCTCTGAGGAGCCCGAGGGTTTTCGCAGATGGAAGTGTCAGGAAAAGGGTTGTGGTTTGCTGTGTAATGTCCCCACATGCCGGTCCTGCACAGCGTCAGCCTCACCGGCTGGTTTTGCCTCCGTGAACGCGCAGCTCGCCCGTGAAAGGTGTGGCTCTGGAGTGAACAGCTGGAGGAAGCATCAGTGCTGTTTTGGGATGAAAAGCGGATGAAAGCGGTGCATCTGCACATTTCCCTGAAGGGAGTTATTGCTGCCAGTCTCATGCGTTTTCACTTTTGTTCTAAATGTGTCCGAATAGCGATCCAATCAGCCCCGTTAACAATGGCCGCCCTCTTCACTGCTGCGTCCACAGCTGGCCAGGTGGACCAGGCACTGATTTGGGTTGTGCGCATGCGCCTGCACTGGGGTGGGGGTTCAGGTACAGCATGCATGCAGTTTTTTTAGGAGACTGCGGATTATGGGGAGATACCATCCGCTTTCCAACACGGGGAGGTGGCTTCATGCATGTCACTTTGCAAGGGCACCAGGTTGACCCAGGGCCTGGTTTGCAGCATCCTCTGCTCAGTGGCAGGTTGAATGTGTGAGTGAAATGAGTCTTGCTGCTGAGGTTCCTGAGCAGTGATGCAGCAGGGGGTGCACCCCCCCTTAAACCTTGCAGTATTCTACCCAAAAAAAAAAAGACTACACCTAAAGGAGCAGCTGGATCCAGTGGAAAGACTGCATTTCTGGCCTGAGCTGGCAAAGTCCCAGCCGCACCCGGGGCTGTGTGCTAGATCCACGCTTGTAGCCATGTGCTTAATTGTCTGGTACCAAATAATTCAGTATTTCTGCATGGGTGTGTAATAGGCAAAGGTGTTGCCTGGTTTCAGGTGTCTGCTCGTCCGCTGTTTGACAGCGAGAGCCGCCTTCATTATAATCAAGCTTGCTGCTTTTGGCTCTGATTTGGATTTCATTTTTCATGGGTGAAACCTAGTTCTTCTTAAAGATCTGGTTAAAAAAAAACAACTAATCTCTAAATGTTTGGAGTACATAGCAGTGGGACTATGAGGTTACTGTAGGTTACAAAAACTAAAGTCCCCCAACTAGCAAGAAATATCGTTCATGCAGTGCATTTGTTCTAAAGACAAGTCATTTATTGCTTTAAGAAATCAATATATTTCTGGTTTGTGTTTGTACATCTTGCATTAATAATAAGAATTGTGAATATCTTGCACATCTGGCATTTAGGGAAAATACCAGATGTGCAAACACCACCCTTTCAGATTTTAGTTAAAGAAGGAAATATCTGACTTCAAACCTTGGCTGATGGAATAAATCTAGTGTGTAAATCTGATTCAAGCATTGTTTAAAATGTCAGCAATATTTTGACAAGTGAACCAACGGAAATGGGCCCCAAAGACCTCAGAGTAAAGCTGGGAACTATTCATTTGTAATCTGATTGGTTCAATGGAACTCCATTAATATTATGTTAAACCGATTAGCCCGCCTCATGTTTTCTTTGTACATCTAACGCACTCCTGATCTTATCTGTTGAATATATAATAACTCGTTATATAATAATTAGTCGTAATATACAACTAGTTCTCTCAGATTCTGATTTAAACCATGTACACCGTGCAGTCGTTCCCCTGTTAAAGTCGTGTTTATGATGCAGACAGATCTAGCCTGGGCAATTTCACCCTGGTTCTTTCAGCACCAAAACAAGACTATTGCCTGAATTGTCAAACATTTCTCCTTTCACCGTGTACTTTGAGAGAGAGAGAGAGAGATAAGCTGCGTGTGGTCATATGACCCAGTGACACTATGCTGAGCTGGCCTGGCAGTGGCACAGGGGCCGGCTGCTGTTTTCATTGCTGTTACTAAATCTGGCATGAGCGCAAAGGCCTGAGCAGACTGCGTGGTTCAAGAGGGAGAATGAGAGAGGGGGAGCGAGACGGGCAGGCTTGACAGAGAATTAGAAAAGGGTTCTTTGTTTTAATGACCTGTTCTGAGACCTAGTCATCAAAAATGTGGAGGGAGAACGTCTCACTTTTGTGCTCAGGACTAAAAATGCGTAGCGGAACCACAGTTGGCGATAAAGGTACAGCGTGGAGTGAAGTCATTGTGAGAGAGTGCCAAAATCGCACAAACTGAAAACATGTTTGTCCTTTTGTCAGACAGTTGCCAGGGAGAAATCATGTCTCGCACTCAAAGCACTCAAAGTCCATCAGAATGACACAAATGGGGAAAGAATCCTCCTTGAAGTGTCTTTCTTGCCAGCTCTGTGGACTACAAAAGGGTTTTTGTTCTTGAGTTCTTTGCACATCCAGAAACAAGCTGTCATTGCTTTGACTCTGTTAACATCCAGAGGGGCTGGAGTGTGTTCGTAGAGCTGTGGAATTTGTGTCTCGATAAGAGGCACAAATTGTGTCTTGAAAACAACAGGGAGCTGATATTTGCCTGCTCTTGAAACTGTAAATTTGCTTTTTAATATATAACCAACAAATACTGACATAAGGGCAGCGGTGGCCTAGTGGATAGGGAGTTGCCCCTGCATCGGAAGATTGTGGGTTCGATTCCCTCACCAGTAGGTTGCCCTGAGTTACCCTTGAGCAAGGTACTGTCCCCGTCACTGCTCCACGGGCGCTTTCAATAGCTGCCAACTGCTGCACGGTGTTTGCATGGGTTCAATGCAGAGGTCCAATTTGTGGTTCGCTGTGTGCTGTGACCTCGCAATGACCAGGGTTGTCACTTTCACTTTTTCACTTTCATATGTCAGGGTAACGCGCCTTCTTTCTGTTTATTGGATTATCACTTAAATTCAGTTTAATCGCTTAACAGGTTTGATTCTGCCAGGTTTGAAAATCTCTTGCAATCCTGTTTCTGTTAACCGTCACTGAATCCTGTGGTTTAACATTGAATTTTTACTGTGGAGCTCGTGTTCTGGTCCTGGAAAGCCTGGAAAGTTTGGCACTTACACCTTCTCAGACACTCTCACTACTCCTGGTTAAAAAAAAGAAAAAAAGATGAGTTGAACCAGATGTGTGTGAGCAGGCAACTCACCAAATAATCCTGGACGCCAGCTCTCGAGGACCTAAGATGGAGTTCGCTGGTGCTTTTAGGGCCAATAGCGGACTAAATCATCAATATGGACATGGAATTAGTGGGGATAAAAGAGAAATGACATTTTTCTTGGAGCAAAGAATCAACTTTTTAAGAGGTGCCATTAAACTTGAAGTAACTGTTGAGTATTTTGAGCTTTATTAAAGAAGATATAACATATTACGATAAAACCCAGAACACGCGAACACTGTACCGACACTGTACCGACACTGTACCAAGGTCTTAGACACTAAAAGCTTAATTTGTTTAAAGAGCGCTAACATTAGAAAATATGCCATCTAAAACGCAGACGTTACAGTGGGCTTTGGAGTACAAGCGAATGTGTTCACCTGTGTTGTTTTTACAGTTTAGGTTTTTTGGAAGAAATGAATGTATTTTACTGCGTTTATTTAATCCTATTTGTTGTCATAGTAATGTCAGAAAAAGAAGGACGTATTTATTGAACCCTTGGCAATTTTGTGCTTTATTGTAAATTTAGGTGTACAGTAAATAACTTTCACAATTGTGATGATTTAGATGAGGTTATCAGAGAAGGCTTTTCTGCGTGTTTTACATTCATGTGTTCTAAGCATGTAAATGTGTCTTCCAGGCCTGGGGCAGGATCTCAGTCTTTCTGATGCTTTTGCTGATGCCGATGATGGGAAATCTCGTAAGTGCAACCAAACACAGCAGGCTGTGCCATTAGAGCTTTTCTCATGAAGTTTTTGTTAGCCTAAGTAAACCACAATGATCTGAAGCCTAGAACCTGCCTGACTTCACCTGTTTTGTTTCCCACAGCTACTGCTAAACCCAAAGCAAAAGATCCAGCAGGTGGAGCGGGAGCACTGGCGGGTAATAACCACAACGTGATGTTAATTTTCAGATAATTATTGCTTCACTAAGCATCATTATTACTTGTTGCTCTCCATTGCTATTCTAAGCAAAAACACCTCGAAGAAGTGAAATATCTCTTACTTTCATTTTTTGCAGTGGCATTTGCGAGGTTGGACAGTTGTTCAACCTACGAGAGATTTTGTAGCGCAAATTAGAATATTTTGTCATACAGACAAGCTAATATTTTCATGGTTCAAACTTGAATTAAAAGAATGCAGTGGTTGCTGCAAAAGAAAATATTTGTGATCAGTCAGCTGAGCAGTCTATGATCGAATAGCCAAATAAATGTTAACCTGACGTTGTTGCTCTGCAGACCTAGACCTTGCGGACGTATTTGATGACCCTAAGCCTACTCTTAAACCCCCCGTCCAACCCAAAGACCCCGTCAAACCTAAGCCAGGTGAGGGCCATTATTCCAAAGTTATTTGGGAAAAGAATATTTTTGGTGCATGCTGCTGTGCTTCTCTCTAAGCTCTAGCTTCTCATAACTAATGCACGAAGAGACAATGCTTTAACTAGTAGCCACCACTGTGCCTAAGCTGCTTACTTAAGTTATGAAGGCTGGACATGCTCTACAGGAATCAGTGTGCTGCTTGATTAAAGATACTCCTTGTGTCCAGGGTTCTAGTTTGTTCTTCTGGCACATATTGATTTTCTGTGGCCCCATTTTGTGCAGCACTGTTGCGCTTGCTCTACAGATGAATGACCTATTGCTCCAAAGTACTTGATGAAAACCAAGAGCCAAGCTACACATCCATGTGATGGATTGATCCAAGGATTAGCCAACAAACTGGCTGAGAGAGAGTCTTTCCTACAGTAGGAATTTCTTTTTTAAGGGCAGTTTGACCCACTGATTGAGACCAGGGCTCTAATACAAAAAAAACACAGAATTCTTAATGAAGACGAATGTTTAGAGCAGGAAGTTAAAAAACAACTACATAAGAATTTTCCGTAGTGTTAACATATGTGCTTAAGCAGTAAAATGATCGATACCCCTTCCAGTTGGGATGCGGTGTAATTTAAACCAGGCTCATTTTCTGGCCGTTTTAAAAGCGCATGATGTAAAAGGACAACGTTTTAAAACACTGATTCAGAAATGCCTTTCTAGTGCATGTAGTGCTGTACTGTAACGAAGATGCCTTGTTTTAGATCCTGTCAGTGTTCTGTTTGAATCCTTTCTCGAGTGCGCTCAGGAGCGCTGTGTGTCTGTCCCTAACCCTACTAACATGCTAGCCTTTTCTGACAGAGGAGACCCGTTCTGATTTCTTTGCACCCACTGTGCGGCCAGCTTTGTTGCCCCGCACCACTGCCAGACCCCTCCGAACGTCTGTTCCCCCTCGCAAGGTCCAAGATGGTGTGTACTGTTTCCAGTCACTCCCTCAGTCGAGCCGTTCACTGTCCTTGAGTTTGTGTGTCCATACGATTCAAAGCACATCAAGGAAAAGGGCGCCTTTTAAAATGAACTGTAATTCTCAGTTGCATTACGTTTGGCATTTTACAAGCCTGGCACTGTTGCCTGTTGTGCTTCGAATTGCATAAAAATCTAGATAGTCAAAAATATTTTGATGTGAGTTAATCATCCACAAAAGTGAAGAAACATTGTCCCCATAGTCTTTGTCCATTCTTGTCTGTTCTGTGCACTTAAATGTCTCATGTTTTGATGTGCTGCATATTTCTACAATGAATATATGGAAATATGGCCAGTCCGCATGTACACTGACCAGCCGGAACATTAAAACCACTTGCCTTAGATTGTGAAGGTCCTACTTATACTGTCAAAACTACTGTGATGCATCAAATTCCACAAGATCTCTGAAAGTATGCCATGGTTTCTTCATCAAGACAGCAGCAGATCTCTTAAGCCCATAAGTTGTAATGTGGGGGCTCCAGAGAAGAGTCTAGTTTGTCCAACACCTCCCAAAGACTGAGTTGGACTGAGATCTGAGATTATGCAGCTCAATAAACTGTCAGCTGCAACGCGCAGAATCGATTAAGAGCTTTCCATCATAACAAACATTAATGTTTTCAGCAGTTTGTGCTACATTTGTTCTTCAGTGGAGTCAAACTAGATGGGTTAGCATTTGGTCCACTCCTAAACCAATGGGCTTTGGGCAGCCATGGCCCTGTCACTGATTCACTGGTTGTCCACTTCAGGAACATCATCTTGGACCGGTCGTTTTTTTAAACGATCTGACCAAGTAGGCAACCTATCAAAACATGGACTCAAAGCCACTCAGATTCTTATGTACATGTTGGTGTTGGTGCACATCCTCTATTATTCTATTATTTTGAGGTAGCAATGCCTGCCTAAGAACTCTCAATGAAATGGACTCCTCTTTAACTGCTGCATGAACCACAACTCACATCCCTAAATGCCGCCATCATCGTCATCATCTTCATCATAACCATCTAAAGCCATTTCTTCTCGTTCTGTGTTCTGTGGTAAACTGCAGCTGCAATACTGGATGGCAAAGGCACATCAGTGAATACATATGGTGTCTTGATGCAGCAAAATTGTTGACTTTATTTTTTAGATGTAGTTGATCTCGACCTTGTTGATGCTTTGGACCCCAAAAATGACATTGGAGGTAAAGGAAAAGACTCTGGCAGAGAAGGTGAGTATTGTCAGGTTGTGTGTTTTTTTTTACACTGTGTGAACTGATTTGATGATAAATGTAATGGGTAATGTGCCCATCATAGTGTTTGTACTTGTTTGTTTTGTAAAAGATTTGGTCCAAATTTTGCATATGTAATGCAAGTCTGAGGATACAAAACAAACAAAAAAAAAGAAAATGAAACATTGCTGAAACTATGAAATGGACCAGAAGATTTGGTGGTTTGATGTCTTACAAATCTAAATTGACAACTGGCAGTGGGATTCACTCTCGGGAAGTGCTGTTGGTCAGACAAGGCACCGTAACTTAAATTAAGTTGTCGGAAATCAAGTCAATTTCAGAAGGAGATTCGGTTCTCACTGGCTGAGTGGCTGGCTTGACTGCTAATGGTTTGGGCTGCTGCTTGAGCAGAAATGTTTCCTCAATGTTCTCACTGGAGAAATATTAATGTGAGACATTTTGGGCTCAGATTTGACTCTGACAATGGTGAGTCATCTACTTCTGCTTTGTAATATTAACAGCGCCGGATTAAAGAGGAAAAAAATCGGAACAGAATGCGATCTGCAATGCTGTTCATTTCTTTCACCATGCAGGGCGCATTGATACCATGGAAATGACTTTAAGTGGGGAAGGGGAAGGTGCTTCATGTGGAGAAGGGGAAGGTGATCCCGAGCCCACTGTGCCTGGTGTATCCACGGCAACTAGCTGCAACCCAGTCTCAGAGGGGCAGCAAAGTGAACGTCCAGAAAATGCTGTAGATGCAGTGATAAGTGTAAGAGATGAACTGAGGAAAATCGGTGCTGTTCTGTGTAACATAAGCCTTACACTTAAAGAACTGGCCCTAAAATGAACTCCACCACTTAATGAGATTTTGACGTTCTTGCTGGCAGCTACATAATACAATATGCATGAAGATACAGTACACATCACACTAAGGCGCCATGATGTGACAGCTTGTGTTTATACATATACATGTGTTTCTACCTTTTAAGTACATGGTGAGCAGTTAATACAGTGATAGCCATAATTGTATTGATCATGAACGCCAAGAGCATTTTCTCCATTGGAAATACTCCAGTGTCCCCTCCTGTGGCAGAGGCAGGCCCTGACTTTGTTTTATGTTGTGAAGCACACAAAGACCACGTACCTGCACGTTTTGCTAATTTACAAAGTCATGCTATCAGTGTCTGGCAGATTTTAAGCTACCCTACAGTCCCAGTGAAGACCAGGTTAAAAACATTTCACTTTAGAAGACATTAGATCTGAAGTGGGTACCAACAGTCAGTTGAGTAGTTAAGTGCTTCATCAAGCTGCAATACAAACACAGCCCTCTATATCACCTTCATGGTAAAGCGCAGAATCGCATCATGCTTCAGAGGTCAGGAGTGGGTGTGTTGTCCACATCAAAAGCAGTCGGCTGAAGAAGCACTTTTTTGACTCCGACGAGACACTGATGGCAAGCTACCTAGTTCTTGAAAGTAATCCTGAAGCAGTTGTATTCTAGATGCATGCAAAAGAGAAAAAATACTTTGCTGTGTGCTTGTTCGTGACCTGAATCTTTGGAGAAGCCTGTTGTTCACTTGGCAATCTAGTGAAGTGAACACTCTTTTCTAGTTGATGATCTATTTGTCGCTCCATGCCAGCTCACCCAGTTTATGGATGTTTCAAAGATGTTGCTAAGTAAGTTAAATGTAAAAAGATATGTTTGTCAGCATGCACCACTGTTAAGATGCAAAGCTACAGATTAGTTATTACTCTCTGGCCAAGAGTCACCTGAACGTGGCATCCATTCTGCTTGTTGAACATCCCACTTACAAAACCGTGGACCATGAAGCCTTTTTGGTGTCATAGTAGCTACAAGTGTTCTGGGAAAGTTTTGATGCAAGGCTGTGGAGATTCACTTCCATTTAGCCAACAGAGCATCACTTTTTAAAGGTGTTAAAGTGAAACAGTTTCAACAGTTATCTCAGATTTGGGAACTGTGTGGGGCAATCTGATAAAGGTGTTGGAGGTGGGGGTTGAGGTGACAGCAGACCCAATATCAGAGGAGGAAATGGTGGTAAGAAACTCAGAAGATTGTTAAGGGTGAAACTTTAATGCCATGATAAACTCTGTATGTCTCTTATGTGTCCTATCATCTTCTTCGTCTTCTTCTTAGTCTTTCGGCTGCTCCCATTTAGGGGTTGCCATAGCGGATCAAGTGGATGCTGCATCTCACAACCAACTTGTGGAGCATAAGCACTAACAACATTCATCATCACACCTTCAGCTTCCAACTTCAAACTCATCACCCTTCCTGATACACTCTTCACATACAGTTCCTTCAGGATAACACCTACTCCATTTCTCCTTCTATCCACACCATGGTAGAACAGTTTAAACCCTCCTCCAATAGACCTGGTCTTACTACCCTTCCATCTAGTCTCTTGCACATGCGAAATGTCAGCCTTCCTTCTCTCCATCATATCAGCTAATTCTCTACCTTTACCAGTCATGCTGCCAACATTCAAAATCTCTACCCTCACTTCCACTCTTCGACCCTTCCTCTTCTTCTTCCGGACATGCCTTCCTCCTCTTCTTCTTCTCCTTTGGCCAACAATAGCCCAGTTTCCACCAGTACCCTGTAGGCTAACAGCACTGGTGGTGGTCGTTGTTAACCCGGGCCTCGACCGATCCGGTTTGGAAGTCTGTATCGTTGTCTGCATATTGATTTGGCAAATTTTTACACTGGATGCCCTTCCTGACATAACCCTCCCCATTTGTCCGGGCTTGGGACAGTCACGAAGAAATACACTGGTTTGTGCATCCCTAGTGGCTGGGTTATGTGTTCTTTCATCACTTACCTTAATTCTGGATGGTTTTTCTTCACGATTTAATCCAGCTTCTCCTTTAACAAGCCCTAGTTCGTAGATTGAGAAGGTTCTTCTAATGGACTGTCACCCTATATGTCCTTTTAACCAATAACGCTGCATGGTTATTGTCATTTCGCTACAAGAATGATAGTTTTTCATGCAATGTCTTCTCACTGAATCTGAATAGCTGCTATCTTTATTTGTACTTGGAAACCCAGATGATTCTCTCCTTGGATGTCAGGACCTCTCAATTGAATTCCTCTTCCTTGGTCCTGATTAGGACTCTCCTCTGTATGAGGTCTCAGTACTGGGGGCATTTGAAAAGTTGTATGAGTGATGACGTATATGTTTTTGTAGGTGGTGCTTTATCGGATGACGACCTAATTGATTTGCCAAAGGGTGACACCTACGAGCCTGACAATGGGAAAGGTAGCGAACATTTTTCTTTTATGCACATTTTTGTGTTTATGAAGTGGAGTGTCTTAAAACAAAGCCTGGAGTCTGTGGATGCAGACTTCACTCTCGGGAAGTGCTGTTGGTCAGACAAGGCACCTTAAATTAAGTTGTCGGAAATCAAGTCAGTTTCAGAAGGAGATTCGGTTCTCACTGGCTGAGTGGCTGGCTTGACTGCTAATGGTTTGGGCTGCTGCTTGAGCAGAAATGTTTCTTCAATGTTCTCATTGGAGAAATATTAATGTGAGACATTTTGGGCTCAGATTTGACTCTGACAATGGTGAGTCATCTACTTGTGCTTTGTAATATTAACAGCGCCGGATTAAAGAGGAAAAAAAAATCGGAACAGAATGCGATCTGCAATGCTGTTCATTTCTTTCACCATGCAGGGCGCATTGATACCATGGAAATGACTTCATGTGGAGAAGGGGAAGGTGCTTCATGTGGCGATGGGGAAGGTGATCCCGAGCCCACTGTGCCTGGTGTATCCACGGCAACTAGCTGCAACCCAGTCGCAGAGGGGCAGCAAAGTGAACGTCCAGAAAATGCTGTAGATGCAGTGATAAGTGTAAGAGATGAACTGAGGAAAATCGGTGCTGTTCTGTGTAACATAAGCCTTACACTTAAAGAACTGGCCCTAAAATGAACTCCACCACTTAATGAGATTTTGACGTTCTTGCTTTTAGATTGAAACGGAGCTATAAGGCTGCTTTTTTTGCAGGTTTTGGGGGCCAGGGTCATAAACGGGGCTAAATATTGCTGGTAGCTACATAATACAATATGCATGAAGATACAGTACACATCACACTAAGGCGCCATGATGTGACAGCTTGTGTTTATACCTTTTAGATACATGGTGAGCAGTTAATACAGTGATATCCATAATTTTATTGATCACGCCAAGAGCATTTTCTCCATTGGAAGTCCTTCATTAAGCTGCAATACAAACACAGCCCTCTATATCAGCTTCGTGGTAAAGCGCAGAATCGCATCATGCTTCAGAGGTCAGGAGTGGGTGTGTTGGCCACATCAAAAGCAGTCGCCTGAAGAAGCACTTTTTTGACACCAACGAGACACTTGATGGCAAGCTACCTAGTTCTTGAAAGTAATCCTGAAGCAGTTGTATTCTAGATGCATGCAAAAGATTAGGAAATATCTTATTCAAGGAGCTTCAGTTTGAACAGCGCTGTCTCTTTCAATAAAGGAATCATTAGGTGGCCCAGGTTGCTGCATTGCTGATAATTTGCATGTTGGAGTCTCTGTAATGTGAGCTTTGCTGTCTCATATGGCAGGCATGATGCACTTTAAGAATGAATGTGAGATAGCTGAGGGTTCAGCTACTTTCCTGTCGGAAACTTGTGTTGCTAAAAGCTGCATTATAATCGGGACCTGGAGAGACATGGATGAAATGATTCCTATTCGTTTACTTTCTAAACAGGTGTCTCATTTATTAAATCCACTAAAATCGACTTATTTTTATATGAAGAGTGTACTTTAATATCTGTGGCACACTCTTCATTGCTTGTCTGCGGTCATTTTTACAGGAGCTTTGCATGAACGTCATTTTCGTTTTCACATATTCACCCGTACAAGTGATTCACATTTGAGGCTTTTTCAGTTACAGTTGCACAAAGTAGACGGAGATGAGAGGAGCATGTAGAAGTGAGGGTTCTTGCTAGTTATCCAGCTTTTAACAATGTCTAGTTCTTGTCCGTTATAATTTTCTTTAGCACGCAATGCTCACATTTATGTAGTCGGAATAGTCTGAAACAAATAATAATGTTTAACCTCATATGAACATAGCACATTGTGATGTTTATGTACTTTTGTTTGCAATCCCAATTCAAAAAAATCTCACACATTTTATTAACAGAACATTGAAAGAACTGAGACACTATACTGTTTCTTTAAAGATCGAAGCTTTTTGAGTTTAATAGCAGCAAAATGTCTCAAAGAAGTTGGGAAAGGGCCATGTTTACCTCTGTGTAGCATCCCTATTCCTTTTAACAGCAATCTGTAAGCAAGTGGGCACAGAGGAGACCAGTTGTTGAACATTTTGGAGACCGTGGCCCTGTTCTCTTCTGATTTAGCTGCTGAACACTCCTATGTGTATTTATTCCTATTTTTTGTTTTTCTGACATGGCAAATGTTTTTATATGGTCAACAGTCTGGAGTGCTGTTGCACAACATGCTGTTGAAATTGGCACAGTACGTGGTTTAGCATGGCTTGCTGAAATAAGCAAGACCTTTTTATTCTGAAATTGTAGACGCAGTATTTTGCTGTTTGGTGAACGTCTGCCGGCTTTACTTTTGAGGAGCTCGGACTCTCTAAGATGCTTTTTTTATAATCAGTCATGCTACTGACCTGTTACCAAACCTGATTAATCGCAAAAAGTGTTCGCCTAGCTGTTTTTTTTCACTCTAATTCAAAAAGAGTTAGTAATTTTCATGAAATAGTTCAGTGTCTCAGTTTAAATATTTGCTATGTTCGCCATGTTCTGTGGCGAATTAAACATTTAGGAATTTAGTTTAGAAAATTTGCAGAATTCTGATTTTATGCACATTTAACACACCCAGCTTTTTTGGAATCGGGATTGTGTTTTTACATTGTTATATGTATTTTACATGGTCATTTATTTTACTTTTACTCATGCATTTAATAAAGTCATAATAAAAGCAGCCTTGAATTCTGCTGTTTTTCCATTGCTGTTTTAGGTTCATTTGATGTGCTTTTGCTCCATGCACCTCCACTTTTGTTGAGTGTGTAATTCTCTCAATCTGTGCAGTGGATATAAATTTGCAATATTATCCCACATCATGTTTTCTGATCTTTTGGCTGCTGCACTCTAAACATTTAAAGCTTGTAAGAGAAAAAATACTTTGCTGTGTGCTTGTTCGTGACCGGACTCTTTGGAGAAGCCTGTTGTTCACTTGGCAATCTAGTGAAGTGAACAGTCTTTTCTAGTTAATGATCTATTTGTCGCTTCATGCCAGCTTACCCAGTTCACCCAGTTTATGGATGTTTCAAAAGATTTTGCCGTGGACCATGAAGCCTTTTTGGTGTCATAGTAGCTACAAGTGTTCTGGGAAAGGTTTTGATACAAGGCTGTGGAGATTCACTTCCATTCAGCCAACAGAGCATCACTTTTTTAATGGATCTTTCCTGGTGCACAAAGGTGTTAAAGTGAAACAGTGTTGTCTCAGAGTTGGGAACTGTGTGTGCCAATCTGATAAAGGTGTTGGAGGTGGGGGTCGAGGTGACGGCAGACCCGATATCAGCGGAGGAAATGGTGGTAAGAAACTCCGAAGATTGTTAAGGGTGAAACTTTAATGGCATGATAAACTCTGTATGTCTCTTATGTGTTCTTTCATCACTTACCTTAATTCTGGATGGTTTTTCTTCACGATTTAATCCAGCTTCTCCTTTAACAAGCCCTAGTTTGTAGATTGAGATGGTTGTTCGAATGGACTGTCACCCTATATGTCCTTTTAACCAATAACGCTGCATGGTTATTGTCATTTCGCTACAAGAATGATGGTTTTTCATGCAATGTCTTCTCACTGAATCTGATTAGCTGCTATCTTTATTTGTACTTGGAAACCCAGATGATTCTCTCCTTGGATGTCAGGACCTCTCAATTGAATTCCTCTTCCTTGGTCCTGATTAGGACTCTCCTCTGTATGAGGTCTCAGTACTGGGGGCATTTGAAAAGTTGTATGAATGATGGTGTATGTATTTTTGTAGGTGGTACTTTATCGGATGACGACCTAACTAATTTGGTAAAGGGTGACACCTACAAGCCTGACAATGGGAAAGGTAGCGAACATTTTTCTTTTCTGCACGTTTTTGTGTTTATGAAGTGGAGTGTCTTAGACAGTGTATTAAGTATTTCATTTTTAGTTGTGGGACTTAAGTGTGCGGATGTGTGTGTGATTGTAGATTTTAATGTACACACAAACAACAATCAGCCACTACACCACTAAAACAACACTGATTACACAGCAGAAAGCGAACAGTCATTTCTCGAAGATGTGTAAGAAGTCGGAAAAGGGGGTGATGCTGTATGCAGTTAGTTGCAACTAAAGGCGCTAATATAATGGCTGATTGGTGTATGTATCCATTTATTTGTTTTAAACTGGGTAATCGTGACAATCCTAGCATTATCTACAACACAGTGCCCTGCTTGGTATGAGCGATGTGTGTGTTTCTGCAGGTGGGCAAGCTGGCAACAAGGATTTAGACTCTACTGATAATGACGATTATGGTAAGAATTCATTTCCCATTTCGTTTTTAATAGATAAGCAAGCCATGTAATTCCTCCGTGTTGTGTATATTCTCCTGGCTTTCATGGTTGTTGTGTTAAGTGTTATGATATTAGCCAATAACAGCCACTTTTTCAGCATGACAAACTTTCCTTTCCGCCTTTAGACACCATGGCAGAGACTGGTACCATTGCTGGCATTGTAAGCGCAGTTGCCATGGCACTGGTTGGTGCAGTCAGCAGCTATATCTCCTACCAGAAGAAGAAGTTCTGCTTCAGCATACAGCGTAACAACAAACAGTCCGTTTTACTAATATATGTCATTTCTTGTCTGCCTCCAACAGGCCTCACTGTCTGCTTTTCTTTTTCTTTTTCAGAGAGTCTGAATGCAGACATTGTTAAGGCAGACAATCCAGAAGCTGTCGTTGCTCAAGAACCTCAAGGTAAATATGACTGTAAGATTAAATAATGTGGCCTGTGATACACATGCTTGCAGACATATTATACGACCAATGTTTTGACCAATGAATTATGGATATATATATATATATAATAGACATTGTGCATATTGTGAATAAATATATCCAAATTATAAGAAGAATGAAATCATGCTTTCAGCACCAGCTTAGACCGAATGGTTATGAATTATTACTGTGATTGTATCGATTTCTAAAGCATAACTGATTATATAAATCGACACGGTCAGCGTTCTTGTAATGTGCTCTGCCCAGTGCCTGTACTCTCATTTATTTTATTGATTTTTCCTTTTACTTTTTAGTTCAACAAACTCTCCTCCAGCCCCCGAATGCCGAGCCACCCACAGAAGACAACGCAGTGTAACCTGCCCTTATTGTCTGCAGAGTGTTCAGGGTAGAAACCCTCCTGATGGGGAAAAACTCCACCTTTCCCCATCTGCACATGCTAAACGTTTCTCGTTCAAACATGATTCATTCGTTTTTTTCACCTCATCAGGTTGTTTTGTAAATATCATTTATTTAACTGTTTGCCTTCATCTCAAATAATATGACTGTTTACAATATTACTCAAAGAAAGTGGGAAATTCTGCAAAAACATGAAGAACACTGCTGTCGATAACTGAAGATGTGTGTGTGTGCCGCTTGAGACAAACTTAAATCGGACGTTCCAGCTAGCCTGACTCTCTCTGTCGGCATCGCGCTTGTATGTGGAAGTATCACTGTGTAACGAGTGACATTAATCCAAAGTGACTGAATAACCAGTATAACCAATACACATAGTCGAAAAGTGTCTGAAATCCACTTGCGTAGTGGTTATTGATAGAGGTGACCTTAAAATAACCCCCGATTGCTAAAGATTTGTTACCTTTTTATGCGCACCCTTTTCACACGTGAAGTTTTTACATGATCTGTATATATTTGCCGTGCTTTTACAGAACAACGTGAAGTGATTGTTGTACATATGAAGGTTTTTGTGTCCTAGAATCTAGCTTCTAGAAAAAACAAACAAAAAAAAAAGGGAAAAAAATCAGACTGACACTGATGTCAAACACTAACCGACAGCTGCTCACCTTTTAATTTGCTTTTGACAGTAAGTGAAAACTGGAAAGGGGCATATCTGTGTGGAAAGTTGATTGTGTTGATGAAACTGTTGACTCTTTGCTATCTGGCTTTGTTTTTGTGTGCGTGTGTTTAAATTATTGGTACACCAATGGTAGCAGTTCATGTTTCCGATGATGAAGTGAATTTGAAGATGACGTCTAGGTAGACTTGTGTGAATTAGGCCGAACAGAAGGAATAAGTAGGTGCCGAGGTCATTCTCACAAGCTAGCGCAGACAGTTTTTGTATTCCGTCTGGAATTTGCCTTTTTGAGGTTTTTTAAAGATGTTGTGCTTGTAAATTGTGTTTTGCGTGTATTCAGATTTGTACTCGAACAGTCGTAGACGTGTTTCCTTGAACACTTGTAGCAGTACATGTACGGAAATGTTTGTGTCCTCCCCGCTCTCTCCGCTCCAGAAGAATGGGGTTGTCTTAACTTATCGGCCATGTTATTTAATAGTGGAGCGTTTGGACTTTTCTCTTTTTATCCTAGTACAATCCTCTGCACCCTTTTTGCTGTTGCCTTACAGAATTTCCTGCTGTGTCCGGTAAATGTGAAGATCCAGGTGAAAGTGAAGGCCTTTTAAGTTCAGTTGTCCTGAATAGATCTCTTCTTCAGCATTAGAACTTAAGGACCAGAGGGCTCATTTTGAACAAAACAAAACGATGCACAAATGTGGTGGAGCACAGTCTGTTTACCTTTCTGAGACTTCCCAGCTTTCTCACTCGTCACGTCCTTTCTGACGCACCTTCTCAGCCACTTCCTGCTGGTGCTTTCCTTTTCTATGCCTTACCCTCTATACAAAGGGGAAAACAGCAGCACTAATAAAGAGCAGATCGCAGTACTGACTGTACAGAGAGATTGGCTGCTCCAGTTGAATGTGTTCACTAAAAGTGGTTCAACTCTTGGTAGGACATTGCAAAATTACACCCGAAGAACATCGTTTGAAGGTCCAAATTGTAGATATCTGCCATATTACAGCCAGAATGGAAAGATCTGAACATCAACCACTTGCTGTTCCTCTAATTCTTCCGCACGAATCCGGCTCCTTTTTTGCACTGCATTGACACAGTCACGTCCTATCAAGGGTTTAGTTCCATGGTAACGGTTGCTAACAAACAGAATGTCTACTGAATGTAACTTTATCCTGTGCTGCCATTTTGTTTGTTGGGATAACCACTTTAATGTAGCATCGTTGGCGCTACTCTCGGCAAAAATGCAGAACACCAAAGATACGGTATCAAGGGAGTGACCTTGTCCCTTTTACATGTGCTTTGATGTTTCTGGTGACTGTCCAGAGTTGGTTTGTACCAAAATTAGAAATTCACAAATGCCTCTAGTTTTTAAGATGAAATCTGAAGCTTTAGGGCTTGATCTTCGTAATCTGACTGTTAAAACCAGCAGATTCAACCATCTTTCGTAAGCGTGGCTACAACTATGAACAGAAATGATGTGTTTCATACAGGTCGTGAATCAGAGGTTGCAGTCTGTAAGGAATTCTGGGCTTTCCTGTGATATATGGAGAAGCAATGCTCTTTTAAAAAAACAAAAAAGGGTGAAAACACAAATGCATGCTTTAATTATCTAGCTATAACCATTTTTTCTTTCTTGCGTACTTGATTAACTTGAAGTTTGGACTGGAGTTTTCTAGGAAAAGTTTTCTGAAGTGTGTTGGATTTGCACTGCCAGTGAAGGGATTGTAGGTGCGCATTACAACACCAGTGCTGTAGATGAGATTGTAATGCTGTATCGTAGGGGCGTCGCCCGGTGGGATCGCTGGACTGTTGTCTTTAACCTCCAAAACATCTGTCTTTAGCACGGAATCTCACTTCGATCACCAGTGCCTGTTCTGTTCAGTTCAGCCTATCGCTGAAGCAGACATACTCACCACCAAGTGGAGGCAAGAGGTTATTAAAGATCTTTTGACAATTTTCACTGCTAGAATTGTAAAGTTTCTACCAAATTTTAGCACTACAATCTCCTTACTCTCACTGGCAATTCATGATAGAAAGAGATTAATGTGAACAAATGAAACAATAAAATGACTGAAACAAGACTTTCATGCTATTTCTTTTATTCTTTTCCCACTGGAATGTCAGAAGATTCTTTACACTTGGCTATAAGGCATGATGCATACTGAAAATAAAGTAATGACGATGACCTACTTGTTTGCATTTATAGCCGGGTTGTTGAAAATAAAATATATAAAAATATGGAGTAGGCAAGGAAGGAGCAATAGCGAACGAGCGTAACTATTTTAACAAAGATGGAAAAAATAAATGTACAGGTGCAGCTACAAAGTGCATGTTGAAGTTGGCGTTTGGATTCCGAACCGACGTTCAATAGAAATCCAGCACGACTGACAAGTTTTCGTAAACAGAATTTAGTCAACCCCCATTATTTTGCTTTTTTGGCAAGGTTTGCTTCTTCATTTCTGTAAAGACCCTATAGCGTCGTTCTTTCTAAAGCAGTTTAACGATGTCCCTCTAATGTTGAATTGAATAGGGGGTTCATCATTTACGAAACAACAGACGGGCGATGAGTCTGAGGCACCGAGTGCCAGAAAACTGTCACGACATGAATCGACCGGACAGCATGCGAGTGGTTAAAAAATGCATCATGCATCATCAGTTTTTTGGATAACATCGCCCTGGAATGACAAAGTGAGATCAAATACAAAAGTACCTTCAGTTTACTGAGTTATCGCACTAAATCGTGTATTAGGCTAAAACGTGTCGTGTACGAACACAGTTGGGACCTTCAAAATCAGTGATTATTTTTTTAAGAAAAAAAAAAACAATACAAATCAGCAAAAAGACTGATAAAAAAACCAGACATGAACAAAGCAGTACAATTAAGTCACATTTGAACGTTTCTTCCTATGAAAATAATTCAAATTTTTATCAGTGCTATTTTATCAATGAGAACTCGAAGCCTGTTTAAAAAGTGGCACAACAAATATATACTTAAAAATAACAGTAATCGAATATAAAAGTAGAAATATTCCCTTCAAAAAATGCTTCAGAACATGGAACAAATTCAAGTAACTAATAACAGTGTAAAAAGAAGGAGTGAGTGGCACATAGAGGCAACTGTAGGATGGCGAATAGACAAACTCACTGTTGGTGAAAGCATAAAACAATGGATAGAATATGGATCGAGTCCAAATATATTAATTCATTTGTTCCTATATACAGGTCAAATATTAGATTTTAAACAACAGTAAACCCTGACTCGAACATACTGACTATATCAATACACTGCCAAATGAAACACTATCAGCACGGTTTCACAGTTTGTTAAAAAAGGTCCAATCCGGTACTACAGCAACTTCTCTGAGGGCTTAGGAAAGTGAACATGAACGTCTACATCTCTGCGCATTACATTTTATGTCCTTGTGCACTTCTGGCTCTTGCCTGAGTGTGTGAGTGGATAAGTGCTCGTGTTCACGTACGTATTTAGACAGTGCTGTGAAGTGGTGTACCGCCATGTGAGGGTGAAGAAGTCTGTTCTGAAGAAGAGGAGATGGAACGTGAGGAAGCCTCTCTCTGTAGCTCCTCCACTTTCTTCTGCAGCTCAGCACGTAAAAATAACAGCTCCTTCAAGTTCGAAAGTGCTGGCGTCTATAAAAACAATAAAACAAACAAACAAAAAAAACCGATATGACATTCTGCTGCAATATTCTGCTCAAAATATACTTTTGAGCTTCGGGTTGTTAGCAAAGTGAATGTGAAAGTGACTATCACAGTGACCGCACAGCAAAGTAAACAGGGGACCACAACGAAACGCATCCTCTGTATTGAACCCACACAGTGTAGCCATAACCAGCGCCCGGGGAGCAGTGATGGGGACGGTACCTTGCTCAGCGTTACCTCGCACCAACCTACTGTTCTCTGTTTCAAACCCAAGACCTTCTGATACCGAGACCTAGTTCCTAAACACTATTCCACTGCTGCCCCAGTGTGCCCACAATGTGCTGTGTTGGGTTTCTACCACACTATGAATTCTGAACTTTGGCCAAAATGCTGCTTTTGTCTCATCCGACCACAAACCCCCTTCTGAATCCTCCTAGCAAACTCTGGATGTTTGACTGGGTTCGATCTGCTTTTTCTTCAGTAATAGCTTCTTTAAAGCCACCCTGTCCTACAGGCCAGTTGTGTACAGAATTGTATGTTGTGGAATGTGACAATTTGACAGTGACATTTGTTCTGATTTGCAGGAAGCCCTTCATGAGGCATAAGGGCAATATTCTTCACCAGAGTAAAGCTGGAGCTTCCACTGTATGGTATCAGCAAAGGTTTGCTTTGCACGTCTGTTTTTAAAAGCAGCGGTGGTCTAGTGGTTAGGGACTAGGTTCCAGGATGGTGACAGGTTGCCATTACACAGCAAAACTAAAACATGCTGGTGGGATTAAAAACTGACATAATCAGGCAGAGACAGCAGTTCCGGGTGCATTGCAAAGGTCAGGGCTCTAGAGCTTTGTTTGGTGCTCCTAAACTGTGTAGAATCTTATAAGTGGACTTATAGCAACAAACTCATTATGGAAACAGCTGCGCTTTTAAAATGTAAAAATGAAAAAATACGAGGCAATCTATATTGCACAATCAAAAAAACCTACACAAAGAAAACCTACTTGACATATTTCTGTAGCAACTGTTTCAGTTTCTACACAACAAAGCAATGACCCTAAACACACACACACACACACACACACACACACACACACACACAAAGACAAAAACCAAATGTTTTCTAAAAGGTTCTGAATAAAAAATTTAAAAAACAGTTCAGCATCAGCAGCACTCTCCAGTTTCTTCACTGCTTCACGTCTTTGTTCTGCTTAAATGATTGATATGCAGGTCACTGTGTGGCTTAATCTGAAACTGGTCAGATACAGGACTGGACTGAAAATGAGAGACAAAAACTTTGTATTTCTGGAAGCCTGGAGAGCTGTTCCTCAACGATACATTCAAAAATGCAAGCTAGTGGGTTCTTTGGAAGCAAAATATGAAGAAATGTGGCTGCCTCAGTGCTTTTGTACAGCTTTATATATATTAGAACTAGATATAACAGTACATCAAAGGCTCTTTAAATATCTTTCCAAACATACCCACACAAATCAAAATTGGCATATTTTTAAACCAGCATAGTTCACGAGTCTTAAATAGGTTTTCTAGCATAATCACCTGCGGTCTCATTTTAAGGTTCCAGCGTACGTAGTAATCCACCCACAGCTCCAAATGCCTCAGACTGGCCAGCGGATAGAGCACATGGTTTTCATAATCTACATAGAATGGGTTAGTGAAGTTCTCCGCTTCACTGTTAATGTAGGACCACAGAGACACGGTCTTATTCTGTACTTCCTGAGAGGGAGAAGAAGGGAGATAGTGAAGAGAGAGGTGTTATAGTAACCGAGTCGTACTTAAGAAACCTCGGCAGTTCCAAATCATATAGACTGTGTTATAAAGTGAAACGAGCCTTTTCCATCCGCTCCTGCTCACTGTTGTAGAGGAATGTACCAAAGAGGCAGCTGTAGAGGTGATCCAGGACTGTGATAAGAAAGATCTCAGTGAACTCAAAGGCAGTGGGAAACTGTAAAGAAAAAAGAAAAAAAACGCAAATATAAGAGAGTGTGAACGGCTGAACGTAACACTTCAAAATGTCCAGCAGATAAAAACGTGCAGGACATGGAAGACAATGGAATACAGCAACAACGGCTCACCTGTCTCATCATCTGCCACACACAGTCTATGAACTGCACAAAAAGAGGAGAGCGTTCCGAATTGGCATGATTCTCATCTCCGTGGCCAATGTGCTGTAATACAGAGAGAAGAGACAGAGAGAAATGAGAGGATGTACTGAATATATGTGAATATATTATTATGAATATATATTACATATATATATATATATATATATATATACACAGTATCTCACAAAAGTGAGTACACCCCTCACATTTTTGTAAATATTTTATTATATATTTTCATGGGACGACACTGAAGATACGACACTATGACACATATGACAAGCGGCAGAAAATGTATATATATATATATATATATATATATATATATATATACACACACACAAAGCAGCACTGGCCTAGTTAACAGGGACTAGGATTGTAAGGTCATGGGTTCGAATCCCAGACCAACAGGTTGCCCTGAAGTACCCTTGAGCAAGATACCGTCCCCATCACTGCTCTCGGGTGCTTTCAATAGCTGCTCGCTGCTGCACAGTGTGCATGGGTTAAATGCAGAAGCTGCATTTCGTTGCGTTTCACTGCGTGTTGCACTGTGTTCACTAGGACAAGAATAGTCACTTTCACTTCTATTGTGGTGAAGATAAATATAGAAACAGATATGATGCAATATTATTTCATAACTTTATAGTCTTCAGAAACACTTGTTTCAAACAATTCGAAGGAATTTTGCCACAGATAGAGATGTTCTGATTGTTAATTTATATATATATATAAATATTGAATTTTATCTTGGTATGAAAAGGGATTGTGAATATGACTGTTTTTATGAATATGACTGTATTATTCTTGTTGCTTGCGCTCACCGAGGCGAACTTGTGCCCGAAGCTGATCCACTCCTTCTCCAGCAGCACCTGGAAGCCCCTGAGTGTTCGGTAGTAGGAGTCCAGCATCAGCATGGCCAGAGAGGTGAGCTGAGCTGTGCGGTCCCAGCCATCACTGCAGTGCACCACCACCGAGCACTTACTGGACTCCACTTTATCTGCTATACGCATTGCACTAACTAACAGCAACTTTCAACACACAGAAATAACAGGAAAGATAACAGAAGATAAAATTAACCTTCTTGTATGATACAATGATGCTTGATATGCCCGGTTTTGTGGGACATGCTTTCAGTGCACATTAGATTATAATACATATTATACATGTTAATGAATATTACGGGAAGTTGATCAACTACATTCAGAGTTTTAGAGTTTTGTATTTGGCTCAGCGCTTTAGTCCCAGTCAAGGCCAATGGTAATGCATACAAATACTTTTTAGACAATTATGTGTCAGGTTTCCTTTTAAAGGGTTAAAGATATATAGATCAAAATTATAGTTTGTTGAACCACAGTTCACAGTTACCTTTATATAATCCAGCCAGTGTGTAGCTTCTATGGCAGTTTGCCAGTGAGGTTCATCGATGGTAGGGTAGACCACCTCCTTCACCTTCCGCAGAGAATCCCTCATCACGTGCATGTTTGGGATATTCAGGAAAATCATTTCCACATGGGGATAGAAATTCTCACTCTCATAACCACCATCTTTTGACTGGAGAAGAGAAGAGATGAGAAGGGAAGAGAACAGGACATCAAGGGGAGGAGAGGTGAAGAGAGGAGAGGAGAGAAGATGGGAAGAGAAGAGATGAGAGGGTAGGAGAAGTGAGAAGAGGAGAGGAGAGCAGAGGAGAAGAGATGAGAAGAGATGAGAGGAGAGGAGAACAGGAGAGGAGAAGAGAAGAGAGGAGAGCAGAGGGGAGGAGAAGAGAGGAGAGTATACTATACTAAATATCAAATAAAATATTTCAATGCTACAATCCTGGAAGCTGTGCTTATGCGGTCCATCGGGTCTACATTCCCAGTAAAAAGGATCAGATTCAATTATGTAGAGTTTTAGTCAAAACTGTAAAGCACTTCATTACAAATGAACATTTCCAAAACCTAAATCCCTTCATGTATGTTCCCAGTGTTCCCATGTAAAATCCAGTCTTAGTAACATTCACCTTATTGGTAACAGCGACTTTGTTCTGTCTGGCGTCAAATATGGCGAGCTTGTGTGACTGTGCATTGGCATCCATTATGGTCTGCAGGTAACGCTCATCTTCTCTACTTCGGTGGTCTTTGGGGCCCACCAGAGGCTGACTGCAGCGCACGATGGTGGCCTGGGTCTCAGGGTGGATCCACGACAGGACCTGACAGAGTGTGAGAATAAGCAAACCTCATATCTGTGTACACAGTCTGTTGTGCATGGAATAAAAGCTACAAATGAAATAAAATGGCTAAGGGCTGCACTGTATGAATCTGCATAATGAGAAAACAGTAAGAATTCAATTGTTTAAGTAAATGATCTTGGACACAGACACACACACACTTTTACACATACTGGTATGCGTTGCTTGGCTCTAAAAGAGGCCACTCTCTTTAACTCATCATCTTTGATGCTGGTTGGGATAACGAGCAGTGCAGGATATGTATCACACACTTCATAACTACTGTTGATCTTACTGATTGTCCAGCTTTCGTTGGGCAGGCCCTACATAGAGAGAGAGAGAGAGAGAGAGAGAGAGAGAGAGAGAGAGAGAGAATATATACTATATAGAATATATTCATGTATCCTACATTTTCACAGATTTAACAGGCAGAGCTATCAAACCTGTCTCTTGTACTCAGCCACTGGGTCATAAACCTTCCATCCATCCACTGGAAATTGTTCCTTGTACTGGAAAGCAAAGAGGGGCTGAAAAAGAGAGAGGAATAAGTTGAGGCACTCCTCTTAAGAAGACATAGAGCTACAGACTGTAACTCAAGGCAGAGTAACTGGTTTACTGACCAGATCATGGGACAGAGGGAAGGCATAATTAGTAAGCGTCTCTATAATCTCCTGCTCACATTGCTCCTCTTTTTTAAAGGCAAACCTAGGACTCCTCATGTCCTGAGAGAGAGAGAGAGAGAGAGAGAGAGAGAAGCAGAGGGAGAGAAAGAGAGAAAGGCATGAATGGTCAATTACAAGAATATTATATTTTCACCAAATTTGTGGCATTGCATACTTTGCCTATTTGATAAAGTATAATCAAACATACTGAACAACTGCAAGCACAATAAAAGTGATTTAAAAAAAGGTGGGGTGTTGGTTTGGGGTGTCTGAATACACCCTAAGGATGGGAATTACATACAAATGACAGATTTGTATTGAGCGTGATGAGGAACATTAGAAACAGGACAGGATTAGAAACAAGCTTATTAGAGGGACAGCTCAGGTTGGACAGTTTGGAGACAAAGTTAGAGAAGCAAGATTACATTAGTTTGGACACTTCCAGAGGCCCACCTTCAGGCTTAGTTCAGGTTAGTCTCTCACCTTGCAGACAATCTCCAAGCCCCGTGGGTTTTCTCCATGGCTTTGAACACTGATGGTCTCCAGCCTGCTGATCGCCCCCAGATTCACATCCAGCACAACTGAAGAATCCTGTAGAAAAAAAAAGTGAAAAACACTACCAGGATGATAATGAGTTATATATATCTGCTGTCAATAATAAAATAATGGGAATTATTCGAACAGACATGAACATGAGCACAACAAACGAATGGGAAGCGAATGAGAAGACCAAATCTCACCCTCTCCAGACTTCTGAAGTAGAGTCTGTAGTCTGTGATGGTCAGCGTACCAGTCACAGCTCCATTGAACGGACAGATGTACGTCATATCTTTAGCTATGACAGAAAGGAGAACCAGAGGTTTCTTGGTGCTATAACAGAAGCAGCAGCTGTAAAATTGCTGCAGTACGAGTAAAATACCCACCAGTAACTTTAATGGTTTCGCCAGGGACCAGTGTAACCTCATCCTGCGGAATCACTTTCTGCACATCTTTAAAGACCTGCCACACAGCCATATTTGCAGGCCATCAGGAAAGGGTGACTAAACAAACCAAACTAAACCAATCTTTCAAAGTGACTGCCAGACAAAAAATAGCAATACAAATCACAGGAGAAAAAACATAACAGATATAATATTATAAAAAAGATCTCTCTCTCTCTCTCTGTCTTACTTTGGTGACCTCCAATTACAGTCACCAATGGACTCTTTTACTTTTACTGTAACTCATCACTGGAAGTCACTCATCACTTCCTTTTTTTTTCCGGCGTCAACCAAAGAAAGATGGGTTCTCCTTTTGGGTCTTGGTTTCTCCCAAGGTTTCTTCCTCATGTTTTGGGGAGTTTTTCCTTGCCTTACCCAAATGGGGCTTGGACCTGGATTCTGTAAAGCTGCTTTGAGACCCCTGCTTAGCATGTGTTATACACATATCCTGTTTATAGTTACTAGGGTCACGGGTGGTGCTGTAGCCTTTCCCAGCACTCATGGGGCGAAAGGAAGAGAAACACCATGAACAGTTCTACTGGCCCTTATGTACAGCAGAAACAGAAGAGCGACAGGCTGTTAACTCAGTACACAGTGGTGCCTGAAAGTACTTCTGCAATATTTCTGCATAACTATGACCTAAACCTTCACTAGATATTTCATCTTCTTCTTCTTTTTCTTTCGGCTGCTCCCATTTAAGAGTCGCAACTGTCTCCATTTCTTCCGGTCCTCTGCATCTTCCTGCTTCAAACCGACCACCATGTCCTCTCTCACCACGTCCACAAACCTCCTCTTTGGTCTTCCTCTTCTCCTCTTTCCTGGCAGCTCCATCTTCAACATCCTCCTCTAAATATAATCCTCATCTCTCCTATGGACATGTCTAAACCAACACAACCTTGCTTCTCTAACTCTGTCTCCAAATGTCTAACCTGAGCTGTCCCTCTAAAATACTCATTTCTAATCCTGTCCATCCTCGTCACACCCAACGAAAATCTCAGCATCTTTATCACTAGATTTTCATACATGTCTTAAAAGTAGAAAGAGAACTCAGTAAAACAAATGAGGCAAATGTTCAGTCCTTCATGTCTGCAGGGTTAAGGTCAAGACTTTGACTTTGCCATTCCAAAGCATTAACTTTATTCTTTTTAAACCATTCTGTGGAAGAACAAGGCCAGTCTTGTTCTATGACCCACTTTCTCTTGAGATCCAGCTCAGACAGATCCCCAGATTTTGTATTACAATGTTTGGGTTAATTCAGCATTCATGTGTTGTGAAGTGATCGTTGTCAATTACTCTTGATGGTCTTAAATGTCCTCCATTTGCACAGACTGGGGAAGGGATCAGTCCAAGCTCTTGGTTGTGCCACCCCTTCTAGGCTGATGAACATCTACTCTTTCTCACGGTCCTCAGAAAACTCCTTTACCTAAACCATGATACACCTCCACAGACGTGTGTTGCGTAGATCAGCGTTTGATAGATCCCCTTTGATGGACTCCTGTTTCACCTTCAAATACACTGCTAATCCTAGAGTTTCACATACTTTGCCACTCATAGGTAAGCAATATTGGGCCAATATTAATTCTCATTTGTTTAATTGGGTTAATTGTATAGTTTTTTTTAAGGACGGAAGATGTTTTAGGTCAAATTCATGCAGAAATATAGAAACATCTAAAGGGTTTACAAGCTTTCAAGCACCACTATTTGATCAGACAAAACTGTTGAGAGCAGAGAAAGTGAGGAATATTCGAGGTTAAAAGAGAGAGACTTGCCACAGTGTGAGGAGGCAGTTCTGAGTCACTGTCACACTGATAACCGTGCTCTTCACAAGAGTCCTGCACACACACAGCCAAGAAGAAAGAAGCAGAGATAGAGAGAGAAGGAAAGGAAGAAGAATTAAAGGGGAATTCCACTGACTTTTTACAAATGTTCTCTGGAGTTCAAAAGGTGAGTTGTAGACAAATTTATTCAGAGTGGTTAAATGGAAACTGGCTCATTAAAGAGCAACCTCCATACTCTGATTGAGATGATAGGAACCAGGGATCACTATGTGTGCAGTTCACACACAGACACTTCAATTAATGCCCCAAAACTTGCAAAACCCCTGTAAAGGTGCATGTGGTGTTAATAATGTAATAAATGTAATTCATTTATAATGTACATATTACTACTGCTTTGGCCATAATCTTATCTCTTAACCTTTGTTTAAAAACAGTCATTAAACTCCTCAGGGTGTCTGGTTCCTATTACCTACACTGTGCATGATTTCTAACTTGGCATCATTCATCAGAACTGAGTATCACTAAACCAACTTAACATGACTTTTTTCTAAAAGGTTTAACTGAGCAGAGAGTCTTCAAAATCAGTGCAATTCTATGTAGGGATGCAGTGGTTGGAACTTGAGGCTGGGAAGGAGGAAAAGAGCAAGAAGATTAAGCAAGAAGAGGGTTAACATTTCTATTAGCAGTGGGAATACATTTTTATCAGGCCATGATGTAATGCCCCAGGGATATTTAAAGCAGTAGTGCAACATGGCATGATGTCATTTTTTACAACTTCTCTTCAACACTCTCTATGTCTCTATGTAGACTGAGTTTTTTTTTTTTTTAATTCCCTTAAAATTCTAAAACATTTTTTGACCATGCCTAATTGCTCTGCAGTGTTCATAATCCACAGGAGCTGAGGAAGGAGAGCTAAAGTGAGAGAGCGGAAGAAGGGCGAGTGCTGCTGTGTACTGTTTAGACAGAGAAGAATGCTGCAGAAATAACAGAGAATGCTGAAGGGGTATAGGTCACACCCCAACACACACAGACAGGAAGTGCGATGAGAGGAAACAGAGACAGCACACACACACACACAAGCCAACAGGACATGATGAGTAAAAACTCGTCTGATCTTCTAAGTACACTTAATTAGGCTTCACTACTAAAATGACATTCACTTTATTCTTTAGTAATTACATAGTAAACAGTATAAACTGTTTGAGATGTTAACTAATAGGAGTGGACCGACTGGTAGCACTGGGACTGTGTAAAGGTTTATGGGAAGGTAGAAAGGACTGAGACATTTCTGTATCACTGTATCACTTTTGATATCACTGCCCGCAGCAGTGTTGCGGATTGTGTGTTTTTGACATCGTCTGGTTGCACTCCTCCAATAGCAGAGCATGTCGCGTCATGTGATTCAACCATCACCACTAAACCTGCCCAGCGCTTCAGCATCGATTCTGAGATGTTGCCTTCTCTAAAACAGCCAAAGTACTTACCTTTCACTGTGGTCATCGTACTGATGATCTATAGAAGAACTCAATGATACGGTTCAGCAAAATAGCTTATCTTGTTTGGTTTTTTAATCTACCAAGAAAGGACTAAAAGAGTTTGGTTGGCAGGTTTGAAGGTGTTTTCACCACAATTCAGCACCAAACGTTCAGGTTGTCTTCTTGTAACAAGATCCTGTTTGTCCCTACAAGACTAAGACTAAACCAAGGGAATCTGTTCAGCGTCTAAAGAGACAAACACTGCTCCACCACAGCTCTTACAAACCACAGTCAGCCCTCATAGTCAACTCCTTTGGGGTTTGTAAAAGCTCTGGGTCTCCTCAGAGCCACGCTTTAACTTGTAGAAAGTAGGACGATCTGCATGTGCATCATTTGAAAGTCTCCAGGAGGAAAACAGAGCATCAGCAGGTGGGAATAACACTACGATATGAAGCAGACTTCCTTTATCCATTACACTTTTGCAAGCTTGCATCAGCTTCCATTTCCAATTCTTTTAACGCCAATTAGCAGATGCTCTTATCCAGACTGACTTCCATTTCCTAAAAGGGACGGACCCCTGGGGGTTATGGGTTTTGTTCAAGAACCCAGTGCTGGTAGTGCTGGAGGTGGGATCCGAACCCGTGACTTCTTGGTCCACAGGCATGTGTCCTACTGCTAGACCACCAGCACCCCACAGCTTGTTAGTCTCAGTGAAATTAGTATGCAATTAGTATGAAAACTATATGCAGGTGAATTCTGTAAAAGCTGAGTTTGACTTCACACTGCATTCAAACTCACACACTAGATGATACCAGTTTTACCCAAAATAATCTTCAATGGAAATCTTGTTAAGACTAAAAATATCTGCACACTCTTTGTAAGTGAAAGAGGGAAAAATTAAATGCTAAAGAGATTTAAAGGGTGTGTGTGTCAAGTTTCTTAGAGTGAGAATGCTGATCGAGGATCAGTTTCCCCTGTATCTCCATAGAGAAGCTGTTGGAAAACAACTTCAAATCTCCAGAACTATTTTGGACCATCTGGTCAAATTCTTTATGCAATGTTTACAGTGTAAACGAGTTAATGAAATTGTGAGAAAATGACAAAACAAGGCAAATACAGTAGCAATATAAATTTGGAATACATTTCGTGACGAGGTCAGGGGAGTTGACCTGTGTCAGCAGTGTCACTCCGAGATGCCTGACGATATTACCCGGCACTCTCAGACAGTCTTACCCTTAAGTTAGGCCTCTGGGATACCTGTGAATCACAGATGACAACAAGACAAATGAAGTTACAAACATGCACACATTCACTCACAACTCTTACAGTGGCCTGGAAGAATCCTGGAGAATCACTGGCCTAAATAATTTGCTGTTTCCCTGCTTTAATAAACTTGTTCGGATGTTTTAGTTGAATTATTTCATCATTCAATATTTTCCATATTGGGCCTAAGTAATCTCTGGAAAGGGCCCTGATCAGAGCAGGGAATGCAAACTCTGCAGAGACCAGGACTGAGAACTACTGCGTGAAGGCCAGTCACAATTATACTGTTTCAATTCATAACTAATTGTCAGGCAATTCATTGCACTTAGGGTTTTAATTAGCATTTGTTGTTCATTTTATGCAAAGTAAATCCAAAAGAAAGGGCTGAGCAGCAACCTTGCTTTCTAAACGCTGGTAAATGGTAGCAAATATTATGCTGAAGCTTCATTAAGCAACACCTGAAATATTGTGTACATGCAAACCTGCAAAAATGGTTTTAGAATTGTGAAAAGGGTTTTAGAAAAGTGTTTATGTAAAAATATCATATCATTTAATATCAAACCCCACTTTTTCCTGCAACCAGACATGGTAACAACACATTACTATCTAATTAACAAAGTGCCAATCAGAACTCTGAACTGTTGTTGTTTTTGCCATGGTGTGTCTCAATAAAGACAATCAAGAGTTTTTTTTACTTTCATCCTCTCAATTTAACTCGTTTGTTGCTATGGCAACAGCCATCCATCCATTATCTGCCGCTTGTCCCAAACGGGGTCACGCTGGTGTCCAACCCAGCGCACACAGGGCGAGGACAGGGGACGCACCGTGGACAGGTCGCCAGCCCATCGCAGGGAGGAGCGGGACGGGGACGGCACCTTGCTCAAGGGTACCTCAGGGCAACCCATTGGGAAGGGGTTCGAACCCCCGATCCACCGATCATGTGGCCAACGCCCTGACCACTAGGCCACCGCTGCCCCGCTATGGCAACATTTGCTTTCAAAAGCTAACGACTGTGAAAGATAAGCACAGTCAGCCTGAAACCATTTTGATCAGGTGATTGTGTAATACTTGTGCCACAGCGCAACAACAGAAAAATGTCAGAGTATGGGCACAGCACAAGTGCTGGGTGCACAATTAGACTTCTTCCACACAATCTGAAAAATACCTGGCCATTCATTAATTGACCAATGACGTCCTGACATTGTGGTTCAACTAACAGAGAATCACTGGTCTCCAATTAGATTTGACTGCAGTATGACCTCTAATAAAACAGCTTTACAACATTCACTACACACAGAAAAAAAGCAGAAGCAGACATACAGAACCAGCCTACAGTGAAGATTCCCAAAAGATTTTTACAGCACTTATGACTGTGTTTTAAGCTCTGTTTGTTAATAAACACCTCCAGCACTCGTGATATTAATGTGGGCACATACAAGCAGGCCAGCACGTGTAGCAGCTTTCAGATCTTACCCTCGGTTCTAAGTTCCACCCGTACTGTGGGTTAAAAACACAACGTATTCACCAAAATGTCACACTGAATAAAACTGGACTGCTGACTTCAGACGGAACCTTTAACATTATTATTGCTATTATTAATATTATGCTTTCTCAATGTCTTCGGCAAGATGATTCGTTTACTTTCTATCTGCATGAGAAACTTCAGCAGCATCTTCACTCCAACTTAAGGTCACTACACAAGCAACTATCATTTCCAGGAGCGAAGCTCCTGCTGGATCTGTGAAAAGCTCACCTTGCTTTCTCGGATGACGACCTCTGGAGGAGCACAGCTAGAGATCTGGCTGGAGATTGTGGCTGCGATCAGCTGCTTGCACCACTCTACGTGGGAACCAGTGGGGCTGAGAGAGTGAGAGTAAGAGCGAATTCAGTGAATGATGGGAAAGCAGGTTGGTCATTAGCTCTGTTTTTAATCTGGTAAAGAATCAAGAGCGATCGTAACACTTTCAATCTGATATTAAAAAAAAAAAAAAACAACAAAAAGCAAAACAGAATGCTCAAAACAATTGAACTGAGTTGGGTGGGCATGAATGGGGAGGGGCTTGCACCCATGCTCACACCCACACTCAGGTAGAGTTCAGACATCATGCACATTCCACTGATCTTCCCACTTTTATGTTAGCACAGGGCAGCGGTGGCCTAGTGGTTAGGGAGTTGGCCAAAGGACTGGAATATTGTGGGTTCAAACCCCTTACCAGTAGATTGCCCTGAGGTACCCTTGAGCAAGGTACCGTCCCCGCCACTGCTCCCTGGGTGCTTTCATAGCTGCACAGTGTGTGTTTGTGTGCATGGGTTAAATGCAGAAGTCCAATTTTGTTGCGGTTCGCTGTGTGTCCTCCCAATGATGCAAATAGTCACTTTCACTTTCATTAAATGGTTACTGTAAACGAAATGTGTTTGATAAACTTTCTCGAGGCTTTACAGCAGCTCTACAGAATCAGGAGATTTTGAACAACGACAACAAGATACAACCTCTCAAATTTTCAAATCATTACACCTCTATCTGCTACATGTCCCGCTTGACCACTTTCCCTGCACACTGCCGTGGCATCCCTGCCTGAGCCCACTTCCTCTCCTCTCGTCTCACATCATCTTACCTCATCGCCTCTCCACTCGTTATATCTCATTCATCTCACCCCACCTTATTTCCTTTCATCTCACGTCACTTCTTCTTTTCATCTCCCCTCCTCTCATCACATCTTGTCTCATCTCCTCTCCTTTGCTCTCTCCACCAGGCCCAGGCCCTCTGAGGTGGAGAGGGTGGTCTGGGGGGGGGCAGTGCTGATCTGGGAGCAGGGCTCAGCACACGGGCTGATCCGCAGGAGCTCAGATGACAGATGGCGTTATGAGGTCACTCGTGTGTCTGGTTTTAGTTCAGCGTGAAAAATGGCACTCTGTCACACAGCGGAGGGATGGAGGCGGCTGCTGACAGGGAGGGTGTAAAATGGCGAGCAGTGCAGCGTGCACACCCACACCCACACTCTCACACACACACACACACACACACACACACACACACACTCTCTCTCTCTCTCTCTCTCACACACACACACACACACACTCCGGCAGCAGCGGGCGCAACTCGCTCCACCGGATCAACAGGGCACGCAGGGAGCCTGTGCTCGAGGGTTAAGCCCCGTCTTCTGTCTCTCACCTGTCCTGCGAGTCCCCGCTCTCCTGTCGGGACATCGGCGCTGCTGCAAGAGGCCGGCCTTTTCTCGGGACGGGGGGCGGCCCGCTGCTCTCCGAGCCGGAGCTCGGCTGCTTCTCCATCTCCGTTCTGTTTGTGGAAGCAGACAGAGCCGCTGTCCGTCACTGTGAGGAGGATGCCATCGCTCCACCCCTCCCCCCATCCCTCCCTCTCGCAGCCGGACGTCGTCACAGCTTCCTGCTGCTGCTGCTGTTGCTGCTGATCCACTGCTCTGGTTCCGCTCGGTTCACTTCAGCGAACCGACTCTTCGAGACTCTCATCGTCTGCGTGCCCAAAGCACACACTTCTGCTTCACACACAGCACTTCTACTGACTCCTCGTCCGAAGACGGGGAACCCTTTTTTACAGTCCGGACAGTGTGGCGGTACGCAGCTTCGGTTTCATTGAACCGATTCTTTGATTCTCAAATCAATCTTCCCCTTTTGTGCCAAGACTGAGTGTCCGCGGGGATGTTTCACCGCACGACCCGAAGATCCGCAAAAAAGGGATTCACTATTTAACAAAACTGAATAAATGATCAATAATAAAAATGAAATATCAAAATGATTCATCGGCGAGTCAGAGTCGACCATCAGTATGAAGCCCCAGCGATAGAGGGACACTTCCCGTCCTCTCAGCATCTCAGCATCTCAGCCAGGGCTGTGTGGAGAAATATGGAAGGATCAGTGCCTTCCAGTCCTTTCACAAAGGTTTTCGCATGAAAATATTGGAGTTAGTTCCGTAAAGCAGGATTTTTTTTTATAAACACTGAAAAGAAATACTGTAACATTTGCGACAGTAGCTATATATTCTTCCCTCACATTTAAAATGCTGTTTTACAGCCAATCGTTGGGAGCAATGTGATTTATAACATCTAATTATATAGTATAGCTATCTAATCAGTTTACTGAATTAGTTTAAGACACTGCCACCACCATGCTTCACAGCAAGCATCAACTTCTTATCCAGGAATGGAGAGCTTTCATTCATCTTTAGCCAACATGAGAGTTTAGTTGTTTTATGCGGGAGTCTTCGTTAGACTAGACAAACTTTGCCCTTGAAGAAATCTGTGTGTTCGTACTGCAAAGGCCTTGAATTTCTCCGTGTACACAAGCTGATTCGTTTGTTTGAGATGGTTTTGTAACCTTCTAGTCTGATAAGCGAGAACGTTTTCTCAGGACCTCAGAAGGCTATATTTTTTATGCGATGATGCACCTCCACACACAAGTTGTGAAGACAAGCTTTTAATAAAGCAGGGTGCGCACTCTTACCAGATTGTTATTATGTTGATAGAAAACACCCAAATCTTTCACCTGGTAAAGTAAGAGGTTCACATACTTTAGCCATTTTCTCTGCAGAAATAAAGCATGACTTTTAGCAAATATGAGGATTGGTATGAGCAAAATCAGCTTTCAAACAATAAAACTAAAGCTATTGCTCATGCCTAACATCTGAATACACTTTACAAGGCACTCATTTAAAATGGTCTTGGGCTCTACGTCCCTTCTTCCCTATGCAGTAAAGCGAAAAGCTTAGAACAAGCTATGAAGGGAATTCAGAATTTGAACGAAACAAAGTATCAGCCATTATAAACACCACAGTCTTCCTGTCGCTTAAACACACTCCAGCATTAGCAGCATTGAGTTTTGACAACAGAGTTTTGAAGAGACAAGCTGTGAGAGACTGGACATGCATGTCATCATACATGTGAAATCTTTAAATTAATTTAATCAGCATATTTACAGAAAAATAGGCGGCCATCAAACAGTGGAGCATACATGAGGGAGAACAGAACACTGAACAAAGCTGATCCCTAAAAAGCCCAAACATCATTAAGCAAAAATAAAAAGAGCATCTGCACCCTCAACCCCACGCCAAACCAAAGGAGGAAGAAAGAAAGAAAGAAAAAAAAAAAAAAAAAAAAGAGTGCAGTCTTGCTTCACTCAATCTCATGCACGCACGCACGCACGCACACACGCACACACACACACACAGTAAAGGGATTGAGAACAAGAATTCATTCCCTACAGAATATGAACCCCCAAACAAAAGCCCATTACAAAAAGAAATACATGATGTCCGCTAATGACCAACAGTTCAACCAATCAAAACACGTTTTCTTATTACCTTTCTTTGTATAAAACTGTCAAATTTTACACTGAATAAAATAATTATATTTTACAACAATAGAACTTTCAACAGTAAAATAGGCTTTGTTGAGGTAATTACATAGTTATGGTACTTGTACAAAATAAAAAATAGATTTTTTCCCCCCTAAAAACACAACCAACATCAAAGTGTTTGTGTTTGTTGCTGTTTTTTTGTCGTCTTCTCACAATATGGTTTAAACTTCATCTCCTCATTGAGGCCAAAGACTTCAAAATGTACGCTTTTCCAAGGCAGCATTAGTTATGGCACCAAGGTGCCCCAATGAGCTTGTCCCAGATCAGGCAAGTCAAGTCTTATTGCCAGCCTTAATCAGCATTTGCAACAGATAAAACTGACCCTGGAACAGCTCAAGAGGGCAGCTTCTCCCAACATGTTATCTTTAGCTTCAGCTTATAAAGAACATGTGCTCCCGTCCACAGGAAGGGACCCAAAGCAAAGCTGAAGTGTCCGTGGCGATTGTACTATAATTGAAGAGGTAACCAGAAGCCATTGGTGCACGGTGATTCATGAGCGATCCTGTCAATCAAAAACAGAAAGCTACAAGAAAGTATCCTTCATTGCCACTGATGCCACCTACAGGAAAAAAAACTAAACAGAAAAAAAAACTAACAAGTTTTGCTTATAAAATGTCTATGTGAGGTTTTTGAATACCTCAGACAGAAAAAAGGCACAGAACTGGTCTTTCTAGCCCCCCAAAACCCTGGTTCTGTTTGATAAGCGCATCCAAAGCATCTTTTAGGACATTTCCCTCCCAAACTGCAAGCATGTCTACCTTGAGCAGCCAATGCCCTGTATGCTTGAAACGTTAAAACAACATTCACACACTGTCTTAACTTATTCAAACAAATGCTGTGTGGTCAGACACACAAATTCATGTCACAAAGTTTGACCAAGTCTACGACATTAAAATGAGGTTGCTTTTAGGAACCAGAGGTCAGTGACCTCATGTCGGTGCCAGACAGTAAACCAGCAAAAGTCAAAAGCTCTTCATAAACCTGACCCTATTTCAAAAGGTGGTTCCATCATTGACCACTCACAGCTTAGTGTCTCTATCCATCACTAGAAACTGGCCTGGCAATCTACATACGGTTTCAAATTTTCTAGGAACGTTTACAGCCTGGGAACCATAGGACACATGCAGACATCTTTAGCGTACATAATATTCAATCACCTTAGTTTTCCTTGCTCTAGCAATAAACCTGGCTCCACAAGCACAGAGTTTAAGAAGAGCTCTAACCGTCTGCCCACAATCCACTCATTAACACAGAAAAACTATCACTGTCTCTTTAAGGCTTCTCGTCACTCAAAACTGATTTACTCTACGAAGGCTGCATTGTGACATTATTGCATAATCGTGTATTTTTCTGTTACTTGTTATCAATGTTACTACTGTTCGTGTTAAACTTATTACTATTGCTATGTACAAACGTCCCGTGTTGGTGCGCCAATGCGATCAGAAGGGTGTCTGCAGGTGCGTGATGTGCTGGTTGGGCGAGGCAGCGTTAGGGGTGGAGCTGTTGGTGAGGTGGGTAGAGTCTGACACCTGCAGCTCCTCCAGCTTCTTCAGATACTGGTCTCTTAAAGCCAGGAGCTCCTGATAGCGCTGCTCCACCGGACTTTGCTGCCAAGACAGACGCGTATCATGAATTACTTGCACATTATAACTGTAATGCCTCTCACAACCACCAGAGGGCAGAAAATACACATAAAACATTTTTATATCAGCCATTGAAAAGGTGAAGGGATTTCAAACCTGGGAAACAGAACAACTGAAATCATCATTGAATCTTACAAGGACGAAGAAAAAATTTTAAACAAACAAAAAAAAAAAAAACCCAGTCACTGACAAAAGTCAGCGTTAAGTGTAATAAATGGAGACGGACTACAGTTAGTCCGTAACAAGGATGATTTCTATTGTTGAATTCTTTTTTATTTTTATTAATTTTAGATTACATGACTGGTGCTCATTTGTCAGTTGTTGCGTGCCCACAGTAAAACCACCATGAAAGACTGTGTGTGTGTGTGTGTGTGTGTGTGTGTGTGTGTGTGTGTGTGTGTGTATGCGCGCGCACGCATGTGCCTGCCAGGAAGATAACGCCAGCGTGAGCGGCAGCTCTCTGTAGTGCCAGTCAGGACGTAATTAAACTGAGGAAAGAGGATTTTCTGCACCACTGAAGCTGAGAGGGTGGGACACACAGACACAGACACACATACACACACACACACACACACACACACCAAATACAAAGAAAAGGAGGACATAAAGCACACGCAGATCATCAAAGCACTCAAAAGACCAAAAGCAACCAACATGCTCAGAAATACACATCAACATGAGAATGCATCGGACCTCAGTTGCAGACAATAATCTAAATGTGTGCGTCTTCTTACCTGGTGTCGTATACGAGGGTTCCAGCGGATATAATAATTTACCCACAGCTCTAGGTGGCGCATGCTGGCTACTGGGTAAAGCACACGGCTGGACTCTGGTGTGAAAAAGGGGTTCATATAGGAAGACACATTGCTGTTTATCAGGGACCATACAGACACCGTCTTAGTCCGGACACTCTGGAAAAACAGCCGTGATGCAGAAAAAGAAAACAAGAAAAAGATAAAGAAAAAAAAAGAAAAAATCAAATGACTCCACAGTGCTCTTGTTTATATTAATATTTTTAAGATTAATATAATCAATTATGTTGAATAAACATCAGAGAAATCAGAGGAAAAAAGGTTAAAAAATTGATTCTATAATATGTTTAAACATAATGCTCATAGGGGTGAATATATGCAGAAATGTAAATAAAGGAGTTTGTCGCAGCTACCCCCCCACCCCACAGCAAGAGACCTGTAGGAACATTGCCTTCATCGGGTGAGACATCAAGAAACTAACAGTCCTAGCATTAGCATTATTAAGAATTTGAGTATAATAAAACTAATTATGCATTACAATGCAACCGTTCCAGGACTATGACTATTCCAACATCATCATGCAGCATTTACACACATCAGTGCAAACACAGCTGGGAGACCAGCAGACTGTTGAGATGATGTGGAAAGCCTTGCTGAGGTGTGCGAGTGTGAAGTGGGGCTGCTTTCTCTAACAGTTATTGTTGTGCATGGCTTTGCAGGGCTACAGAATGAATGTTTCATCTCCCCTAAGTGCACTCTGCTTCTGCTCAAAGCCACTGAAGCATCCCCCTTACTCATGCTCTACTTCACACAATGAGCAGACACAGAGAGAGGGCGAGCACAAGAGCGAGGTAACAGACAGACGCGGAGAGAAACAAAAGGAAAGAAGCGACCAAAGTCAATGTCCAATCTCTTATGAATTCACAGACTTCAAGTGCCCAAAATCTTTGAGACTAAGTGATAAATGCCCGGACAATATTCATCATTAAAATAGCAATTTATGAAGATTTTCTTCTAGAATTTCTTAAAGTGTATTCAGCCTTGCTGAATTATTTGAAGATCTAATTTTATTGAACTGTTCTTAAAACCACCTAGGCTCTCTCTCCAAAGACATAAAGGGTTTAAAACACCCCCCCCCCACACACACACACACACACACTTTCCCCCATACTGTGCAGATCCAATTGAAGGGTCTGTGTGTGTGTGTGTGTGTGTGTGTGTGTGTGTGTGTGTGTGCACATCTCACATGGTTCTCACGGGTGCTTTCGCAGTTGTAGAGGAAAGTCCCAAAACGACAGCTGTACAGGTGATCCAAGACCGTTATCAGGAAATGTTCATTAAACTCAAAAGCTGTTGGGAACTGTAAGCAGAACAAAAGTTAAAAATGGTCAAATGCTTGCTACTTTACACTAAACAGGGAGAAAATCTGTAGAAGAATCCAAGATACTCTGTTAATCTGTGGTGTTATCTGTTAGTCATACCCAAGATGGCAATAACCAACTAATACAGACGAGCAGAGCAAGATATTCCAAAAGCATGTTAAAGAAAAACCTCATGCGAGATCATCTTAACAACACAGACTGAAAGGCAGGGAATGAGCTCTTACCTGTTTGGTCATTTGCCAAACACAGTCTATAAACTGCAAGAATATTGGTGACCTGTCCTGATCTGCATGGTTTTTGTCTCCGTGGCCAATTCTCTGCATGCACATTGGGAAACAAACACAAATTCTCTTTAGTGACCTGATGTTAAAAGCAAGCTAATTCTAGAAAGAACCTGATTTTATAGGAAATATAGGACAGTCTTTACTACATCAAACGTCCAAGAGGAGCATACACGTTCACTTAGACACTAGAGGTTTTGTGACGAAGCACTAGGTAAAAAGTATGTGAGGTTATAAGAGAGGTACCCACCGAGGCGAACTTGTGCCCAAAGCTGATCCACTCCTTCTCCAGCAGCACCTGGAAGCCCCTGAGTGTTCGGTAGTAGGAGTCCAGCATCAGCATGGCCAGAGAGGTGAGCTGAGCTGTGCGGTCCCAGCCATCACTGCAGTGCACCACCACCGAGTTTCCTGAAGACACTTTGTCAGCTACCTGGATTGCCCCCGACAACACCAGCTACAGCAGAACAGGTGAGGGTGAGAGCAGGCCAAGCAAACTTCTGCATACACTGACAGATTAAGAGAAACGCTCTTTAAATTTTAAACTACTCTCTAAAGTGGAGCTGCAGACATGTCAGTGATCTTCTATTATAGCCTTGTCTTCCATGCAGCTTCAAAAAATGTGTGATGTTTTTGTGAAATAATTAAACGTTTAGCACAGCCCACATTCATTAATTTAAATGTCCTCATATTTAGGTATTCAGAACCTTCATATTAGGCTCAGAAATGCATAATGAGGTTTAAAAAAAAGATGATTGTTTAGAGAACTGTTTTTGTAAATGGTCCTCCAAAAAAGCTATTATTAAGTGAAGTCTTCATTTTCACAAATCTAATTGTCAATTTTAAAACATGCAATTTATTAATATGAAGAATAGCAATTACAGCTATAGTTTTATAGTTTAAAAGTAATAGCATGTTCTAAGTTTAGAAATTTAACCAAATAAAACAAGACTTTTGAACTGCCTACAGACCAGCAAGAAATGACCAAACACAGCGGAAAAAAAGACAGTATTTCAGAAAAATTTCAAACTGGGCAGAAAGTGTGCTATTAAATCACACAGGGCTACTGAAGAAACCACTGAGGTGACATGATTATTTTTTAAAAGATTGTTTGGCATTATTTAAATGGTAAAATCCAATTCAATCCTAATGGTAAAATGAGACAGCAAAATTAGGCCTAATACCAAGTCTTACAAAGCCTATTAAATATAACATAACATAACATTACATTGCTTATTATTATTATATATTATATATATATTATTATTGTCGCATATTATTGTTTATTATTATTACTGTATTGTATATTATTATTATATTATTGTATTACTATTACCACTACTTTATTACTTTTATTATTATATTTATTATTACATTTATATTCATATTCATATTTTTGCTATATTTATATTTGCTACTTGTTATTTATATGTATAATTCATTCAAACTTTTTAATTATTACTGTGTATATTAATCTTGTAGATATGTATATGTATATATATATATAGATAATTTATTATTATTTATTTATAGCTCCTCTACTTTTCTCTGTACTTGTTTCTACCTTTTCTATATCTTTATATATTTTTTCTTTTTCTGTCTGTATACCTGTCTTTTTATAAGAGCCCTGTAACGCCCAAATTTCCCATTCGTGGATAATAAAAGATCACTCTACTCTACTCTAAATCCCACTGAGTCAAGTAATAGCGCTACCTTGATGTTCCAGCCAGGAGTGGACTCAGACTGGAAAGCCAGTGAGACTCTCTCCACGTTGGGGGGTAAACACATCCTTTCAGCTTCTTCAATGACTCCCCATCACATGGATGTTGTGGATATCCAGGAACACAAGCTCAGCGCTCTGATAGCATCTTCTACCCTCATAACCCCTCCTGTGGCCTGGTAGGAAAGAAAAACGCCAAAGTGAATACTGGTACCCACCCATAGCTATCAGCAAGACTGCAAACAGCTTCACGCATGTTGCCGTTTCTGGATCAATATAGAGGCCGCTTTCAAATGCCTAAATAGTGTGGACTAGAATATAGTGCTTGTTCTCTATAACTGCCATGTTAGTGCATCACTGCAGTTGTTTTTCCCTCAGGCAGTTCTGCTTTGCTAAGACTAACAACAAATGCAGCCAGCATTATCCAATATCTCTCCTTTCATTGTTTGGCTCACCTTGGCTATGTCTGATGACCTGATGAGCAACTGATCAAGCAGAAATAACCACCCACACCCCTAAAAATCGGACAAGAACAAATAAGTCCATGATACATTACATCTAATCCATACATTCTGTGATTAGATAATGGGTCAAATATTAGTTATTATGAAACAGAGTTGCAGTAGAGATGGCATTATTCAGCATGTGCATCTTTTTGTTGAGGAAAAGGGGGGGGGGGTGGAAGAAACAAAAACAAATAGATAACCTAATCCGTCCAAAGTCTCGCAGCACTCACCATTGCGTGATTGTGAACCATCAAATGGTTTGCTGCTAATAGACAACAGGGTCACAAGAAATGTGTTGAGAAAAAAAAACGTAGATTAACTGCCAAAGATTTGAGAAGGACCATGAAGATTTGAGAAGGACCATGAAGATGCTAGGAACCCATGATCCTCCAGTGCTGCCATATTCCAGAACTGCAGCCTACCTGGCGTTTCCAGAAGTACAAGGTGTTCAGAGACATGGCCAAGATAAGGTAGGCTGAAACCTGACCACCACAGAACAAGACAAGCTGAGACGTCAAGACTGGACTAAGAAATATCTCAAGACAGATTTCAAAGGTTTTATGGACTGATGAGATGAGAGGGACTTGATGGACCAGATAGGCCCGTGGCTGAATCAGTAACGGCACAGACACTGCCACTCTCTCTTGGCTCAGATGCCAGCAAGGTGGAGGGTACTGGTGGGGCTGGTATTATTAAAGATGAGCTAGTTGGACCTTTCAGGTTGAAGATGGACTCAAAATCAATCCCAAACCTATTTGCCAGTTTTTAGAAAACACTTTCTGCAAGCAGTGGTTCAGGAAAAAGTCTGCATCTTTCAAGAAGACCATGATGTTTATGCAGGACAATGTTCCATCACATGCATGGAAGTTCTTCATTGTATGACTCGCCAGTAAAGGCCTTAAAAGATAAAATAATGACACAAACCCCTTCCTGATCTAAACCCTACTGAAAACTTTTTAATAACCCTGAATATTTTACAACAGAAACATTCAGGTTTATTACCATTTTGGGTTGACTAATATTAGGTATTAGTTGCATTTTATGGGAAATACTTGCCTAATAATTGTGAGCACAGTGTATATATATATATATATATATAAAACTGTCGTCAAATGTTTTGAGAATGGCACAAATTTTTTTTTTTTTTTTTTAAGTTTGCTGGCTCAGTTTTTATGATGGCAATTTGCATAAACTCCAGAATGCAAATAATTGCAATTCATCTGATCACTCTTCATAGCAAAGTCCCTTAATGCAATCAATCCCAAAATTTGCACTTTTAAAGTGAAAAAAAGTGAAAGTGACAACCCTTGTCATTGCCAGGTCAAAGCACAGCAGACAATGAACCACAACGAAATTGGACCTCTGCTTTTAAACCATGCACACTCAAACACCGTGCAGCAGTGGGCTGCTATTGAAAGCGCCCGGGGAGCAGTGACGGGGACGGCACCTTGCTCAAGGGTACCCTATTGGGAAGGGGTTTGAACCCCGATCCTCCAATCATGTGGTTAACACCCTAACCACTAGGCCACCGCTGCCCCATTTTGGATTTGTATTTCTGCCCTGCCAAAAAAGACCTGCTGACAACTTCAGTGATCATCCCTTTAACAAAGATGAGAGTGTTGAGGAAGACAAGGCTGGAAATCACTCCGTCATGATGATGGAGTTAGAAAGGAGGCTGGATGCTTTAAAAGGAGGGTGGTGCTTGAAACCATTGTTCTTCCTCTGCTAACCATAGTTACCTGCAAGGAAACATGTGCCGTCATTATTGCTTTCCTTTACAGACAAGGATAATGCTGCTGGTAAGATTGCACCTAAATCAACCATTTATCAGGTCAAGAACTTCAAGGAGAGATGTTCAGTTGTTGTGAAGAAGGCTTGAGGGGGTTGAGGGGAAGACTTTGGAAGGATGGTCTGGTTTCAACAATGGCAGTAAAGAAGCCACTTCTCGCCAAGGAAAACATCAGTGACAGACTGCTATTCAACAAAAGGTACAGGGATTGGACTGCTGAGGAATGGGCTAAAGTAATTTTCTCTGATGAATCCCCTTTCCAATTGTTTGGGGCATCCGGAAGAAACATGGTACCACTCACCTTTTCTTCTGCAGACAATCACTCCTGTGTCATGCCAACAGTAAAGCATCCTGAGACCATTCATGTGTGGGGTTGCTTCTCAGCCAAGGAAGTGGGCTCAACGTAGCCATGAATAAGGAATGGCACCAAAACATACTCAGAGAGCAACTTCTACCACCCATCCAAGAGCAGTTTGGTGAAAAACATGATGGGGCATCCTGCCATGTGTCAAAAGTGATAACCGAATGGCTTGGGGAAAAAAAACATTGAAGTTTTGGGAAAGTTGCCAGGAAACTCCCCAGACCGTAATCCCACAGAGAACCTGTGGTCAGTCATAAAGAGGTGGGTGGACAAACAAAAACCCACAAATTTTGACAAACTCCAGGCCTTGATTATACAAGAAAAGGCTGCATTCAGTCTGGATTTGGTCCAGAAGTTGACTGACAGGGCAAATGGCAGAGGCAAACACTGCAAATATTGACTCTTTGCATAAACTTAATGTAACGGTCTATAAAAGCCTTTGGAACTTATGAAATGCTTGTAATTATACTTCGGTACAGCTTAGAAACATCTAAAAACACTGAGAATGACATTTGGTTTTTACCAAGTTTGCAAAACTTTTGGCCATGGCTGTACTGTCCCTGAAATGAATCTGAATATAAAGTGTGCCACGCCCAGTAGAATAAAGTAAATTGGCCAATTCAAAGTCCTGACCATAATCCATTAGAAATGTGTAAGAAACTCAGCTCATGTGATGAAACCCACCAACATCATGGACTCTGTTCTTTACAGAGGAATGGGCTAAAGTTCCTCCAATCCAATAAGCAGGGATGATCAACTGTCATGCAGTTATGGATAAACAAGGGGGTCCCATCAGATAGCAAAGGTCCATATACATTTGCCAATCACAGACAGACACAAGATGGGTATCATTATATATAAAATAGATTTTTTCCAATAGATAAATGGTCAAGTAAAATATGTTAGGTCTCATTTTCTTCACTAGGTTCTATTCTTCACATATTCATACAGAATTTCAAAATGGTTCAAATGAATCAAACACCATGTAAGACTCCATAATATAGTATATAGTTAATAGTGGGTAATTGCAAAAATGCCTTTAGCCTTTCATATAGAAACAGAAATGTTTCATTTTTATGAACTTGTTAAGTGTGCAACATTAGCAGTTACTATATCCTGGCTGTCACTGCTCACAAACTCTTTAATTAGTTTCATTCTTTTGTTTGAGAAACATTATTAAGATGTTAAAGCTAATTTAATGTACTGATTATAGTGACATCGCTGTTTGGCCCACACTCCTAGTGACAGTTCTACAGACACAAAGCTGGAAGGCTGAAAGTCTGCCGATCAGTTTAATTCCAGCCAAATATAGCGGCTTTCTCACCTTATTGGCCACTGCATTGACATTTGGTCTGGCATCGTAGATGGTAAGCTTAGGGGTTCCATTGGCCTCACGGATGATTTCCAGGTAACGCTCATCGTCCTTGTTACGCTTTCCACTCATGCCCACCAGGGGCTGACTGCAGCGCATTATCACTGCTTGATTCTCCCTGTGGATCCATGACAGTACCTAGACGTAGGAGGGTTAAGGGATACACATTACATAGGGAGGGGAAACACTACGGTACTTATTTATCTAAGGCTATACTTTAAAATATTAAACTACTACCTAAACACAAATTCTGTTACATTTGTGAAATTTGGTTGTTTGAAAGTATGGCAGCAAAATCAGTACATCAAGAAAGAATTTGAAATGTGCAGGTTCTTGGCCAACTAAATGAGCAACTACATTTGATCTTTGCAACTAGGGAACCTGCTGTTGGCTACTAAGCTTCAGGCTTACTGGTATACGACAGCGGGAGCGGAAGGTGGCCACTCGCCGCAGGTCCTCTTCTGTGGCTTTGAAAGGAACAACCAGAATGGTGGGGTAAGTGTCACATAACTCATAGTTTTTGTTGAAGGTAATTCTCCACCTCTCATTTGGCAGACCCTAGAGAGCAGAAGGAAGAAGGGGTGGAAAAAAAAGATGTCTATATAAACACTGAGTCCTAAGTCACGTTTACATCCATTAAGATTGCTTTTGGACAACCCATTATTGATCAGGTCACTAAATGTGAACTAAAATCCGATGCCAAAATAACATTTAGTCTTGAGAAATTTGATAAATCTAAAAGCCACATTTTCTTTTTCCAATAATGTTTCAAAAATGATCAACAGCTGCAGTGTGATAAGCCACAACAGCACACATTATATGTAATAAACATTCCATTAGCAAATTGCTGAGCTTGTAAAGTTCAATAATTGTAGAATACAGATACACAACATCTATTTCTTGTTTTCTGCTAATATGCAAAAAATAAAAAGAAATACTTCTAAAATGTTTTCACCTGAAACAATTTCACTCAAATATTCTACAACTGCACAAGGAAAACTGTAAGTAATTCTGAGTGAATTGAGGTCTGTAGTGTTTTTTAGTGTAATATTAGTATCTTCTGTTTTATAGTCAATCATTTTACCAACACCGTCTCAAACATGTAACAACTATAAAGAACAAGTAATTTTCTTCTTGACAGCTTTTTAGACGAGCTGAACTATAAAAAATCCTTCAAGTCTGCAGCATCCTCTGCATATAATCAAGTCTCAGTGGAATAGTTTACAGAAGATGACCTTGCCTACGTTATCTGGTGGATCGATGAACATATAAAAGCAGAAGTATTTGCATTAAACAAAGATTGCAATCTTTGACTAGGTGCAAAAGGTGGGCAAACAGTTTTTGGATAATTTCTAAACTACTATTTCTACATTTCTAACGAAGTAAAGGAATCAGGCTGTTCTTTACCTGACGTCTAAACTCCTCAATGGGCACATAAATGGACCAGCCATCCTCCTCAAACTTCTCCTGACTCAGGAACGCAAAGAGCGGCTGTGGGAGAAAGAAAAAAAAACCCCGAAATGCAGAATCATTCACACAGACAGGTCAAGTAAAGCCTAACAGGTTTGATTGACAAACAACATAAAGGCAAGACACAATATTCAACAATTTTCTAATGAAGAACCAGCTCCTGTTCTGTACTGACTTTACTCTCAACAGTGCGTTAAAAGAAGCCTGCCGTTAGTTTTTTTTTTTTAATTATTGTTGACCAGTTGCTCATATGCTTTATGTGGATTATTACAACAGAGTGTAAACATTCTCTAAATGTAGTCAGGGCAGTATGGATTTCAACATTTCATTGCATAACAAGAAACATCTTTTGAACTATGTCAGCAGTAACAAGGGGACATGAAATGAAGAACAAAGGACCCAAATTCATAATGTGGTTCAATGTAGAGGCAGCATATCGCAGCAGTTTAATAACAATGCTAAACTAAAAAGCACTAGCATTTCAACACACCTGTAGAAAGCACATTTTGTAGCCAACTTGCCTTAATGACCAAAATCAAGCCAGTAAAAGTATTGGAGAAACATGTTTTGTAGAAGAGGTGAACACTTCAGTAAGCGTAATAACACGGCAATAGTAGTAATTAAAAACAATCATGTAAATCTTAAAAATTATTTTTAAATTAATTAAAAAAAATAAAAAGAATAAACGCAGATTCAAAGTTATACTGTTTTCCAATGAAGGAAGTCAATCTAAGACAAAGTAAAAAATTGTACTGATAAAATACAAAAATGTCCTTTTTGTCAAGCTTAAATTTACAAAGGGTTGTTCCTGTATTTTTCCCTGCACAAAAGAATGACGGAAAGAAACATGAAAGAAAACATGCAGTCACTGTTCATGTTTTTTTCAATGTAATAAAACGACATTTTTAAACTTACTTTTGCCCACTAAATTTCTAGTGTTTGTTATGAAGAGTTAATGAAAGGCTATAGAAGTCATTAATAGGATGTTTAAAAATTCAGTCACGAAATACAACACGAGACAGAGTGAGTTGTGATTAACATCATCATTCCAACCATTCCATCATTCCATTTAGTTCCTTCTATTAAAAATAAAAAATACAAAAATTTTGAGTAAACCAATCACTGTTCTTACTCAGCAACCAGGGGTAAGAGAAAATATTAATAAACAAATTAAGGCCATGTGGTCAAAGCTAACTTTTCTAGACCTCGACATAATGGCTGAGAGAGATGTTTGGCAAAAAATTCAACATTCAATCATAAATGATTGGTTTGGGCTTTAATTCCTGGAATTCAGTTCTATTCCAGAGTTTTAGGGTGCAGTCTTGAGAGCGTGAAAGAATAATAGTAGGTAAGTAATAAATGACAATGCTCAGTATAAATGAATATTAATGTGCTTGAACTGACCATTCCATGAGAGACAGGAAAAGCATATTTGAACAGCTCCCCAAAGATGTCTCTCCGACTGTGACCCTCTTGCTTTAGAGCAAACCTCAAATTCCTCATGTCCTGGAAGGATGGGCAAATGCACACGCACACACACACACACACACACGGTCCACAAAATTAAAATATAATAGCAACAGCAGCAACGTTTTATTTTTCAGGCTGCTCAGACACTTCACATGCAAAAAATGGAAAGTAACTAACGTAATTAAAATCAAATAGCACACAGTGTTCATTTCTCATTATTAACTGAATTTCTGAAAAGGTGAGTTTTGAGAAGTGATTTGGTCAAATGAGTCTTATATTATTTATAAAGGGTCTGATTAGAGAATGTACACAACCTTGTGCTGGGTCTGGGACTAAAATGGATTAAACCTTAATTAGCATTGCAGAGATATGTACGCAGTTCCCTTTTTAAGACCTCCACTACTTCTGTTTATTTGATAGAAAAGCAACTATTATATTACTATGTAACAACTTATTCAGTCCTGCTTTGAAAAACCAGAACTTTCTACTTTCTTTTAACTGGTGCTCAGAATATGGTCAACTGAAGCCATAAACCAATCAGGACAAGCATATAAATTAGCTTAATAATAAAGGCCACATGACACGGGGACCTGTCATCAGTGCTCCAGTAATATATCTGGCAACATGCAAAGTTTTGGGCTTAAATGTGCCATCTGCAGATTTAATATCTACATCAACACAGCAAATGTAAGACAATTTAGGAACTTTACTTCTCAATTATTAGACCTAAATACTTCAAGAGCAATGGGAAGAATAATATACCCTTTTTCTTTAGGTTTACACATAATATAAATTATAGACAAGAGGAGTAATGCAAAATCAGCTCTACCAAGGGACCCTATATACACGTTACAAAACACTCTTTTGAAAGATCAGTCAAATCTAAAACCCTGTCTCAAGCCAGTACTCTATAGTTTAACATTTCAGTAAACTAGATCAGAAGTGACATATTGCTTTTCAAACAGTCGTCAGAAATCAAATGACCTTGCAGGTGATGTCCAGTCCATATGAGTTCTCCCCTCGACTGGAGGCTCCGCCCATCTTCTCTATCCTGCTGATGACACCCAGGGGGACATCTAAGGTAACTGTGGACTCCTGAGAGAGATACAGTCGGAAACACTGATCAGTATTACAGTTACAGTCACTTAACCTGTACCAGATCTATTTCATCTTTAAATCCCAGGAAAGAATCTTATATATATATATATATATATAAATAAAAAACCTAAAAATGGCATTCATGACCAGAAGCCCAGGAAAGCCTAACAAGTCGTCCTCTCTCAGAATGAAGACAACGGCCTTCCCTCTTTCCTTATCCCTCAGCATGATATTAGCTGATGTATCTATCTACTAGCTGGCATAATAATAATTGGCAGTTATTATGCTTGGAGGAGAACACTGAGCTTTTGTTAGCAGTATATGCAGTGGCATGACTTGTGAGAAGCACATACAAGCCTTTACCATTTAGAATGTCAGCTGTTGTGTAGAATTGGCCACAACGTGTCCAGAAAGGCTTTCAAAGTGCCCTCTCTTCAGCTCAAAAGAAGCTTTAAAGCAGTTTCTTAACACAGTAAAACATGTCGATGCAAAAACCAAGCTACACTCCAGTGACACTTTGAGCCAATAATAACATAAAATGAGCAGATACAGGTCGGTTTGAACACGTCTGCACAGATTCAGACTTGAGCAATTGCATCATTTTAGCTCAGTCATCAGCTACCAGTCCATACTAGTTTAACAGAAAAAAAAAATTATAATAATAAAATCCACCAAATAAAGGGACACCTGTTTCATTTATCATCAAATATTAATAAACTGTTCCACAGGGAAAAACCAGCTAACCTCTTCACACACCCCCTTTCCCAACAGACTGTGGTAACAGCCGAAACTTCCAGCAGGACCGCAGGTGCCTCCTGGTCTGTGCCAAACGCAGACAGTGCCAGGACAAAGATGAAAGATATGATATTCATATATCTCCACCCTCTAATCGGCCTCGTCTCCTCCGTTTTCTTGAAATGTATTCAGTTTCTTCTTAACAATCTACACACAATGCAATGACCAGGCAAAAACAGCTTTTCTGATTGTTTTAATTTATTAAAAATAAGACTGAAAAATCCTATTTACATTTACTTAAGTATTCAAATCCTTTGTTCTGAGACTTGCAATGGAGCTCGTGTGTATTCTACTCTTATCAAAATGTCAGCGAGATGCTTCTAACACTATTACGCTCTACCTGTGTAAATGTAGGAAAGACACACAGACATGTCTCACAGTTAAAAAGGGTCTGAATACTTCAGTAAATGAGATTCAGGTTTTATACTTTTTTCAGAAAGTTTTTCAGAAGCTTGTTTGCTTTCTCATAGGTGAGTACTGTGCGTAGACTAATGGGGGGGGGGGGGGGTCATTTTAGGATGTGTATGAAATGCAACAAAACAAGAAACTTCAAAGAATCTGAAAATTTTCTTTACACGCTGTATGCATTATGGTTTGCCCATTTTGTCCTTCAACAAAACCATTCCATTCTTTACACACTCTTTTTTCTCGCTCTCTGTCACACACACATACACACTCACCATGTCAGTGCTCTTGAAGTACAGTCTGAAATTGGTGATGAATACTTTCCCTTTAAGTGCTCCGTTGAATGGGCACATGTAAATGAGGTCTTTGTCTGAGTTAAAACAAATAAAGAAAACATAAGAACAGAGCAACACAGGCAATAACTGCCATTCAAATGCATTTTCTATTTTTTGGCTCAATAAAACAAACAGTTAGAAAAACCAAGAATGAACACCATAACTTCAGAGGCTATTTAAATGCAATGTGGAAAAAACAGAAATGCACAATGTTTATGTATGACTCGTAATGGCTTAGTAGTTCCTAAATCATACTAGGTTCCTGCACACATACATCCCGTAAATCTAATCTCTTGTTCTTTCTCTCTCTGCGCATGTAATGAAATCTAGTTGGACTGTTAGCTGCAGTAATAGGACTTGTCAGATATGAGCTGCAGAGCAGCACTGGAGTGATTGAAAGTGGCAATCCCAGGAAAGGTCCTTCTAAATTTAGCACGTCTAACCAAGATCCTGTAGCTTGCCTAACATTTACTGACAACACAAGAATGTGGGAATGACCCAGAGAAAGGAAATGTTATTAAATGCTCTGGATTAAAGTGGAGCTACAATTCAACCAGGATTTTCTCACTTTAAATCAATAAAATGTCAGGACGCAAATGCATTACATATCAACATTTGTATTATGATGTCCCATACATATTTTAATACTTAGCTTATTGCTGAGTCTATTATACACAATGAAAAGAAAAAAAAAAAAAAAAGTTTTCTCTCCTTTAAGGTCTAGAATATAATTTCCTCATTAGGTCTTTGCAAATCAGGTACTCACAATCCCAGAGTGTAATAAATTATGCAACTCTTCTAACCTTAAAAGGATTTTGTTCTTACCCTCAACAATCACAGGCTCTTCTAAGTAGCTAGCTGAGGATGAGAAACTAAATTGAACGGACTCTTACAGAGCAAGAGACTTTTACAAAAGCTTGCAATTTTCACTGCATGAAATATCATTGAGAAACAGAAGTTAGCAGATGATAAGACAAGCTCTGAATGATCTGGAAAGTGTATATAGGCTGGTCAGGTATGCAAAGCACTGCCAAGGACCCAGAGAAAGATTTGGCTAGCATGGCAATAATGATGTACTGGCCCACTGTGTCGTTGTCCTTGAACAAACATCATTAACACAGAAGGGTCATGAGTGTGTTTTTTCTGATGAAACAAAATGAGGTTTTTGTTTCCCTTGATTTGTTTCACCTGAAAATCTTTGTCACTGACTTCACCCTCTGTTTGAAAGAATACAGGCAGCTTCTGGAAAAAACACTTCACAGGTGATCCCTGCTATTCGACAGTTCATTACATAGTCATGACATGCAAAAACAAACAAACACACACACACACACACACACACACACACACACTCACCTATCACTCTCTCTTCTCCAGGCAGTAAAGCAACATCTGCAAGCAGATCCATCTTCAGATTCTCTCTGGATGCCTGTCATCAGAACACAGAGGAACATAAGTCTGACTCCCCAGGATCTGAATAAAGACTGCACTACACTGCTAAGAAGCAGCAGAAGAGGCTGACCAGTGACGGTGTGTTCATTTTGTTAAAAGGCCAACAGCATCTTCTTCCACTTTTACTAAAGCATAAAAAAAAGAGACTGAAAGAGGGAGAGAACTAAAAAAAGAACAATGTTCTTTCTTTCCATTTTTGAATGCTTACGTATGGGTGCATTTTGATCATCTTTCATTTACAGTGTTTGGAAGTACTTTACCCAGTTCCCTTAATTTTGTACATGTCTCACAATAAATGGTTTCAGATCCTTTTTAAAAAAGTAATAGAAGACTAAGAGAACATGAGGAAACAAACCATTCACCGAACATTCAATTTTCTTTTCATTAATTTTAATTAATTTTGTTACTGAAAGAAAAAAAAAAGTGTTTTGCTTTACCTATCTACTGTGTGAAAAAGGAGTGGGCCGTAACATGAATAAATGGCTGCACTATTTTTGGCAGAAGTGACTAGAAAACAAACACTTCCTATAACAGTAGTTCAGCTTTTCAAGGCAATTCTGGCCCATTGTTCTTATATTTCATTTAGCCACACCTCACATTAAAACACACACCTCCCCCCCAGGTAAAAAAATAAATGGGCACAAAATTTAGACAAAACACAACCACTTGTGTGTGTGTGTGTGTGTGTGCGCGTGCCCTTGCATGCACAGGCACACACAGTGGTGCACTGACAGTGTTGCTCTCTTCTGCCAGGTGGTCTCCAGCAGTACCATATGTACAGTACAGCAGCTGCCCAGCTAAAACCACAGAGCATGCCAACTCTCTGTCTGCCTGCCACTGCCTCAGCTCAGCCCAGAGCACCACCGTCTGCCAACACTGACACTGTGCGACATGGTGTGTGTGTTTTTACTAAGAGTCCTTCCCATTACAAAAGTTCCGTGCTGAATGAACAATTCATGTCGATTTGTGAGAGAGGGGCAGAGAGAGAGAGCCAGCCAGAGAGAGAGAGAGAGAGAGAGAGAGAGAGAGAGAGAGAGAGAGCCAGAGAGAGAGAGAGAGAGAGAGCGCGAGAGAGAGAGAGAGAGCCAGAGAGAGAGAGAGAGAGAGAGCGCGAGAGAGAGAGAGATAGAGAGAGAGAGCGAGCCAGAGAGAGAGAGAGAGAGAGAGAGAGATAGAGAGAGAGAGCGAGCCAGAGAGAGAGATAGAGAGAGAGAAATAGAGCCAGAGAGAGAGCAAACACTAAAAATGCAGCTCTACCGGTTTTGCCTGTAAAGCCTTGTTACAGATGTCGCTGACTTTTGCTGCGTTTTTTTTTTCCTGCCCAAAAGCACAATTCTAGATTAGCTTACTTTTAGTATTGATCAATTTACTCCTGAAGCTGCATTAAATGACAAATTACATGACACTGAAAGATACTGAGTGGCAAATGAGCAAAGATAGTTCAATATTGCAGCTCACTGAATCCCAGAATCCTCATGTCACTCGGCAGTCTAGGCGCGCTTAAAAAATGGCTAGAATTTGTGTTTGCTGACCTTTGTTACAATGAACAATGCTCCCGGGTGAAAGAGACAACAGGCTGACCACAGATGTTACAAATGAAAAAAAAAAACAAAAAAAAAACACAGAATTTCTAAGACCTGGGTTAGTTAGCAAGACAGTAAAATAACTTAAATGAGAAGCACATTATAATGTACCATTAGTTCTATACAGCATGGCATAGAGTGGGGGCTCAGGTAGCGCTACTGATGACAGCCGAGAGCATGATTTATTAATGCAGGGAGAAAGTCTAGCCCACGTAACAGAGCAGAAAGCTGTGTCATTGTACACTTACAGTGCATTCATTTAGGCTTCACTTCTGAAACTTGTTTTAAAAAACATGCCAAAATATAAATAGAGTTAGGAAAATAAAACCTTTCCGGCGAAGGCTAGAATATGAAGCCTGTATTTTTAGCAACCTGAAGGGAAGTGTAATCAGAAACAACTGAGAACACAGAGCAGAGAGTCCCGATTTGGTTAGTTTATAAAGATCATCTACACTGCAACACATTACAGATTTTTGCTTTAGGGAGCAGAGATAAACAACAAGATGGTGACAATCATGATAATAAAATGACTGCAATAGTAACACCTTCATTGCTGAGTTTTCAACAGTTAATTTGAGCTTTTCTGCACTTTACATAGGCACTTACATACGAAAGGCAATCTGACATACTCACATTTTGGCTGGAGCTATTCTCCAGAGGGCTGGAGTTGTATGCCGGTATGGAAGCCGAGGCCATTGCTGGGTCTGCTGCTTCCACCACTGCTGCAAAAAGAAAAATAAATAAATAAATAAAAAGCATAAAACTAATTAAAGCAATAATCTCCTCTCGAATGAATGAATTAATGGGATTTCAAGTAGCGGGACACCAAATTTCACATTCATAAAATATAAAAACAATGGTTTTAATTAGGCAATATGATCAGATTTATTCTTATCATAATTAACTGTCACATCTTCCTTAACACACTGCAAATACAGTCAGTTCTTAATCAACACTAAAAATTATAAACGATTCAGCCACACAGGCTAGTTCTTTGTGTAGCATCATTGTTTTTTTTGTCAGTTCCAATATATAAAATTTCAGGAAAGTAAACAGTCATGTTGAGTATCATGAACATTTCTGGGAAAATAAAAAATTGTGTACATAATCTACAAATACAGGGCAAGATAAGAACAGAGGAAAGATGAAAATGTGTGGTCAAGTGGTTTCATATTTGATATCCCTGAGCCACTTGATCATCAGAGCACATATCAGGGGTGAGAGCAGGCCGGCAGGAGCTCTATTTACTAAGAATCACTGTAAACAACAATGACGAAGTAACTAAAAGGCAAAGTCCTTTAAAACTAATGTATGTTCATTTTGGGGCTGAAAAGTTATTATTACTATTCCGAGTTTCATTAATATTCCGAGTATTTCCATGAAAATTTGAATGTGATACACACAGGGTTGCTATGGAAATTTTAGGGCTGCTCAATCAATGAAATGCTCATTTTGACTAGGATTTTGTCATCAGTTTGCGATCTTCATTAAACGATAAGCAGAGAAAATTGCTGAAGCTGAGAAGAAACCACTGGAGTGAAGGAGGCTGTGCCAGAAGCACCCCATGGCTCTTTAATCTGGCAAAGAAATATCTGCTCACCCCAACCACAAGTTCCCTGTCAGACAGGGTCTCCTGCGCAGGTGGAACTATTGTTAAATGCATGTTCTCGTCTCCAAAACGTGTTAACAGGCCAGTGTTGCTTGGAAAAAAAATCAGCGATTACTTTAGATGTTTTCAATATGTGCATTAAGTTTGACTAATTATATCTTAATAAATCTCTTTAAATGTTATTCATATAAATCCACATAAATAGAATTCCAGCAAAAATCTATTACATTTGAAGGAAATGACTTAAATGCTGTTCCAAAAATAAATAAGTTCCCGATGAACCGGGGAACCCCTGGGCTCGTGTTTCTTGGTCTTACTTTATAGTTTATGAAATTGTTCAGCACTTGGACAGACTCTGTGATCGGGGAGGGTGGGGTTCAGATCTGACTGACACACACCAGTGACAGCTCCCCCATTAGGCTTTTCTAAAAAGTCAACTCCCCAAACCCCATGCAGCATTAAACTCGGGCCAAGCCCAAAACACAGCTACCACAGTTACCACTTGAGCTAAATTTAGCTCCGATGTCTGTAATTAAGAGCAGCAGAGGCGCCTGAAAACAAGCAGTCCCCCATGCTTGCCTGTAACCCTGATTAAATGATGACCACCTGGCAGGGAGCTGCTCCTGCTGCAGAGCAGCGAGGGTAAAAACAGGGCTCGCTCTCTCGCACACAGCTATTTATAAAGATGACGGAAAGGGGGAGGGGGACATCAACTGTCAAAGCTGTACTGTCACACAGCAAACCGCGGGGTAAAGTCTCAGCTCTCCGCCGAAACTCATCATGACCACAAGCCCGTTCCTATACTCTGAAGGTAGGCAGTCACAGAAGTTAGCACCGAACTTATGTGGCGTCGAGCAAATAACAGCAAGTTTTCAGCGTGAAAAAAGTGCTGCTGTAAAACCATAAACAACTACCCTGTTATCTCAGCAAAACCTAAAACCGATCAAGAGAAACTCTGGACTTTGGAGCGGCGAGGGGGGCGGCTGGGAAGTGGGTGTTAGCCGTTAGCTCCACACTTTCTTCAGCTAACTTCATGTCGTGAGAGGAGAAAACTGTAGTTAAGACATGTACAGGACATCAAACCGTCAGCTCGGGTGCATTAAGGTGACACAGAGAGGGAAAAACAGGGTACAAAGTGAACTTTTCCGAACTTGTGTTTCCGTCAGAAGAGTTAGCAGCGCGCTAGCAAGCTAAACACAAACCCACATAGACACTCAGAGAGGACACACACACACACACACACACTCAGTGTGGGAGCAGGAAACAGGGCCCGTCTCAGCCGCTGCCCCTGAAACGCCGGACGCGGGCAGGACCGCGGTCTCAGCGCAGTAAAGTGCGACCCCCCGGCTTGCGGAGAGGCCGTGCGGGCTCGGGTGGAGTTTTAGGATTTGGAGAGCTCGTACTCACCCTCTTCGCGCGACTCTCCGCTCCTCACACACAACCACTGGATGTTTTCAGCAGCGCCGCAGGAAGCGCTCGGCCGCGCCCACGTGACAGCGCAGCTCACTCTGATTGGTCCATTTCCACATCCGTCACAGGGGCCGTTTAAAGCGTCCTGGCAGTAAAAACAAACTTCACCAACACTGATCAAATTCAACCACACTTCATAAAATTGAACCCTTTACTTTCAATCCTACCCCTGAATTAGTTTTAAATCTTACGCTTCAGAAATGCAGTCTCACATCAAACAAAACCGCTATACTGGTCTATAACTTTTAAAACTTCTATAACTTTTAAAACTTGCTTCATACTTATAAAAAATGTTATGATAAGGGGTAAAGGTCATGCTAAAATATGATGATTTCTAGTGAAACGTATCCCACTGTAAAATTAGTCAGATCAAATCAGTCATAATGCAAATGCAATTAAAAGAGTCAGATCAAAGGGATGCCAATAAAAAGGAGTCCTATTGTGATGAAACAGTTCAAAAGGAGTCATGTGATGGTAACAACATTTAAGAAAGTCATAACAATGCAAATACAGAGGAGCCATATCCTGGTGATACAGTGAAAAGGGAGTCATTATGTGGTAACGCAAATAAAAGAGTCATTTTGTGGCAATAGAATTAAAAGTATGTAACACAAGTAAAAGTCACACCACCTGTAGAAGGGAAGGGCTCAGAAAAATAATTAAATGTCATCCTGTAAAATGTTACTTCTCTCCCTTTCATGGACCACTTTTAAAAGTGTTCAAAAGTGGTTAATCAGAACAGAGGTCAGTTATACATGTCATTTTAAGGGACAATAATATTCTAAGGAATAAAGGACTAGTTAATAAATAGAGAATAGAGTAATCTCTTATTATCCCACGAATGGGAAATTTGGATGTTACAGGGCTCTTTATCAAGGAGACAGAAAGAATATAGAAAGATAGATGTAAAGAAAATAAGAAAAATATAAAAAATATAAAAATATAAATATATAAAGAACGAGGAACATCCATATACAAGAGCTATAAATAATAAATAATCTATATATATATATATATATATATATATATATATAATATATATATATATATATATATATAGATACATACATATATACATATACATATTTACATGAAGATTAGAAAAGATGACCATATATACAGTAAACAGTAATAAATAAGTTATAAATAAATTATAAATAAACAAATTATAAATAATAAGTAACAAATATAAATGTAATAATAATATATACTAATATAATAATATATAATAATAATAAACACATGTACCATGGGATGGTGGCCTGAAGATTTATTCATGGCCTTTCTTTGAGTTCTGGGAAAGTGCTGCATTCCTGTTTTAAAACAGGCCAATGAAGACTGGTGCACAAAACTGAAAAAATGTACTAAATAAGGTTTGAATGAATTGTCTCCAAAAATGCTCTCAAAAATATGCAAGTTAATCCAGCTAAATAAAGCGAATGTGCACTTTTGGTTTAAGGATGTGACATTCTGGGAGACAATAGTTGGTAATCAATATTGCTTACATCAATGTTCGTTCCAACATGCAACTAACCCATTATTTGTGTGTGTGTGACCCTGAATAATGACATTGCTTGCACGATTAGAATACAGTTCCCTTTTTTTTTTTCCAAAAAATGTATTAAATTCTTCACCAGCATATGTGGAATGTCAATAATTTAAGATCCTTTCAGCCAAGCTTAATTAATTCGTTTATTTATGACTGTACATTAACTGGTATACATCATAAAAATTGGGGAAACCCACCATGACTATGATCAACCTCTTCACTGCTCTTTGAAACTGACATTTATGTGAACAATAGTTTTCAACAATTACAACACATTTGCGTTCTTGTGAGCTATTTAAAGCTGAGCAATTTTAATTTCTGATTCTGGATTTGCATTACCACAAGATTAGGGAAGACATCTGGCTTTATCTGATGACCACACAGCCCAAGACACACTGCCAAATACGTATCATTGCTCTTCCTAAGAGACACTGGCTTATAGAGATGCATTTGACTCTGGCATCGCTCACAGTGGGAATGTACAGTTAGACCTATTAGATTTGTTATTACCATAAATCATAGTGTCATATACCTGTTAACACCATAGATCCATGAGTGACACTCTTCTTTGTGTCACAGACATGTTAGTAGCGTAGACCTGACAGAGCTTCAGACCTGCTTATGGTCAGATCCATAGGGCTGTGAGCTATAAACCTATTAACACTACACACCAAGTTAATGCCATATGTCAGCAACCTAGACTTATTTATGTCATAAATGTGTTCACACCATTCACTGATTACTGTCTAAGTTTGGTAGCATCAGACAGTGCTTAAGGTCATAGGCCTTTTCACTGATATTCATTGCTATTACAAGCGCACTGTAATACACAAACATGGAATGATCTGCTTTGTTCCATAAATCAGTTAGTACCATAAACTATTAGTATTATAAACTTGTTAGTACCATAAACTGCTTAGTGCAGTGAACCTGTTAGTGCCATAAAATTTTATTAATTTTATTAATTTTATGGACTAGTTAGTGCCACAAACTGTTCCTTGCACTTCAAAAGCCCTATAAATCCCTATTGACCTGGTAACACAGTTCTCTCAACATCATACACATTCCAGTCTCATAAACCTTTTAGTGCCACAGACCTAAGAGCACCATGAACCTATTAATGAAGGTTGAACTTATTTGAATTGGGAAAAAATGGTCTCTAAAGGGTTTCAGCCTCAACTTTCAACTAGCATTTGAATGGAGATGGGGCTAATTTGAGTAATTATTAGTGGCTCTTTCCAAGTCTAAACAGCCAACTAAACATAGAGAGAGAGAGAGAGAGAGAGAGAGAGAGAGAGAGAGACGTCAGTATGTCGGTGAGCTGGTTTAATAAACAGTGTAACTTCGTGATGTATTTGGGTGGTGCTGTTGATGGTGAATTGTTCATAACTGCCATTCATACATGTGTATTTCCCCTTAAAACACAAGACCTAGGCCACACCCTGAAGCTGCTACGTTCACTGGTACTTTCCAAAAAAACAAATCAGCCTATTGTAGTCTTATTTGTACAAAAAAGCTACCCCATGCTACCCTACAAATCATATGATATTTTTGGATGTATCTGGTTTGGACCATTATCATTGCTAAATTTCTAATACAGAGAAAAGTACAAAGGCAATTACTTCAAAAAAGATTCTTTGGCTGGTTTTTGACTTTAGAGCTAATCTAATGTGGGTAAATAATTGTACTTTTCTACTTTCACTTACAGTACTTTCACTTTTAGATTTGATCAACTGTTTTTGTGTACATAGATTTTGAACAAATTTCTCCATAACAGGAACGATCGCAGGTGCAGAACTCCAGAGGCAGGAAATGTGGAAGCAAAACCACAAATTCGACTCAAAAATGAAACAAACCAAACCATCTAACACAGAACTGAAATGATCACAAGCCCTCAAAATCATGCCGCTACAAGGGAAGCGCACATTAACGATCAGTTCCTCTGCACTTCCTATGTTCTCTCGCGAAAAACTACCCATACGAGATCAAAATGATGCAGAGCCTAAGTCACCAAGTAGATACAGATCAGTGAAACAATGTGTTTTCAGCTCTGCATCGCTGCAACGCATAAGAACATGCTTTTCAAAAGCTTTCGATGAGCCATGCAATACTGATAGATAACTACTGATAGACTGATAATTAAATAAAATAGTGAAGATAAAATAAAAGTGACTCTCTAAGCCTGCCTGAAACTGTAACCCATAACTAGGTTAAATCTACTGCTGCCTCATTTTACATATTTCAGAACTGCCCGGCATGAGTGCCTGAGCTTTCAGCCTGGATCAGAAGAGCACATTCAATAAAATGAACCACTGCTGTCCAGACAAGCCTTGTATCCTCAAACTGATGACCTTAAGGGAGAGTGTTTATTGGCCCATTCATCTGGAAACTTTACCACAAAGTGCGTAAAAATGACACCATCAGATGAAAATGAACAATAGTGGCTTTAGCACATTTTAAGTAAGTATAATATATTTGAAGTAAATATAATATATATGTATATTTAAACATCTGCAGTGTTTACCCTGCACTTTTGCACTACAGAGGCACTTCACCATAAATGGCATTAATTGGACCTCTAGCTTTGTGAACAGAGATCTAGCAGTAAGTGACTGAGATAAAAATGAAGCAGATTATTTGAGAAGCATCTGCCAGCTGCTGGCTGCTTCTGGCTTCTGCAAGCACATTGGACGCCATAGTAACTACTGTGACCAAAGTGTTAGTTTTATTTTAATGCAGTATCACAGCAAAAGCCTTGGAACTAAATCGCTGATGCTGGGCCATCATTACTTTCTTTGATTGAAAAAAAAAGTCCTAGCATACAGCAGTCATCTGAATCCTCTATTGTCATCAAAGGAAAAAGATGTTAATGAATGAATGAGTTTTTATTCAGACAAACACTTTAAATAAGAAAATTGGCCATGAAAATGTTTTGCACTCATTAGCACCAGTTTACACACTAGGCTGTAGGTTTCAGGCCTAAGTTTCTTTTCTGTGCAGTTCTGTGCAAACAATACCCTTAAAATGAAACTAAAAAGCAAAAAGGGCATCAAATTTTCTTGCTGTAGGGCGACAGCAGCATATTGTTCCAATCCTCCCTTGTTTATTGAAGTCCAAATTCCACTCCATAACTAGGACTTCTGTCTATGCTGGAAGGATAGACAGCCTTGTTGTGATATCATGGGATGGCTTGTAAAGTGCTTGCAGGATAACACAACCGCCACTAACTGCCACCCTGTCACTTCAGCTAACAGGAGAAATTCACAGGGCTAAAGAGAGCCATTCCAAACACCTAGGAAAAATCCATTAGACTCCTGGCCATGAATACCTTTGGCATCACCACAGATCAAATTTGCCATGTCCTAATGACAGAGCCAATGCTTATGCACCAATCAGGAGTCCACCGCTAGCATACATTAATAACCATAATTCCTGATTACATCAACAGTTCAGGAAATCTGCTTTGTGAATATTATAGCATGGTTCAGCTGTGCTAGATAGCAAGCTACATGGTACACCCCAGCTTCGCAGTAAAAGCAGGATGTGGCTGAAAGGGTTTCCATTCATGCAGGATTTCCCTGGACTGACATGGATTTTGGTGGTCTGTCCAGAAAGCAACAAAAACTGTTCCTTTTTATCAGATCAAACAATTCAATGGAAATAATTAGGTTAATGTAAGGACAGCCTTCCGAAAGGTTTCTGAGTAGATTAGGGTCTTTAGCTGAGTTTAGATCGCATCATAAGCATAGCTACACATTCTGCGAATTCTGAAAATAAAATACTGAACTATGATCTTAAGTTTATTTCTTATTTCTGCTGGCATATAATTAAACTTTTATTAATGTAAGTGTATGTGATAACGTATATACCTCATCTATTATAGTAGCTGCACTTTTTTGCTTTCAGTACGTTGTGTTTCCATCAATCATATTGCTTCATCAATATACCTAGCTTTTTGCACTTGGTACATGATTTTATTTTATTTACATATTGATTTTATGTTATTCACATAATAAACAAAAACATATGAAACACATTTGTATAACCTTTCTTCCACCTTTATTATTTTTTTGTTCTAGTTTTCTATTATTATAGTACATTTATTGGTATATGTAAGTAATTGATGCAGGCCATCAAGTATATAGAGTTCTATTTCACTGCAGGATGTTCTTTTATAACCGATAAATAAAGCATTTTGAATCTTTTTAGGAGAGGGGAAAAAAATATATATATATATATATATATATATATAATTTAAAAAAACATTTATTTATTTATTTTTAAACCTTATAAATATATATAATGGAAGGTTAACATAAAAAAATATATATAATTTATTATTTATTTTATTAACCGTCTGTTATATATATTTATAACAGAACGTGGGTTTGAATCCTAGAACATTCAACATTCATAGCTTGCCCTGAGCTACCCTTGAGCAAGGTACTGTCCCCATCACTGCTCCCTTGGCGCTTCATAATCTAATAGTAAATATTGTATAATGTTGCATAATGCAAGTTGGTTGTGAGATGGAGGCGAAAATAAGGAATTCAGGAGTGAGTTAGATAAAGTGATTAAGAGTGTACCCAAGGGAGAGAGTGCTGATTGGTGCAAACTTTAATGGATATGTTGGTGAAGGGAACAGAGGTGATGAGGAGGTGATGGGTAGGTATGGTGTCAAGGAGAGGAATGCAGAGGGTCAGATGGTTGTAGTATTTGCTAAAAGGATGGAAATGGCTGTAGTGAAGAGGGAGGAGCACAGGGTAACGTATAAGAGTTGGATTGGTGGATTATATCCATTGCAGGAGGGTCAGTCTGAAGGAGATTGGAGACTGACGGGGAGAGTGTAGCTAAACAGCATAGGATGGTGGTCTGTAGGATGACCTTGGAGGAAAGAGAGAGAGAGAGAGAGAGAGAGAATTGAGGATGCCGTAAATGTAAATTGAGGAGTGATGGAAAGGCTTTTGGTCTGGATGGCATACCTGAAAGGAAAGATGGCAGTAGAGTTTCTAAAAAGAATGTCTTATACAACCTTGGAAAGTGGGATGGTGGCTAAGGAGTGTAAGAGAAGTGAACTAGTACCGATTTTCAAGAATAAGGGTGATGCACAGAGCTGTAGTAACTATAGAGTGATAAAGTTGATCAGCCACAGCATAAAGTTATGGGAAAGAGTAGTGGAAGCTAGGTTAAGAAAAGAGGTGATGATTAGTAAGCAGCAGCATGGTTTTATGCTGAGAAAGTGAGAAAGCAAGGAAAAAGAAAGGAGAAGGCATATGACAGGGTGCCTAGAAAGGAGTTGTGGTTTTGTTTGAGGAAGTCAGGACTGGCAGAGAAGTATGTGACTGCGGCACAGGATATGTATGAGGGCAGTGTGACAGTGGTGAGGTCTACAGTAGGAGTGATGGATACATTTAAAGTAGAGATGGGATAACATCAAGGAATAGCGCTTTGCCCATTCTTGTTTGCAATGGTAATGGACAGGTTAACAGACGATGTTAGACATAATCCCGTGGGCGATGATGTTTGCTAACAAATGATATTGTGATCTGTAGCGAGAGTAGGGAGCAGCTTGAGGAGACCCTGGAGAGGTGGAGATATGCTCCATAAAGGAAGGAAAGTGAGTAGGACAAAGATAGAATACATGAGCGTGAACAAAAGTGAGGAAAGCGTGGTTAGGATGCAGGGAACAGAGGTGACAAGGTAGAGGAATTTAAATACTTGGGATCAGGACAGGCAGCAGAGCTGTAAGTGGCAGAGTGGTTAAGTACTAGGTCCCAGGATCGGAAGGTCGTGGGTTTGAATCCCTGACCAATATGTTGCACTGAGGTACCCTAGAGCAAAGTATCAGTGCTTCCTGGGTGCTTTAAATAACTTCCTCCTGCTGCATGTGTGTATGGGTGCAGTAAGCACTTCGTTGTGTCTCACTGTGTGCAGTTTCACAATGACAATGATTTACTTTCACGTCACATTAAATAATAAAGCAATGGTATTAAAAGCAATCATCCAAAAACCCATTTTTTCTGCATTTATGCTGTTTATTGTCCAATCTAAAAAATAACAAGACAAAATAGAATAATCACAGAGAAAGCACAAATTAGAATGGCTTAAATTTCATGCCCTTAGCTAAGAGATCATGAACAAAAGGGAAACCCAGGACTCTGGCACAAAAAGACTTGGGGGCACTATATGCAGTTTAGAGGTGACTGTGACTTCATATTATACAATGGATGGCATTACATTTTAATGCCAAACTGATGTTATATTTTTTTTAGTGTAAAGTTTTTACACAAACATAGACTTGGATGTAGCAATGGGTGAAGTGTAAGTCCTTGCCTCTAAAGGTTCAATCCTCATGTGATCCCTTTCCCATGCAAATGTCCCTACATAGAACACATAGTGTCTAGTGCAAAATGCATTGGAAATATGAACATATGACAAGAAAAAAAATGAGGGGACCATTGGACTTTTGTAGTGCAAGTTGGGTCAGAAACTGACCACCACAAAAAAAAAAAAGAAAAGAAAAAAAAAGCCAGATTGGAGTACCAGGAGTCCAGTTATGTCAGAACCATAACAAATATTTCAACATTGTAATACATAGTATTACTGCAGAAAACTAACCATACTGTGTTGCATATTACAAATTACAATAAAGTTTCCAATTGAATTTTGCTCATTTTTACAGCATTGTTTTTTTCTCTGATATACTAGTCATTTTTCGATAATTATTTACAAAGGAAATCTAAAGAATGTATTTGCACAAAAGAAGTAGTATAAATATGAGTACTTCTCTTTCATATATGTTACAGCTTATGAAAACATATTTTACAAAATAGTTTACCATGTACATTAATAAGCCCCTTTTGAAACACCATCAAACAGCTCAAGAGTGAAATTACTACGTTGTGTGGATTTCCACAGTGACAATCGGGCCACCAGGCCACTATATCCTTGCTGTTTTTGATGTGGTGCTACCAAGTGAAATGCATCAGGTTATTACATTTCATGAATGAATGCCCCCATTTGTTTTGCTGTGAAAACACTGAGCTCATTAAACAGTGTTCAAACTCGGTGGAGCCACACAATTAAGACTGTCCTCGAAAACAGCACATTTGGAGAGGATTCTTTGACATGAGGACGTTTAGGGATTTCCCAGACAGCTTTACTAGGTGTTGACGATTATATGAATGCATTTTGGTGCCGCTGTTTGTTGACTCTGCACACTTCTGCAAAATCTTAAAGGGCCAGCACAGATCTGAGGGAACAGAGCCTGCTGCAGCCATGTGGCAGTGTTCAATTTGAAACCACCTTGGCTGTGGTTTGGAACCTTTTAGGATCATGGGTTCCTAGCTGTCTCATTATAATCGCCTGCATTTCCTTAAGAGTTCTGTTCAAGGTATTCATCAATCATGTTCAGATTGTTGAGCCAATCATCATTGGAACCCACTAAAGTGTCTATGAAGTCTACTTCGCCTCTTCCTCCTCCAACAGGTCCTTGAGGTCCTACAACCATAGCTCCATTGCTCTGGTGCTGGGGAGGAAAGTCATAAGAGGGTGGCTTATGCCCTGGATTGTGCCCAGGGTTGTAGCCTTGGCCTGGGGTATGCTTGCTCACAGAGGCAACAGGGTAGCTTGGAGGTGCCATGCAAAGAGATGGATGCATCATTGCTGGAGGCCCTGCACCTTTCATGACCCCCATGGTGGAAAGAGCACCACGGATTCTATGGTTCTGCTGGGCCATAGAGGGAAGAGGTTGTCCAGAGGGTAACTTTTGGATCTGTCTGCCCACCATCCCCGGGGCTATCTGGTTCGGAGGTGGCCTAGGGAAATTGGCTGAAATCCCTGCCATGCCTGGACGCTGAGGGAATGGATGTGACGCCAACACTGGAGGAGTGGCCGCACTGGGGAACGAGTGCTGGTGATTTAAAGGTTCCATGTGTGGGAGTGTTCCCTGTTGGTTCTGCCACATTGAAGGTTGTGACTGCTGTTGTTGTTGAGAGGCAAACATCATACGTGGTGTTAGTGCGCTACCCTGATGCAATGCCTGCCGAAGGTGGTTCACTGGCCCTGGACCCCCAACCAAAGTTGGTCCAGCCATCACTGGCCGTGTTACAACATGTCCTGGATGGGTAGGTTGTCTGGGTGGACCACCCACTCCCATCATGCTCTGGCTTGGACGCATAGGCATCCCTAAGTCTTGTGAGGGGTGGTAGAAGGGTTGCTTGGAGCTGGAGCCACCCATGTAGGGTCCAGGCTGACCCACCTGGGTGAGGGCTCCAGGAGGAAGACTCATGCAGTTGGATGGTAAAGCGCCACTATGAGCCACCATGGAGGGGTTGGGTTGCTGGGGGTTGCCCATAGGGTAACCGCTACACTCGGCAGGTATTGCTCGACCTGCACCTAGAAGACAAAACAAAAACATTTATACAGAATGAGAATATTTCTATGTGATTTTTTTTTAACTTATGACTCTTATTTTGATCTCAAATTAAATATAGCTCCCTTAATCTGCTAAATTTCCTGAGCACGCTGTATTACTACCTTGAAATGTTGCCACCTGCTGGCAGTCTGGCATCTGTCCCCCATTCATTTGCTCCATCTGCCTTTGCTTCTCCTGTAGAAAAAACACATAAATCACCAATGCGGTTCAAAAACAACACTACAAAAGAGAGTCAAGATGAAAATCCCTACTAAACTATTCCGAATGTAAGGTTTCCTTCCAATATTGTGATTTTAAGACTTATTCTTATGACAACCATTATGAGGATTGAGGATGAGTGTATTTCTTTATGTCTGATTCCAAGGTGATGCAATGCTCAAACACACCCCAAAACAGGTGGGCACGATTTCTCAAACATTCCATAAAGAGAAACAATATTTTATGCAGTTACAAAAATCCCTTTCAGCCATTTCATCCAGACCTGATGCTGGAGCTGTTTCCTTATTAGCTGAGTCTTCAGCAGCATGTTGTAGTTGGTGGCCTGTCCTGAACGAGGCCCTGCAGAGGGGTCCTGAAGATGCGGCACCATTCCTACACTCTGGTCCTGAGAGACAGAGAAAGAGAGAGAGAGAGAGAGAAAGCGAGAGAGAGAGAGAGAGAGAACGAGAGAAATTCACATTCCATTTCCAAACTTGGATATTGTTACTCCAGCAGGGAGTTATCTGATAATCTGATAAAGGCTAAAACATGCCTGCTTTGGTGACAGAATTCCAGTGCAGTGTGCATTATATTTCTCATCAACCAAAATATAAGAGCTCCAATTACAACCCATCCACAAGTATTGTTATGACCATTACAAGGCCCTGTTCTCGTCCTTACACAACACCTTAGACACGTCCGTGAGATGAAACACAGCCTCCTTCCCCCAGCTGCTAGGCTCATAAATATCTGTAAATAACCACAGACGATTCGAAGCAGACTCTTGTTTCCCAGAGCAGTGGACAGTTGTTTGTGTTGGCTTTGCTTGAATTAACCCCTCTTTTCTCCCAGTCAAACCAGGCATTCCCATATTCTGATTCCCACAGAGGGAGTGCTCTGTCTCTGTCTCTAAACTCCCCTTCTCTATATGCTCCCAATAGTGATGACCGTCAACGAAACACAAAGTAAATTAGAAAAGAATCTCATCTCGTCATGCAGTACCCACAAACGCATGTTTGAGGTTACTGTTCTTAGGTAGGTCAAGCTTTTAGAACAAGGAAAATCTCCCTCAGTCTAAAGGAAGTTGCATTGTTCAACACCTACATGTTCACAATTTTAAATCAAGAAATTTCTGCATCCATGTGGAAAGGCTGTTGGGATACACTTTTTATGAATTTTTCAGAGATTTTAGTAATTGTGCAACTCTGATTGTAGTCCAGTATTAATTCATTAAGCTGATAAGTGAACTGGATTTTTGCTAATGTTCTGAAGTCTGTCCAATCTCATAACAGTTGCTAAGAATGATGGCACATGTGGGTGCAGCGCGGATAAGACTGATTCTTGCTTTGATGTCATAAATGAGGCAGGCAAGGCCCAATGTTAATGTGATATAAACTGCTAATCCTGGTGTAAAGAAAATGAGTTTGAGCATCAAACAGACTGGAAGAAAAGGCAACAATGATTCAACTGTCCATTTTTCAGTGTGCAGTAAACGCTGAGGTTGGATCTATGTACCATTACTAACGAGGAAACCCCATAAACCCCATGTTCTCCTCATCTCACATGAGTCCGAGAGGAATTATCATCATGAGCTGCAGCACCTGGTATGCAGGGCACTGAAATTGTTCTCCTTAGGGAGGTGTGAGTGCATGTGAGTGCATGTGTGTGTGTGTGTGTGTGTGTGTGAAGGGGGTGTGATTGTATTGCTGCTTTGCTGTGGAAATGAATGGCTTGTCTGCAGCTCCACTATTGGTAATGGGTATTGATCCCATGCCTGACTCCTGGCCATATGCAGCTGAAGCAAAGAACTGATAAATTCTGCTGTTATTACTATGATCAGCCTTGTTCCACCATTACAAGTAAATAAAGTGAGCAATTTTGACGACTGCTTACGATTATTTATTTGAGAAAATTACAAGACAAAATCCTTACAGCCTAAAATGAGTTCTGTCACATTAGATAACATGGCAACAAAGTAAGGGAAGGCCCTTCAGTATGGCGGTGTGGAAGGGATGTAGGGACTTTACCTTCCACCGACACTAGATGGCACATGGGCCCTCGATCACAAATCCAGAACACACCTCAGCCTACTTGCCTCCTGAAGAGCTCAGTCAGGGTGATTTTCCAAAATCCAAGCAGGTGGTCTTTCCCAGCAACCAGCTGAAATTTAGCCCTGCATTCTGGTGTCTTTTAAAATTAGGACCACCAAACGATGACAGCAGAGCAAATGTGTTTTATGTTAAATGAAAAAAGATCGCATCTGCTAAACCATGTGGTACAAAGTGTTTGGTCTTGCTCAAGAGTGTGTCTGGTGCTGCTTGTGTTGTGTCGTCCAACAGTGCATGGGATTATCCAGAAGTGTGTGGTAACCCTGTGGGCCAATGTGTGTTATCTGAGCTGTTTTCTTTCGGCACTGTTCCAACCTTCTCCAACTTCTGAACACCCACCACACCTCACTCGGTCTTCAAAATCGGTTCTGTCTAACCTGGCCCTCACTTTGCCCATGTGACACATGGCTACATTAGCAGATGGTGGCAGTAACTAGTTGCCAACTGTCATGTACTTTAGCCCAATGTTGCAATGGTACATATGTGTGGTAATAACTGATTTCCACTTTAGGCAAGAACATAGAGTTACCGGTTCATTTTCTGGGCTTTACAGCACTTGGTCTACTTTGCTGTTGCTCATTTTCAAACTTGATGATGAAAAATTATGAAAAAAGTACAAGAAATGTGACTTCAGCTGCTATGGTGATGAAAAGTTCCCACTGCAGTTTACTCAGGGAACATGTTGCTGTAAGAGCTCACTTCTTACTTTATTTACACCCCCTACCCCCCCTCCCCCCTTTTTTTTTTTTGCAAGCTACTTGAATTTCATATTTTTGAATTCTTGGCCTGTCTGAGGAATGAATATAATTACAGTTACATTTAACAGTCCTTCTGCAGCGGATTTATGAAGATTATTACAGGTGTGGACAGAGCCTGTCAGTAATGGTACAAGTTTCAACATTTATTCAAGACAAGGTTTGTGGTAATTCATACTGGATATGGCTCTGAAGCAACTTACATAAAAAGATTTTATAAAAAAAAAAAAAAAAAATACAGTTGCAATGCAATGTACACTATTAAATGCAATACCTCTTCAATGAGCTTGATTTAACTTTACTGCATATGAAGGAAATATGACCCTGCATAAGCCTTTCATAACTGACTTAAATCTACAGAAAACATCTTAAAGCTTTCATACTGTTTTGAGACATTTCACCTTCGTTTTTAACTGACATTTAATCAATGCACCTTATGCCTTATGTCAGTTGTCATTAAAGGCTAGTGTAGGTGTTATTTAGCTTTTTAAGTCTTACAGTAAAGTGCTATAACATATTTCGGCTGGACACGTGGAAAAAGAACAAAAAACTGATATTTGACATTTTGAGCTGCTTGTCATGAAAAATGTTCTTTACGCAGGTCATTCCCAAAAAACGGTTCTGTAAAAAAGTATCCCTTGGAAAGTTCTTTAGCAAATCAAAAGTGGTTCCTCTAAGGCATTGTTTCCAAAAGTTCTTTGGTCATGCACCCTCTTCTACATCCTGGCCAAATTGTCCCCACCCCCACATCCCATTGAACTTTTTGGACAGCCCCTACGCTTTCCGGCACTTTTGTTTCAACTCAGAGCTTTTTTCAACAGTGTCCAGCCTTGGACTGTATTTAGTCTCAATTAATGTCAAACCAATGAACCCAGTAACAAGTAAGCCATTGTGAAAGACATGAAATAAACTTCAAAACTCTACTTTAAAAAGCTTGTTTCAGATTCATTAAAAAAATGTCTGCCGTTGCAGTTTTTGTTTTTTGCAGCCCCTGGAGGCAGCCAGTGAAAGACCATTTTGGAAATACATCTCATCACTCCCAAAAACCTTTCTTTCACATCTTAGACCACAAAGAGACCTATACTGTTAAAATAAAGAGCTCTATATGTGATAAATAAACAGCGTAGTATGGTAAGAACAGTGATTGAATGTGATGTGCAGAGAAGTGAGGAGTGGGAGAGATGTTGCTGAAAGCAGTGGAGGCCATGGTTCATTGACCACGCTGTGATGAGTAAATGAAACGGGATGACGTGCATATTCGGTGACAGCGTTAAGAGTGAAATAATGTTTAGCTGGATAATCTTAGCTGTAGAAAAATGAATGCTAAAAGGAAAGACGGGAGCTTTGATGTTTTACACGAAGATGACTTATGTTGCTCCAGTACTGGAGCAAAAAAATCCCCACCCCTTCCCTTTCTCATGACACTGGCAACCTTGGATAGCTCCTGCCTCAAGTAACACACACACACACACACACACACACACACACACACACACACACACACACACACACACACACACACACACACACACACACAGGCTGGGAGAGAATTTGTCTTCAAAAATACTAGCTGGCCCACCCCCCCTCCTTTCAGTTTATGCATAGCAGTGTTTTTCCTCATCCAGCTCTCGTTCAGGGTACATTTAATAGGTTAGATATCACGGTGGAGGTTATCAAAGCAATCTGCTCTCTTCTTTGGCAAACAAACAACCGTGGAGAAGTGTGTATGAAAAACGAACAAAGGAAGAGGTAAGCCATCCCCCCACCACCGTAACGTTCATTGGAGCAGAGAGTGTCTTCAATTTGAACTGTATCATCTCTTTTTCAGAGCCATCATTTCACCGGCATGATCCCCTGCACTTCACTAATTGTTTGCCATCAATATCGTATAGATAACTATTTCCCACAGCAAGCGCATTATGGCAAACACTGCTGTGTATAATGTGGATGCCTTGCGCAACTTCGTATGCTCTAAATGATTCTAATGCTTTCAGCAATTCATAGTAATCATTCAAAGAACAGATGAATATGTTCAAAAAGGTCATCAAACAGTGCTTGATAAAGGTGTTAAAAAAGAGTTTGTCCTCTTTTGCTGCAGTAACATTCTCTACTAATGTAGAAAAACTTTATGTTAGATTTGGGAACATGAGGATTTGATTGTAGCCTAAAACAGTGAGGTTTGGTTCTAATGTTGGATGATAATTTCTAGAGCACAACACTTCAATCCATCCCAGATATATTCTCTATCACTCCAGAGAACACACTTCCACAGCCTAGAGGGGCTTTATACCTCTCTAGCAGATGCTTGGTATTGCATATGGTACCCTCAGGCTCATGCGTGTCTTCTCTAGAGATCCATTCAATGCCGTTATGTGAAGCTCATCCAAGCACCTAGCTGAATACTCTAAATAGAAGAGCTGTCTGGATACTTTTGGACATGATATGGATTCAATAAAGGTAAATCTGTTCAATAAAGGTAAATATATTCCTTAAGACTCAACCCAGCCACTAGGGATGCAAAAGCCAGTGTATTTATTTTCTGAATAAATGGGAAAGGGTTGCGTCGGTTTGGACATGTGCAGAGTATGAGATGAGGAGTATTTTGGGCTGTTTTATGGATTTATGGATAAATGTTTTTGGACGTTGTGAGAGAGGACATGCAGGCGGTTGGTTTTAAAGAGGAAGATGCAGAGAGCCAGAAGAAATGGAGACAGATGATCCTCTGTGATCCGCTATAGCGACCCCTAACGGGAGCGGCCAAAAATAGAAGATGTTATTCAAGATTTAACCCTTAGAGATCACATTTATCCCTAGTGATGCTTTCTCTGACATTCTGCAGTTTCCTTTCCATCCATCCAAATAAACGTTCCTCTGAAAATGATTCTTTAATGACATCATATGAAGAACCAGTTCCTTGAAGATCCTTAAAGAATGTTTTTTGTTTAGGAAGTGTTTAAAGGAACAGGCAACGCTCATTTAATGTTCTTGATCAATTTAAGAGTCAACAAAGCACATGGAGGCTCTTCAAACTTTTAAAGAGTTTTCACACTCGTATAAAGCTCATATACAAACACTGTTCTTGGAAGATCCATTACAAAGAACCATTTAAACAGGAAAAGAACCATTTAAGCATCGTTCAAGGTTCTCCATCTGTACTTTAAAATGGTGTAGAAAAGGATGCACATTTTTCTGATCTGAATCTGTTTCATATTGTTTTAAAGAGCTCAACAATACTCTGGACCTCAAGGAGTCAAACTGCAGACTTATTTAAGTGGTTTGTTTTATGATCAATGTCATTTGAGCACTGGAAGTGTGAACCCTCATACAGGACCTCTGGAATAAAGTAAAGGGTTAAGCAAACATAAATATTCCATTTGGGCAAATTGCTGTTACAGAAAGCAGCTCTTGTGCGTTTGTATGCCATTTGGCTCTGGACGGCTTTTGGATGTCATGTAACCCTGACCTTGAGAGTTTGACCTTGCTGCTGGCGGTCAGTAATGTGCAGATGCACCTCTCCTCACGTCATCAGCACGGAGAGGAGGCCGAGGACGAAGCATAATTACAGCCAACATATGCAGCTGATTGAGTGAAAAGGCTTAATGGACCAATCGAGATGCCCATTCAAGCCTGACAAATTTCTCTTTCTGAGAAGAGCATTTTTTTATTATTCACATACACTGCCATGTGCGCTGAGCCTCTGTGCTGCTAACCAACACACTGAGGATCTCAATGTAGAAGGAAAGACAAAATCACCAATGTATATTGAGTAAATCTCCTCAAAAGAAGTTCCTTCTCCTGTAACGTTATCATTTCAGTCCGGCTGCAACAACAATGATAACCATGTCTGTCACATTTGCTCTGTGTTAACCATTCTCTCTCTCTCTCTCTCTCTCTCTCTCTCTCTCTCTCTCTCTCTCACACACACACACACACACACACACACACACACACACACACACACACACCAGTGTTTCATAGGAAGAGCTTATATTTAACTGTCACTGGAATCTACCCAACAAGACATTGATGGAGGAGAGACAGAAGAGAACAGCGAGAAAGTTACGGTGACACTGTTAAACTCTGTGTAACCCCTGCTTGCAGACAGAAGACAGAAAGACAGAGAAGGAGAGAGAGAAAGAGAGAGAGAGAGAGAGAGAGAGAGAGAGAGACTGTGGCAAACAGAATATGAGAAAAGGCCAACGAAAGAGTGGAGGGAAGAACATGAGAAATGAGAAAGAAGAGGCAGAGTCTGTAATAGAGAGAGGCAGAGAGAAAGTGGGACAAAGTTCTGCAGTGAACTACATCGGAGTGTGTGTGTGTGTGTGTGTGCGGGGAACTGGCATGCATCCAACTGTCAGAACACAGGCACTAAGCACTCTGATCGCCACAGCAAACAGCTTTTATCTGCAAAGTAACCAAGTTAAATGAAGAGATGGGTGGACGATAGTCTGAAATGACGACCAGGAACATAAACACACGACTAGAGCTAAAAAGTACTGAACACCACTCGCTCAAGGACGTGTGTATTTGTTTTCTCACAAGGGAAAGCAGAGGGGTAACAACAGGTAATGTAGATAACGTAGTGCAGCGGGACTTTTAGTAGTCTGTAGTTTATTACTGACCCCATCTACTTAAAGGAGCAGCCATGGTCACAGCCATTCAACAACATAGCATGTATTATTTCCATAGACACCAACTGTCAATATAATGGGTACCCTTAAGCAAGGTACCATCCCCATCACTGCTCCCCGGGCTGCGCCCTGCTGCACAGTGTGTATGGGTTAAAAACAGAGGACGTATTTTGTTCACTGAGTGCTGTGCTGTGTCTTCATAATGACAGACACTTTCACTTTCACTTTAGATGAGCCTGCCCAATGGCTAACATCTACAGAGGTAGAGCTGTGCTGGGAGTAGTGGATCTGTATGCTGTAGTGTGGGGTACAATCCCGGACCTTTGAGCTGGAGTGCTGTTAGTGACTAATCATCTGCCTGACCTCACTAATGCTATTGTGGCTAAATGCAACCAAATACTCCAACTTTGAACGTGTGTGTGTGTGTGTGTGTGTGAGAGAGAGAGAGAGAGAGAGAGAGAGAGGGAGAGAGAGAGAGTGGGGGAGAGAGGCATGTCGTTGGGTGTGAGTGGATGTTAATGAATATGACGCCTGACCTACTTCCACAACAACATACATCAACGAACCCCCCCTTCACTGTCTTCTTCTGTTCCTCTCTCTCTCTCTCTCTCTCTCTCTCTCTCTCTCTCTCTCTCTCTCTGTCTGTCTCGCTG
>CM029388.1:14424737-14427237 GCA_017165825.1 Hepsetus odoe | reverse complement strand
TTTGGCCTCTAATATCAGGTTGGTGTAGATAATGACTTTCGCCTTGGTCATGATGATGATGATGATGATGATGATGATGATGTGATGTGATGTGGATATGAAGCACTGATGTATGTCGCACTGGATAAGAACGACTGCTAAATGCTATTAATGTAAATGTAAATGACATTTATACAGATTTTAGGCTACATTTTCCCCAAGTTCTGCCAATAAACAGTAGAAAAGGGAACATTCCTCCGACTGGATGTGTGCACAAAGTCAAGCTACACACTCTCGAGGACACAGACACAAGTGAAAAATAATACAGCTGATTGAAAGAATGACATCTTTTCAAAATGTTACCTCACAAAAACAGCATCAGGCCACTCACAAGTGACCTATAATTTTGCGTACACGGCTCTTCTGGACAAATCAATCTGCTTGTCTTTTAGCGACAGTCCTCAAAGTACCAACAGTGAGCAAATAAAATGAAAATGCAGCATTAAGTTAAACAGAGCACAGCAGATTTAATATAAGATAAGAAATACAACCCCCCCCCCCCATTAAACTACCACTCGCAGCTCAAATGCATTTAAAAAAATCTATCAATTTCCCTGCACACACACACTCCCAGATCTCACACACTGAAATATGCACATTTTTATCTCACTATGAAGCGCCAGTTTAATATTCAGAGACATTATGGCTGCAAGGTAGAGAACACGATGTTATTTTACATCCACACAAACACACAGACATCACACACAGAGAGGAGCTCTGCTGTGTACCCACAGTGCAACACTGCTTTTACTGAAGCTGTCAGAAGAACAAACATATATCTGAAACTGTAAGGCTCATAATAGTCGTTACAGTATAATCATGTAAACACACAAAATCCGAGAGTTTGTTAGAGTAGAAAGCACTGGAGGGAACATGGACATGAAGCGCAGGGTGAGGAAAGCAGTGGTGAAGTCTAAAGATAAGGTGTTTGGTGAATTGTATGAGAGGGTGAACAGAAAGGAGGGAGAAAAGGACCTTTACTGATTGGCTAGACAGACAGACAGAGCTGGGAAAGATGTGCGGGTCAGGACGATAAAGGATAGAAATGGAAACGTACTCACAAGTGATCAGAGCGTGTTGAGCAGATGGAAAGAGTACTTTGAGGGGCTGATGAATGAAGAGAATGAGAGTGAGAGAGAAGATTGGATGATGTGAGGATAGTGAACCAGGAAGTGCAAGATGGAAGTAAGGGCAGCAAGGAAGTGGAAGAAGAATGGCTGTTGGCCCGGATGACATACCTGTGGAGGGACGGATGTGTTTATGGGGAGATGGCAGTAGAGTTTCTAATCAGATTGTTTAACACAATCTTGATCATGAGAGGATGCCTGAGGAGTGGAGAAGAGCAGCTTGAGGAAAACCTGGAGAGGTGGAGATATGCTCTAAAATGAGAGGAGAGGAAGGAAAGCAAGTGGGGAGTGATGAGGAAGGACAGGATTAGAAATTTGTATATTAGAGACAGCTCAGATTAGATGTTTTGGAGACAAAGAGAAGTAAGGTTGGGTTGTTTGGACACGTCCAGAGGAGAGACGAGGAGCATACTGGGAGGAGGATGTTGAGGATGGAGCTGCCAGGCGAGAGGAAAAGAGGAAGACCAAAGAGGAGGTTTATGGACGTGGTGAGAGAGGACATGTAGGCAGCTGGTTTGAAGGAGGAAGATGCAAAGGACCAGAAGAAATAGAGATGGTTGTGGCGACCCCTAACAGGAGCAGCCGAAAGAAGACAAAGAAGCTGCCAGAAAACCTTTACTTTGTGGTGTTAACAATAAAAAGATAAACAATAAAAAGAACAACACTAACACTGGAGTGGGAACAGGCAAGAACAGAATGTGTTGCTCCCACAATAAAACATCCGTGTGCACCAGGGAAGACCTGGGGATGCTTTAGGAAAGAAGAGACTGAGCTTCAATGAAAAGAATCATGAAACCACTCAGTTCTTCAACATCGCTTGTCTTTGTTTCTGCTTTTTTTGGGCATCATTTGACAAAATTTCAGTGTAATAGAATGAAATGAATGAACATTGAGCAGCGAATTTGTCTTCTGCATGTACCCATTCAAACCTACCAGCAGTGAACACACACACCAGGAGCAGGGGGGAGAACCCACTGAGGAGAAAAGATAAAAGAAATGTAGGACATGTGGTCTTTAAAGAAGGACATGAGCACCCTGTGCCTCCTCCACTTGTGTGATTTTATCAGTAAGCAGAGCTGAAGCTTATAAATAATACATTATACATTTACGCAACAGTCATATGTGAGCACAGGAGAGAGAGTTTTAAAAACAGCCTTTTTTACAGCCTGGTGGTCTGTGCTCAACCCCCCTCTGGCCCTCACTCTGGAAGAACTATCAACAGCACTCCAGCACTTCCTTCCTCTAGACACTCGGCGTGTGTGCGTGTGTGTGTGTGTGTGTGTGTGTGTGTGTGAGTGTGTGTGTGAGTGTGTGAGTGTGTGTGAGTGTGTGTG
>CM029388.1:14392966-14408381 GCA_017165825.1 Hepsetus odoe | reverse complement strand
AGAGAGAGAGAGAGAGAGAGAGAGAGGCACAGAGAGAAAGAGAGAGAGAGAGAGAGGCACAGAGAGAAAGAGAGAGAGAGAGAGAGGCACAGAGAGAAAGAGAGAGAGAGAGAAAGAGAGAGAGAGCAAATGAGGAATAGGTAGAGAAATGGAGAAAGAAAAAAGGGAGGGAAACATAGGGAAAGGCTGAGAGAAATGGAAGAAAAAGATTCAAAGAACAGCAGAAAGAACTACGGCGATGTTTTTTACAACATGTCCTTAAACGCACAGTTTATGAATGTGTCTATTTTCATAACTAACACACACTCAGGCTGAATGGATGAAGCAGAAGAGATGATGAGATAAAGACACGCTCTCTGAGACTTCCTTTCCAAACCACTAGCCTGACAAGCAAACATCAGCCAAAGCATGAGAGAGAGACCCACAGACAGAGCGAGCGAGCGAGCGAGCGAGCAAGAGAAACACAGTGACGGCGAGAGGAAGAGAGGGAGGTGGGGATCCCCACTTGAGTAAACAAATCCGAGAAAGCATCTCCTGCTGGGAAAATGGCTCAGTTCTTATAGAACTCTTGCAAAAAACACCGTGATAACAGGTCTGCTTGAATTTCTCTTTTCCTCTTACTGTAAATGGGGACAAAACCTGCCGACTTGTATTAAGCATCACTTTCTGTTTTTCTGATTAAATTTGTCTGGAACTGCCCTCATGAGATTTATAGAAAGAGTCTATTATAATCAAAAGCTCATATCTGCCAAATGGCAACTTTTCAGGAAAAGTATCATTCTTACTCCTTCACTGTGATTTAATGTGAGTAAGTCAGCGTGACCTTCTCTATGTATCCATATATTTGGTTCTGGAGCCTGTCCCAGCATTCTGAGGGCAAAAGGTGAAGAAATATCCTACCTCCTCCCTGTCAGGCCATCACAGCAGATACACACACACACACCGGTACACCAACGGGGCAATTTATCAAACCACTAAACGTGCAAGTCTTTGGACTGTGTGGGGAGACTGCTGCACCTGACGGGAACTTCACTGGGCTTGTTACAAACTCCACACAAGAAGGACACGGAGCATAAATGGGCCTTATTGCACCTCTTCTGAAGCTAATTTGAAATTCACTTGCGATCGTCTCACCTTTTCTTGAAACAGCCAATCAAGACGGCTCACGCGATAACAGGATGTTCTCTAAAAATGGCCAATTAGATATACTGGCCAGCCAGTACAAGTTAACATATAGAGGTCTGTGTTTGTTCTGCTGGGTTAACCTGATGTCTGTGTATATCAATGATCCCATAGATGCAAATATAGACTTAATTATAAACCACAGATGATATTCTACAGCCAGAGTGATGCATCTTAAGAGAAGCATCAGCAGCTAATCGTGCCACCTAATAATCACGCAGAGAAATGACTTGCAACTTGTGTTGTCGCCAAAAATGTGCTTTAAACAGCTTTAGCGACCAGTTACATGCATTTGACCGCGCCTTCCGCAATATTGAAGCTGTTAATCATATTTATAAGCAAAGGAATGCTAAGGGTGCAGTAGCTCGTGTGCAAGAGTGTGCGGAGGGTTGTCAGTTTTTAGGATTTTTTTTAGGATCTCTCTCTCTCTCTCTCTCTCCCTCCCTCATGTCAGAGGGGCCTCTTTAAGCTTGCAGTCGCAGCTGTGTCTGCCAAGACCCGCCCCGCCTCCTCTAAAATTCATTATCTTTTATTGGAGTGATGAAAGAGGGCTACTGGGCTGAAAGAGGTGAACTATGTCTTCAAACAGTGCGCCGGCCTGGAAGACACAATGCTGCCGCGGCACTTTGAAAGTCTGTCTACACACACACACACACACACACACACACACACACACACACACACACATTCTCTTGAAATATGAAAAGAGAAAATTGTCCCTGCTAAATGCAAACACACTAACAAACAAGAGACACGCTTAAAAAAAGCGACCTGAAAGGTTCTTCTCTTGGATGCAGGGCTGTAAGAAAAACGTCATCTACACGTTTCTACATTACACAGAGGTGTTGTTTAAAAGTTCTTCAGATTTGCTTCTTTAAAGGACCATCCCGCTCAATGGCATTGCTCCAGAGGACCCTTTCTTTTTTAACACCTTTATTTTTAGGAAAGCAAAATTTTCTACAAGCCTCATAGAGCACAGCCCCGCACGACATTTTGACTGGACCATCTAGATATTCCTGCAGGTTCTCTGTTTTGTTACTGGTGTGATTTACAGTGATGTGAATGAAGTAAAGCAGCCAAAATCATTACGATTCAGGATCAGATGCTCAAAGAAAAGCTGAAGTGCACAAAAGGTTTCCTCTCTACCATCTTGTTTTATCTTCCCACCACTTATCTTCAGAGACCATGCGCTTGCAATATGAAAATGAAACACTGTTGGCCCAGTCCTAATTAATATAGATGCTGTGTGCGTGCGTGCGTGCGTGTGTGTGTGTGTGTGTGTGTGTGTGCATTCCCTCAGCAAGAAAGCAAATCACATACAAAAGGCTTGCATTCCTCTACTCTCTGTTCTGTTGTCCATTCAATTAACCTCTGATTTTTCCTAATCCTCCATGCCCCCCTACCATACACACACACACACACAGACACACACACACACACGCACACACACTCTCTCTCACACAGAAATCTTTAATGCCCCCTTGTACAAGACACACTGCAGGGTGCCACCCTATCCCTCCCTCCTTTCAAATGACCCTTCCCAGTGAGCATGCATTAAGCAAGCATATCCAAACTGAGCAAGCCATGGAAAAGTACTGAGGATTCTCTTTCTCTCTCTCTTTCTCTCACTCTCTCTCTCTCTCTCTCTCTCTCTCTCTCTCTCTCTTCCCTCCCTCCCCTCATGTCCTTGGGTTCTTCATTGGCAAATCCCTATCAAAACATATTTCAATCATGGCAACCCACTCTTTTTTTCTACTGCTTAGGTCTGTATACTCTCTAAGACAATGCTCGAGAGAGCGACACAGATAAACACGTGGATTGCAGAAGAAAGGTCAATAGCAATCATCCACTGATATGGAAGACACCTGGTAACATTATCAGAAAGACTGGCAATGTATGAATGACCCGAGGCTGGGCATTACTGTTTTCAGGCAGACTTAAAGCATGATCTTAAAATCAAGCATTTATTTTTTAGATAAATTTGCCTTCATCTAGAACGTATAAGGGTGCAGGGAGGTACAGTGATTTAGGATGAGAACTGGAATTATTTCAGTTTCAGAATATTGCTCAAAATCTGCAGTGTTTACATTTGACCAATTTTCCAAGTAAACAAGGTAATATGTCCGAACCTCCAAAGTAAATAATATGCTTTGCATAAAATAAACAAAGGAAGGAGGAGTGCTCACCTCTCCGCAGTGAGGCACTATGCCATCTGCCTGCATCCCCCTCTGCAAGCGCTGTTGAAGCAGATGTGCATGCCCTGCAGCTGAAGCAGGAGCAGTGGGCTGCATGTTGCCATTGCGGAATCCACCCAAGGAAACTGTCCCTATTTTGGAAGCTTGAGGTTCTGGATCAAAGTGCCGCAGAGGCTTGGTGTTGTTGAAAGAGTAGGCTTCTGGAACAATGCTGCCAGGATTGGTTTTGTTTATATGCATCTGTGCAGATTTTGTCTGTGATGACTGCATGAGAAGTTTAAGACTGTTGCTGGAGGGCTGGCTAGATGTGATGGCCTTATAGAGCTGGCTGGACATGTTGGGCGCTTGACCGTTTTGTGAATTGAAGGAACGTCCTGGTGTAGAAGGCTGGGCTCCATGCTGTGGTGGGCCAGCAGGACTTGGATGTTGCTTGTCGGATCTGTAAGGGGGTGATGGTCTTGTGGAGCCTGATGTTGGAGGCATTCCACTTAAATAATTAGCCTGAGAGCCTTGAACAGCAGAGTTGGATCCACCAGTTGCAGTACTTCCTGGAATAATGGAGCTTTGTGGGCTGAAGGGTGGCTGAGCGAGAGCGGGACTGGCCAGCTTCTCGGACCCATATGGAGGAGAAGGTCCAGTTGATGGAGTTGGAGTTATGCTGGAGATGAGGGAGCTCTGAGGGCTCTGGATGTTGCTGACTGGACTGAAGGGTTGCTGGTGTGGGGATGAGTTTGGAAGCTTGTCCCCTGGCCTATAGGGTGGAGATGGACCAGCCCAAGAGGATCCTTGCTGGCCTATTGAGGACAAGCCTGATTGGGCTGGTGGTGGCCCGCCACTGCTTGTAGAGTGGTGTTTGCTGTTGGAGGCCAATTGTTGTAGCTGCTGTGCCCTAGACACCTCATGCCAGTTGGAACTGGTTCTGTTGGACAGTGCAGCTGAAAGCATCGGTGATCGAGCCTGATTCTGGCCTTGGGAAGAAGAAGAAGAAAGTGGTGATGCCGAAAGTGGGGAAGGAACTGGTTTGGATGGATGGGGTAGAGAATAAGGAGCACCAGCTGGACTAGTGCCCATCTGTGGAGAACCTGCCTGAGGGAAACCTGGGGACTGGGTGAGGTGGGCTTCCAGGTGCGAAGGTCTATGTGGGGAACGTTTGGGGGTTCCACTTCCTTCTGGGTGTACAAAGTTCCCAGCATTACTTGTTTGCTCATCACTCTTGTTCCCTAAGATTTTCTCAATATCCAGCTCAGGCAATGAGGGATCTGGGTTCTTTGTAAGCTCATCCAGAATCTCCTGAAGTTCTTGTTCCACAGAAGGGGCTGCTGAGGTCCCATTTGGGTTGAAGGTAGATGCCAGACTTCCTGAGCTTCCAGCACCTCCAGATGTTGATCCAGGACTAGCTTTAGGAGGCATAGAAAATGGGGAACCCAAACCATTGTTGCTACTGTTCATTCGGTTTCCTTCCAGCACAGTTCCTTGGTTTCCCATCCCTGTTCCAGAGGGAAAGGGTGGTTGGGGAAAACTTGGGCCCATGGCCAGGGTAACGTCCTCTAGGCATAGTCGTTTGGCACTGCCTTGGGTCATGGAGGTATCGGACACCCCGTTAGGTGAAGCTGAACCATCCACAGTCCCAGGCAGCTTCCTCTTCAGTCCTGGCAGCTTTGGAAAGAGAGAGATTACACTATTAGAAACTACATTTATTTCAACATGATGATAACATGATTAGTACTCACTAATGTAACTAGATGTAAAAGTTGCATCATTATCTCCCAATCTAAACCTAAATATACATTTTATTCAATGGGAGATAGAATGAAACGGCAGTAGACTATTAATTCATTAGGTTATGGCTGAACTATTCAAGTACACAAATGGTCTACAGGGATCACAAGGCACCATCTACTAACATGCCAATATTTTTTTTCCTATAATCTGGTCCTTTCTTTGGTACTGAACTCTCCAGAGCTCCAGCTGCTTGTCTGTTGGTGCCAGAAGTGGGATAATTCCCCAGGCCATTTTGATTATTGCCTGGGTCACCACCCTCCTAAGTTTCCCATTTACCCAGGCTTCCAATCCTACATCTCTGGAGGACCTTCTTAGCGGATTAAGACCGAAAGCCACCAATCAAAATGTCCTCATCAACATTCAGAAAGATATTTGCAAACACACAGAACCTTAAGGATACAGAAGGATTCTGAGTTGGCTGCAGCTGCACAGCTGTGAAGGAAAGCCTGCTAGGCTTAGGTTGTATGAGGCAAAAAGAAGAGTTTCAAAGCTGGAACTCAGCAGCACAACAGTTACACACACACTTCAGAACATTACAAAGCAGTAGTGTTTGTGTTTTCTGTTCAAGATTTCCTTCAGGACAGCAGGAAGGGGAGTGTGTGTGTGTGTGTGTGTGTGTAAGAGAGAGAGAGAGAGAGAGCGAGAGAGAGCGAGAGAGAGAGGGAGTGACTGAAGGAGAGAAATGTGGGTGTGTGTGGGGGGCTGAGGTCAGGGTTCAATTAATTAAGCCAATTAAACTAAAGGTAATATGTAAAAGAATGGCTCTGTCTTTGTGAGGGTATACAATGAATGAATGAAAAAGAAAGAAAGAAAGAAAGAAAGAAAGAAAGAAAGAAAGAAAGAAAGAATGAAAGAAAATGCAAAAGCAGCTTCTTTAGCAACATGTTCTTGATGGCAACACGTTCTTGATGGGATGAATAATTTACTGTAATATTCCAGCTGAAGAAGAATGTGCCATATTTTACTCTCTCTTGCTTTCATGTGTGATGCCACACACACACACACACACACACACACACACACACACACACACACACACACACACACATACACACTTTTATGAGGGTCTCAATATCAATTTAAAGCCTAGAGAAACGCTTAGTGAAAAGTGTTAGAGAACATGATATCGTGTGTAAGTCGCACACACATGCTTAATTTTCCCAGACTGCATCTGCACACAGCATTGTAATATAAATCCTTATCTGCAGCACACCCAAGTCTACAGGCGTGGACTCTGTAGCCCACTTCCTCACACACACACACACACACACACACACACACACACACACACACACACACACACACACACACACACATACACTCACTTTCCTTTACACTCCTCCTCCTACTTCTCTCATCCCCCTCTCTGTTTTTGCCTTTTTTTCTCCTACAAGTGCTTTCTCAGATTCTGAAACAATAGAATTCGGTCGACACACCTTCCCCATCTCGCCAAGCTGTCTGCAGTGTCCACCCTGCTGTGCTGCTTGTGTGTGTGTGCGTGTGTGCGTGTGCAGAGGGGTGGGAGGTGGGTGGTGGTAGACACGTGACAAAGGGGAAGGGTGTGTATGTGTTTGTAACAGAATATGAATTACTACAGCCATCATTTTTGTGCTGCTGTTCTTTCTGTGTCACACACATGCACACACACACACACTTCTCACCATGCCAATTTCACTCTGAGCAAACACATCAATATGGACACACATCGACTTTCTCTCGATCCCTCTCCTTCTCTCCCTCTCCCTCTCTCCTGCTGGATCGGAGGGACATCTTTCATTCGGCAGCAATCGGATTTATCCCATTATGACTGACACCACCATCTGTCACCACTGAGAGGAGGCTGTGTGTGTGTGTGTGTGTGTGTGTGTGTGTGTGTGCGTGTGTGTGTGGCAGAGAGTAAGACAGAGCAGAAGAGAAGTGAAGAGAGCACAGATATGTCAGTCAAAGCTTTGAACCTATACTTCATAATTATGGCTGCTGAGAGATGCTGAACACATGCTCTTGCAGAGTCAGGGATGCAGGAAACACACAAACAGGCCTGTATAGAACACACAGTATACCTTGAATATTTTAAAATCAAGCTTATAACCTGGATTATTTTAAAAAAATAAAAAACACAAATATCAGTTCTGATGCCTGGTTGCTGCAAATCCAACTTGTTCCCTACAAATACACTCCAACAGTGCCGTGTGTCAGGTTGGTGAAGCAGGATGCTCGAAAAAAGGGACTGATTGCTCTTGCTTGTGCTCTAAAGCAGTGGCCTGTAGAGAGGTTACACTTACAGACCTGAGGGTATTTGTGTGTGTGTGTGTGTGTGTGTGGGAATCTGTTCAAGCCTGAGAGTCTGCAGCGTGGTGATGACTTGCTGATGTTTCTGTGTCAGTAATGAGTCCGGCTCTGGTGCATTTGTAAAGGAACGCTTTGCCGGGTGACCTGAAGACGCCTCTACCTCTAGAGCAGCGCGGCGGCCCTTTTATCTGCTCTCAGGAGGTTCGCTTTTTCACTGTGACAGCTAATGTTCACAGACAATCTAACTGCGCTCCCTCACACACACACACACACGCACGCCTTTGATCCACCCTTCCCTCCAGCAGCCAGCAGAGCTGATAGGCATCAGCAGATGTTAAACCAAATCATGGATGAACAAACTGAACGCTACTACAATCCTGGTTAAAGGCTTTAAATAATGTATCATAAACCCAATGCTTGTCCTAACACCACAGACTACAGCTGAAGCTCTATTCCATTCTATTCCGCTTTTCTATTCTATTCTATTCTATTCTATTCTATTTCATTCTCTTCTTCTTCCTTCTTCAAACCAACGTGCCCGCACATCCTCTCTCACAAGTATCTATTCTCTTCATTCCATTCTATCCTAATCTATTCCACTTTGTGCACAATTATGAGACCAGATCCTCATTTTTACGCATATATTGTAGTTTATATGACTCCAAGCTGTATAAACTAGAATGCTATTTGGATTTAAGCAGATCAAGTGATGTGTGTGTGTAATGAGAAAGGGTGCGGCCTAAGGAGATCAACACTCCATATCAAGGTGTGCAGAATTATTAGGCAGCTTCTTTTTTCAGGCAAAATGGGAATGAAACAAGAAGAAACGTGTTGAGAAAAAGACCCAGATTAACTGCCAAAGATTTGAGAAGGACCAAACACGAAGCAGCCAGGAACCCATGATCCTCCAGTGCTGTCATATTCCAGAACTGCAGCCTACCTGGAGTGTCCAGAAGCACAAGGTGTTCAGAGACATGGCCAAGATAAGGTAGGTTGAAACCTGACCACCACTGAACAATACACAAACTGAGACGTCAAGACTGGACCAAGAGATATCTCAGAACTGATTTCTCAAAGGTTTTATGGACTGATGAGATGAGAGGGACTCTTGACAGAGCAGATGGATGGACCTGTGGCTGGATTAGCAACTGGCACAGAGCTCCACTTCCACTCCAGTAAGTTGGAGGTGAGGTACAGGTGGGGGCTGGTATTATTAAGATGAGCAAGTTGGACCTTTTTGCGTTGAAGATGGACTCAAAATCAACTGTACTGCCAGTTTTAGAAAACGTTTTCTTCAAGCAGTGGTTCAGGAAAAAGTCTGTGAAAAAGAAGACCATGATGTTTATGAAGGACAATGTTCCATCGCATGCATGGAAGTTCTCCACTGCGTGTCTCACCAGTATCTGCGTATCTTTAAAGGCCTTAAAGATGAAAGAATAATAACACAAACCCCTTCTTCACCTGATCTAAACCCTACTGAGAACTTCTTAAACAGAATTATGGGGAAGGAAAACAGTCCACCTCTCTGAACAGTGTCTCGGAGGCACAAAGAGTTGATCATCAGCAGATCAAGAAACCGACAGACTCCACGAATGGAAGGATTACGACCGTTATTGAAAAGAAGGATGGCGACATTGGTCTCTGATTTCGTTTTTTAAATGTCTGAATTGTTTATTTGTACACTTTGAGTTGTTTATTTATTATTTCCACTTTAGCACATGAAAATTAATTAAGTGAGATGGGAACATTTTCATTTTTTATTTAGTTGTGTAATAATTCTGCACACTAACAATTGCCTAATAATTGTGCACGCATATGTATCCCCTGAGAATGTCCACACAAACCTTCGCGTTTCAGGGTTTTTAACATTTGGGATTGACCGATGGCACCGTATTTGTTCCATTTCAAAATGAATCCTCAAAATACTCACTTGCCTAATAATTGTGTATTCTATTCTGTTCTAGTCTATTCTATTATTAGCTTTACTTTTCTATTCTATTTCACTTTTCTATTCTATTCTAATCTAATCTATTCTATTCTAGTCTATTTCACTTTTCTATTCTATCCTATTCTATTCTCAGATTCCATTGGTGCCTTGCAGTTATAAAAATCATGCCAATAAAACCTGCAGATGAATAAAATCAGATACAAAAAACAAAAGAGAATCAACTGAATAAAAAAAGAATCTAGGCTTCTAGTTCTTAGCATTTCCTAAAGAAAAAATGAATTTCTTTGAACTAATTAAAAGTTCATCCAGGAACGTTCATGGAGCATGTAGCCCAACAACCAAGCAGTCAAACAAGGCCAGTCTATCTATCAGTCTCTTCACACATACTGAACTATGTACTGCTGATAAAGCCCATCTGTGTTGTGCTGCACTTTAGAAGGAAATACAACAAAAGAATAAGAGACAGCTGTAAGTATAGCAGAAATACTTTGCACATTGACGTAATTTAGTGTTTGAGTTGTTTTTGGATAAAAATCCCCTGATTTAAAGGATTAAGGGTTTAAAGTATTGCATTCATAAATATGTATTGAGCTAATAGGGGCATTTAATGACTAATGTTTAGTGTTTCTCTTCACTTGATCATGTATCTATTAATCTTACCTAGATATAGCCTAGACTTATTATTGCTCCGACAGGCAGACTTTTCTATAAAAGCTTGTATTGATCCTGCTAAGAACAAGCCAGTGTGTTTCTCTGTGCTGTGAACTAAAGCAAATCAATGATCTGAAGGCATTTTAAATACCTACCCGACACTCTTCTTGCTTCTTTTGAGTTTGTACTAGTGCTGGGGGGACATGAAGGATCCATGATGGCGAAGGCTTACCAGCTTAGAAACTCCTTTGCATTTTTGATCCCTGATTATTTAAAAGAATGCAATTGTACCCCAAAGGTATTTGGCTGGAGGACTGCAGTAGCTCAAGGATCCAGATGTCTGTGAAGTGTTCGTAATAATAGAATTAAAATTATTCATGGAGAAATTGCGAGTGCAGACGAGTCAACTGCCAGAATTGCTGATTTGCTAAAATTCATAAAAGAGCTCGTTTGATTCAAAACGTGCACGTTCTTATAGAGAAAACGGATCAAATTCAGCACAGCGGTGACTTAGTAGTTAGAGGCTAGGCCCCAGGATCTGATGGTCATGGGTTTGAATCGCAGGCCAGTGGGTTGCCATGAGGTTCTCTTGGGAAAGGCACCATCCCCATTCACTATTTCTGAGTTTAACCCATTTAAGTAAGACTGACTGGAGGCTTAGTGTCAAATGTACAACCTAAAAGTACAAACAGGATGAAACTCTTATTTAAATGCCTTCTCACAAACTTTCAACTTTCTCCATGACTGTGTACGTTTCTTTCGCAGATGCTTTCATACAGATCGTGTATTCCTGTGCTCTTTTTGTTTGCTGTTCATTGTTTTATCCATGTGTGGAGCAGTGGTCTTGGTCCCAGGTTTAATTCCCAGGTGGGGCGGTCCGGGTCCTTGCTGTGTGGAGTTTGCATGTTCTCCTCGTGTCTGTGTGAGTTTCCTCCGGGAGCTCTGGTTTCCTCCACCATCCAAAGACATGCAGGTCAGGTGCACTGGAGATGCTAGTGTGTTGTTTGTGTGTCTGCCCTGTGATGGCCTGCCGACCTGCCGAGGGGTGTTTTCCCGCCTTTCGCCCAGTGAGAGCTGGGATACCCTTCAAAACCACCATCTACCGTAATCAGAACAAGCGGCGAAGATAAAGCGTGAGAGAGTGTTTTATCCATATCTCCAAATATAGCCTAATCCATACTGCAGGATATGCTTTAGGTCCCATGAACATGCTGTACATATATAAAAAGAATCACTCTAATCAAAGCTGATTTCAATCAGAATAAAGCTTTTTCAGCCAGGCTAAGAGTTGGCAGGGAGCTGTAGGCCAGATCCTGTTGCCTCTCCCCAGTGAATTAGAATGTGTGTTTGAGCAGTGAGAAGAGTGTGTGTGAAGGCTTTGGTTTCACCGCTGCCTGTTGATATGTTATACTGTACGGCACACGGGCAACTAAGGACAAAACCACTCCCAAAAACAGCACAGCAACAGGATGAGAGATGCGTGTGTGCAAGAATGCATGTGTGTGTGTGTGTGTGTGTGTGTGTGTGGAAAGTAAGAGAGAGAGTAGGAGCAGGTCTGGGCCAAAAGAAACACACTCTCTGTCCAAGCAAACACAGATTAGTCTTTTATTAGATTCACACACCGCACTAAATGTGTGTAAATGTGGCGTAAAAGTAGGAAAACATACACATTTATCATCGGCATCGGAACAAAAACTTTACTCTCCGAGATGGCATGGGAGGCGAAAACCATTTTAACCTAGTTAAGGTTCAACTTTAGTAATGCAAAGTAAATTTGAAAGGGTTACTGCTATATTTTCACACAACCTTAAGATAAATGTACAGTGTGTGTGTGTGTGTGTACATATATTTATACACATATATATGCGTTTAATCATTTTTACACCTTTGCTATAAAACTAATATGTGTGAGATTTTCTTCAGACAGCAACACTATGTACCTCTATGTTATCTGTTCGTAATGAGTGTAATCTAAGCATAAATGTGTCGTTGAGGCATTTCATGGCTGGGCAGGTTAATGAGTGGTGCGGAACGAAAGGAGGAAGAAAAAAAAATTCCCCAAATTTCTTTTCTAAAATAGGAACCTTTCGAACAAATGTGATCTGTGCACGTGACGAAGAGAAAGCTTAATGAATTCTGTCTGAAAGCAAACACGTATGCAAAAAACACTCACACACACACTCCCACACACACACACACACAGTGTAACCCTTCTCTGATTCAAAGAGCGACCTTCATTTAACTCTACACTAAATTCTTTATTCTTTCTCTCCCGCCCTCCCTCTCATCTCTCTCGTTTTCTCTCTTTCTCTCTCTGTTTCTCTCGCTCTCTTTCAGTATGTAATAGTGTGTCAATCATCATTAGTAGCTCCATTGTTGTGTCCTTAATTACTGCAGTCTCTGATGCTCTGACATCTAGATATGCTAATAAACAAAGAGCAGCCCACCAGCCACGTACTGCACACACACACACACACACACACACACACACACACACACACACACACACACACACACACACACACACACACATACACACACTCTTACTTGGGAACAGTGAAGTGAGAGGGTAAGTGAGACAAAAATCACTCTCTCTTTCTCTCCCTCTGTTGATTGGTAGAGTCCAATAAAGTGCAGTCTCTCTGTATTTGAGGTCTGGGTCGACTCTGTTCTTCTGTGACCTTGAGCTGAGAAGTTGAAGGAGCTCTACACACAGTTATAGATCATCCTCAAACAAGCCCAGCTGATAGATGAGCCTCGGTCTGTCCATTTCACTGCCCTTTCACTGTCCCTTTTCACATTTTTCTTACACTTGCTTTTCTTCTGCTTTTGCTGTGTTTTCCTGTGTTTTGCTGATTTGCTTTAACATTCATCATGTGACAGATGCCATAGATAAAGTGTGGTAGGGATCAGTATCAGCGTCAGGTATTTTTTACTAGATCAGTATCATCAGTCATACAGAGATCACTGCAGTTCTGGTCCTTTATTAAGACTGGTCTACCCCATAGTGCTGTATTTATAGTGATACACGTATACAGTGCTGTGCAAATGTTTTAGGCAGGTGTGAAAAAATGCTGTAAACAAAGAATGCTTTCAGAAATATAAATAATGACTGTTTATTTTTATCAATTTACAAAATGCAAAGTGAGCGAACAAAAGAAAAATCAAAATCAAATCAATATCTGGTGTTACTACCTTTTGCCTTCAAACCAGCATCAGTTCTTCTGGCCCCCACAGAGCCCTGATCTCAACATCATCCAGTGTGTCTGGATTACATGAAGAGACAGAAGGATGTGAGGAAGCCTACATCCACAGAAGATCTGTGGTTAGTTCTCCAAGATGTTTGGAACAACCTACCAGCCGAGATCCTTCAAAAACTGTGTGCAAGTGTTCCTAGAAGAACTGATGCTGTTTTGAAGGAAGAGGGTGGTCACACCAAATATTGATTTGATTTTGATTTTAATTTTCTAATTGATTTTAGATTTCTCTTTTGTTCCTGCATTTTGTTGATTGATGAAAAGAAATGATTAACACTTCCATTTCTGAAAGCGTTCCTTGTTTACAGCATTTTTTCACACCTGCCTAAAACTTCTGCACAGTGCTGTATGCTCTAATATATGCTCTAGCACAAGTGTGCATTAGTGGAAACAAATATGTTTGCATGCTTTACACCTGTGATCCTCTGTATGTGTGAGCATATGTGTGTTTGTATGCGTGTGTGTGTCTGGTAAACATGTGCCCAGATGTGTATCAAAAGGTGAATGAGGTCTCACCACAACAGAGAGAGAGAGAGAGAGAGAGAGAGAGAGAGAGAGAGAGAGAGAGAAGACTGAAAAATAATGTGTTAGAGAGTGTGTATGTGTTTTTTTGGAGAGAGGGGGATTATTCAGAAGGGAAGTCTTAAGTGAATCTGACTTATATGAATCGGACCCCCTGCAGCTCAGAGAGGTCATGTGATCAGCTTCAGTGGAGCGTTAGAGGTACAATAAGTCGTCTCTGGCCCACAGCGTGGCCAGTGCTGACCACTCATGAATCACAGCCTCACTTTTCCCTTTTTGGTTACGTCAGGCCTGTTCGTCATCCACCCCCACCGGTGAGTTTGCAGTGCATCACCATGGCAACGCAGCGGGCCAACGAGGGTACTGATGTCATGGTGAGATTTGCAGATCTGGACGGGACCCGGCCTGGTCTAATCAGAGTTATGAAAGCGAGCTGACACACGCAAGCCAACAAACTGTGACTCAGGCTCTCTCACACAAACAGATTTTTTTGTGGTGATCAGTGTCACTATAACTCCATGGTTTCTGGTTTCTGTGTAAAGAATTTGGAGTCAGCCAATCTATTCGTAATCACTGGTCTTGCGAAGGCTTAAAGACTGTTTACATCTCATTCATCCTGAATATAGAGCCGCTATATATTAAAAAGGAAACTGACATTAAAAGGATGTGGCTGATCATAAGTGCACTAATAACAGGTGTGAATGGTGCCAGTGCATCTTGCTGATGTGTAGCATCAAACTAGGTGGTCAGTACAGCATAAAACCACAATTATAACACAGATGCTGGAAGGCCCAGCACCAAAGGACCACCCGAGAGGCTGTGTATTCATAGCCGAGAAGAGAGCAGAGGCTTTATTTTCTCCCATTCGTTAACAAGTTTCCATAGCAGTCAATGTAGTCTAAACATCTGTAACAGACTTGTAATATGATCGCATGTCCACAGGAGATGTCAGGACAGTCTCGCTGTCCATAATCAGATCATCTGAGGATGTTAATAGTGAGGTGCAAACAGAATCCGCTCAGCAGCTGTGTGTGTGTGTTGGTGCAGCTAACAGAAACCGGGCTGATTGGGACATACAGCAAGTTTTATTAACCCTGATCTAAAAAGTTGGACCAAAGCAAACTGTTTGATATGAACAATGCCAAGTTGTTTGCCATCATTTCTTGTTTAGTCAAAGGGGATTTTTTTTCACATTATGTAAAATTGTCCAACCTAGTAACCCAGTTTCAGGGTGGAACAGGGCCAAACACTAGTGCAAACTATCAACTAAGTCTTGTATGACTGTTGACACTATAACTCCTGTGCTTTATTCCTTTATGGATCGAGGTACAGCGAGCCAGTAAAGCAATGCTGGATTTTAATGCGACTGGATATTAAACAGCAATTTTGCTCCCATTCCAGAGGCTGTGAGCGACAGCGCTATCAGACTGCAAATGGCTCCACAATCAATAGTCAGAGTGATGTTAATGCTGAAGCCCTGGCTGTGTTTCTTTCAGTTTCTTGAACTTTGAACACTGACCTTCTCCCTCTCTATTCACTGAGGAATGAAAGCACAGAAGCAAAGAATGTAAGAGAGAGAGAGAGAGAGA
>CM029388.1:14372275-14378682 GCA_017165825.1 Hepsetus odoe | reverse complement strand
CTCTCTCTCTCTCTCTCTCTCTCTCTCTCTCTCTCTCTCTCTCTCTCTGTGTGTGTGCACACAGTAATGGTTTAATGGCAGATTACTCTGCCACTGCAGCCTCATTGGGAGAGTAATAAAATAAATGGGTTCTGCGAGAGCCCTCCCCCTCCCGACCACTAACAGAGCCGTACTGTACAGGACCTTCACATAACATAAAGATTATTCGCCAAATTAACTGTTCTCTCTAGAGTTCTTTACATAATATGGAGGATTTTTTCAAAGTTCTTCAAACTCACACGCTCTCATTCAAACATTCTCTGTAAAGCCGTTCTTCAAAAGGTTCTCCAAAAAAAAGGCGAGATTCTTGAGGGAACTCTTCTGCGGTCTGACACAATCTTTTTCAGCACCGTTACTGCCCGTCTATGAGGCTAAAGTCCCATTTGTCTGTACTTTTATCCATTAAAGTTTGATTTGATACCAGCGCTCACATTCATGAAGCTTATGAGAGCTGATCTAAGGTGACTTTTCTGACGGGAACGGATCCACTTTATACCGCTACCGTGACGAGCTTCACGAATATGGATCAGGTATTAGAATCTGCCGATATAAGCCAAAGAATAAAATAAATAATGTCACATAATTCAACCCAATTTTGATACAAATACTGTTTAGTCATTTAACACAGTCAAAGCGTTCTTTGGGAGCTCAGGGTTCTGAATGTAACCTTTATTAAATGGTGCACAGAAAGAAATACACGCCCTGTAAAAAGTCAATATTTAGATCTATAACTAGATAAAACCTGTCTCTTAGTTATGATATTATGCTTGTGGGTCTAGGAGTCAAGCCTGCTTTTATTTATAGGCAACACTTTTTGCTAAGAATACTGATGAAACTTGTTTGAGCATGATCATGTAATACCTTTCATTCATTTTATTTTGAGCCCAAAAACTGTATTTTTAAAAGAGTTACAAAAACTTGGGCATTATAAAGTGACTAATCATGTCATAGCGAAGCACACCACAACAAAATTGGACTTCTGCATTTAACCCATGCACTCAAACACCGTGCAGCAGGAGGCCGCTATGAAAGTGCCCAGGGAGCAGTGGCGGGGACGGTACCTTGCTCAAGGGTAACTCAGGGCAACCTACTGGTAAGGGGTTTGAACCCACAATCTTCTGATCCTGTGGCCGACTCCCTAACCACTAGGCCACCGCTGCATTATGGATGTATTTAAAAAAGAAATACATAGAAATGCATAAAATGTAAAATGCACCTATTAACCTTTAGACCTTTTGAGTGTAGTGTCTAGTGAAGTGTTTCAAGTTTCAAAGCCTAGTAGTTCATGGAAAAAAACCCCCAAAACATCAGTACCGACCAATAATCAGGTTTTAAAACTGATACTGGAACAGAATAGGGCTGCACAGTATATCCTCTGTCAATCCTTATTACAATAAAGTTCCTCACAATACTGATATTGCAGAAGGCTGCAATATGCAAATGTCCTCTGGCCAATCAGAGTGTTGCACAGGGTCAGCAATCATAGCTCCAGGTCTTCCTGGCTGCTATGATAATTCAAACTGTTCACTGATCACTTCTGCTGTTCGTCTCCTCCCATTCCACCCTGCCTGCACTCTCTCCTTCACCTCTCTTCCACACTCCCCGTTACTCTGAACTGTGGATCCCAAGTATTTAAATTCCTCCACCTCTTTGTCACCTCTACTCCCTCCATCCAAACCACTCCACTTTCCTCTGTTTCGTTCACACTCATGTATTCTGTCTTTGTCCTACTCACTTTCATTCCTCTCCTCTCTAGAGCAGATCTTCATCTCTCCAGGTTCTCCTCAAGCTGCTCCCTCCTCTCACTGCAGATCACAATATCATCAGCAAACATCATCGTCCACGGGGACTCCTGTCTAACCTCGTCCGTCAACCTGTCCATTACTATTGCACCAATACCAATGTCTTTTTTAACATAGATCGCAATAAAGTGGCAATGCGAAGATTTTGCCCACATTGTGCAGCCATGAAAAAGAAGGATATCATGCCATCAGAATTAATAAACGCTGTTGAGCATACCGAGTTAGAAACCACACATGCAAGACTATTTGAGCTCACAAAATAAACCAACATAAGGTGTGTGATCATTTACACATGCAGTTTACCTAATGCTAATAAATCCATATTTATTATCTACGTTATCTGGCTGTAGCCCAAACCAAAAGGAACAAGCTTCAGATGAAGAACTAAGCAAACTGGGCTTTGGGCTAAACTAACACGTCATTGGTTGAAAGAAGCAGCCTTTGTGTACACTGGAGCTGGCCTTCTCTGTCCCACTTCTCCTGATGGAGCATATAGATCCACAACAATGGAAATTTACTGTGAGAGCGCAGGAGAAAACTACTACCACAAGAAAGCGAGAGAAAAAATCTGGAAATAACTGTCAGCACCTTTCTGCCTCGATCAACACACAAAGAAAAGAGAGCAGTTGATATTATTGTTCTTTTGTGGTTCACATTTGAGGAAGTACGTGCTGAGTCGTTGATGACACACTCGCCGCCAGTGCATGAAGACAGAGATTATAGTGAACACTGCAGTGTCTCTTTTGGAGGGATTTTGGGGGAGGCATATCCCACAAGGCTGAGGGGCAGGGCAGGTTGTCTTGGCCTGAGGAAAATCCCCTTTATAAAGGTCTCATTCATACCACAGTAACACTATAGGGCTCAGGGCGGTGTGTGTGTGTGTGTGTGTGTGTGTGTGTGTGTGTGTGTCAGTGTACGTGCATGCCTGTGCAATGTTCATAGCCAACCGAAACACTAACAGGTACACAAATGCAAACACACACACACACACACACACACACACACACACACACACACACACACACTCCATCACGCACACACAGACCCTGCCAGGTAAACACACAAAGGTAGTGTAAATACAAACACCCACATTTTCACACCTTTACTAAACCATGACTCATAGCTGCAGTTTTTAGAAGGAGAACGAAGATGTTAGAAATCTAGTAATGCCACTCCTGGGTCACTTTCTTTGCTTCTAAATGTCTTATGAGTGAAGCTAATCAACAGTCCTCCAGCTCTGAAGTTCTGGAAGTAAAGAAAAGGCATTTCGAACACAAAGACGTCGCTTCCAGCCAGCCTAAGCAGGTCTTGTTAGTCTCAGTGTAAGACTTGCAAGGACATCCCTACACTGGTATTGAGCGTTCTGGCATCTCAGAGGCTCAGGACCCACATTTACACTCATCCCAGATTGTCTGTCCCACTGATAAATTTCTGCTGAAAGCCAGATCAGCTAGCAAAGAAGTCTGGATGCATTATAGCGGCATCCAGAAACGTCCCGTTTTACTGAAGATGTTGTGGAAATAAAAGAAGCAGGAGAAATGGTGAGAGCCAAAAGAGAATACGAAGGCTGATCCTCACCATCATCAAATTTCAGAGTCTTATCAGCATTGGCTGATTTGATTAAAGAAAAAGAATCAGACATGCTCGTTTGAGGCAATATTAACTGATAATTAATGAAGGGGGAATTATGACCCGAAGAGCAGAATATTTAGGTGAGGGTGGAATCCACAGCTAAATAAATACTGGTTCATATGTTACGTGCAGTTTAATGCATAAGGTCACCTGTGAGTAGTTTGGGTGTTTCAATAGTTTTAGTTCAGGTGGATATAGTCCCGATTTCTGCATTTGTCTATAAATCCCTCCCTGGTGAATTCCAAGAATTAAGTCAATCGGTGCTGTCAAACAAAAGCTCACCCCTAAATCCGCTCATCATCAATCATTTTTGCTTCATAGGTGCAGTCTGTTTAAACCTGCTTTTTGTCCTCTCTGGGTAAGAACGCAGTGATGTTCCGCTAAAGATCCCTCGGGCGGGCGTTTGTGGCTTCTCTTCTGTCCTTACATTTAATGTAAGCGCTTTACTGCAATAACAGCCAGAACTCTTCCTAAAAGGCTTTACACCTGGTGTTGGAGCATTGCTGGGGGAATGTGATTGCAATCAGTCACAAGAGTATTAGTGTGGTCAGGTACTGATGCTAGATGATTAGTTCTATGATGATGGATCACAAACAGCACTCCAGCTCTTCCCAAAGATGAAGATGTACATTTATGGCATTTAGCAGACGTTCTTATCCAGAGCGATTTCCAGTTCCTAACTACAGGGTTAAGGGTCTTGCTCAGGAACCCAGTGGTTCAGGTAGTGCTAGATGTGGGATTCAAACTTGCGACCTCTGGGTCCGTAGGTCTGTAGGCAAGTATCCTACCACTAGACCTCCAGCACCCATGGTGTCTTTTTGCTCTCAGTTCTTTTAAAGGTCTATAAGTGTTTACCCTTCAGAAGAAAACAAAGAAGGGCTCATAATTTAACACTTAAAGGACAAATTTCAATCTCATATTCAAAGTAGATCAGACTCATGTAACTTCTTCCCCTTTCAGCTGCACCCATTTAGGGGTCGCCGTCCATCATCCTTCTCTTCCGGTCCTCTGCATCTTCCTCCTAATCGCCTGCATGTCCTGTCTCACCATAATCTCATCCATAAACCTCCTCTTTGCCCTTCTTCTTATCCTCTTGCCTGCCAGTTCAATCTTCTCTGTATATCCAAACCAGCGCAACCTTGCTTCTCCTACTTTGTCTCCAAAACGTCCAACCTGAGCTGTCCCTCTAATAAACTCGTTCCTAATCCCGTCCATCCTCGTCACACCCTGTGCAGATTACACTGACACTAGAGCTGTGGGCCAGTGCATATCTCTGAAATAGACAAACACCACCCCGGCTCATCCCAAAGATATTCTCTATAGAGCTTTACGTTCCTCTTGGTGAGGCTTGGCACTGAGCAGGATGAAGTTTGATTGCTTCCTATTGTCCCAGTAATTGACGCATATCAAGCATGACTTAGAAGAGATATATGGATCCATATGTTGCATTCATTCTAAAGTACATTTTAACAGAAATTTTGACTGATTTCATGTTGTTAATATTTGAGCAATCATGAATTAACATGCAGATAACATCCTTTCAGAAGATGACTAAACTCCATCTGCTATTAGCTATGATTAGATCGGTGTTCGTAAGGATTAGGACGTAAGGTTCGTTAGGATTCTTCCTTTAAGACAGGATAATGATGCATGTCTGACCTGTTAGAGTTTATTTTTATTTTATTCCACTATGTTGCATTTCATGGTTGTTACAACCAGCTAGTTGTCCACTGGGAGCCGTTTACCAAATGATACATAAATCAACTGTTTGAACCCCTGCCTTGTTTTTTTAGATCATGCTCTATGTGCCTGTGATTGGCTGGAAAGCAAAAAAAAAGATGCTTCTCAAGAGAAAGACTGAGTCCACAGCAGGGAGTGAACAGATCCACATGATATTGTAATCTGGCATTGGAGGCTCAGCCTGCATGATAGTAGTGGTTGCGCTTAGAGCTGAAAGAAAGACTTGGCTTAAGCTGGGTTATGAAAGTGACCTGTGTCTGACTGCTGTTTTTGCACTGCCTTAGACCAATAGGGCTAGTCTGCCTCTGTTACATAAACATGCTAACCTGATTTAAACTGAACTGTAGCCAAGATCATTACGGCCAGTGTTTGTGTGTGCGTGTGTGTGTGTGTGTGTGTGAGTATGTGTGTGTGTGTGTGCTGAACAGGTGCAACTCAGCCTTAATCTCTTGTGCAAAGGCAACCAATGCACCTTCAGACTGAATAGTGTTTTATTAAAGGTAGAGACTCATTGTCATTCTCTCTCTCTCCCTTCTGTCTGCCTCTTTCTCTCTCTAAGTGGATAGCAAGCAAGCTTTGGTACACACTCATTTTCTGAGATATATATATATATATAGAGAGAGAGAGACAGCGAGAGAGAGAGAGCGAGAGAGACACTAAGTCTCTATTGTTCGTCCCACCTGCAGCTCTAAGGCCATTGAGACCTAAAGGCAGCTGCTCTTTCCTCTTCCTCCCTCTGCTCCTCCTGCCTGCCTATCATCTCTCACTCCTCTCCTCCAATCTAAGACATTTCCTATCCCTCATTAATCCCACCGCAACCCAATCTTCTTCCTTCACACTCACAGGTTAGCAGATAATATGCAATCTGTTATGGTTGCTCTGAAAGCCAAATCTATAAAAGGCTCCCTTCTTGTATAGCGCGCTACGCAGGGACTTGAGCTGAGATGTTCAGCGCTACAGTCTAAACTGCTAACTTCTAAAGACCTAAAGGTCCTTTGGTTCGGCTTTGTATTTCTCAACCAGTGGCTCGCGTTTTCCAAACAGTCGGTATCACGCCATTCAGATATCTCTTTGTGAGACCACAAATGATTACTCCTGCAATTAGTTGATTCATTATGTCCTTTTATGATGTAACAACAAAAGTCAGATCATCAATCACAGATCATTTATTTCCTGTTAATAATCACACTTAAA
>CM029388.1:14352275-14367275 GCA_017165825.1 Hepsetus odoe | reverse complement strand
TAGAGGGTAATGTACCTGTTTTTGCAGTAAAGTAGAAAACGGTGTTATGAATATGTATCGAGTCACCAGATCCCAGCTCAGACTGTGGCTGGAAAATGGAACGGCATCTGCGTCTTGCACTCAATGGCTTAATCTCCACTATTACTGAACATCATACACAGAAAATCTCTCTGCAGTTCATCCAAGCAATGACGACGAGAACCGGCCACACTCTTTTTAAGTGCTAATGATGGGGACCACACTGCAAGGGCCAATACACACGCACATACATACAACCATACACACACACACACTGAAGTGAACTTCCAAAACAAGAATAATCTCCTTAGTTACAGAAGAGTGTAGTAATCTGTATGAAGGGGGATTTGATGGTGTGAATTAATGCATGAAGACCCTGGGCACAGGCAATAGCTGCAAAGCAAAGCAGAAAGAGGGAAACGCGTCTATAGTGCACTGTGCCGCACCCGCCAACGTGTCAAATGTTAATAACCTGCCAAGGGAGAAATCTATCCTCATGTTCATTAGTCATTAAAAAGGAATATTTTTGCAGCAGATGCTGAAGTGCTTGAGTGTCATAACAATTTAACGGAGAACAAGACACATGGAGAGAGAGAGAGAGAGAGAGAGAGAGAGAGAGAGAGAGAGAGAGAAAGAAAGATACTTATTATCCATGCAGCCAGCCTCTTGGAAACGTGTCAGTTGAGAAAATCAATGTTATATGACATACTCAATCACACACACACACACACACACACACACACACGCACACACACACACGCATACACTAAATTGATCGCTTTGCCAAAATGTCCCACTCCAGTTTTGCTTGATGTCTCTAGTGAGCAAGGTAGCTAATATGTATGATAGTTAGTCATGTTAGTAATAAGCAGTATTTGTGTGTGTGTGTGTGTGTGTGTGTGTGTGTGTGTGTAGGAAATTGCAACGATTGTTCTGGTTGCCAGATCAGTGTAGAGCCGGGGTGGCAACTACTCAGTAACAACCGATCAGTAAAGATGGAGCATGTGTCTTCACACACACACACACACACACACACACACACACACAGAGTGAAGTCATTTCAGCAGCTGCACAAACACACAGAGAGAAATGACTGTGGTACATATATGTGTGTGTGTATGTGTGTGTGTCATATTTATTAGCTCCTGATGTGGTACAATGGAGAGGCACAGCTGGGCATCGAGAGAGAGAGAGAGGGAGAGAGAGAGAGAGAGAGAGAGAGAGAGAGAGAGAGAGAGAGAGAGAGAGAGAGAGAGAGAGAGAGAGAGAGGGAGAGAGAGAGAGAGAGAGAGAGATGAGAGAGAGGAGAGAGAGAGGGAGGGAGAGAGAGAGAGAGAGAGAGAGAGAGAGAGAGAGAGAGAGAGAGAGGATAGGGAAAGAGGAGTGACATGGCTTTTATCTCTTTAACCCCACACTAGTGGTCATTCTCCTTCCTTCTCTACTCTCCTCTCCCACTGTTCATCCCATGATGTGAACATCACCTGAAAACACTGTCAGAGCTCCTTTTGTCTCTGTGCTGCCTCTTGTGGAACAGATGTTTCAGGAGGATGAACCTGCTTGCAGATGTGCTGTGGGCTTTCTGCAGCTTATAAAGCTATTAGCTTCCCTACAGCACTGACGGAGAGCAGACTTCACTAGACTTGCTTTGTTCTTAAAGAAGTTGTTTAAAGTGGTTTTGAGCCAACACCGTGTGTGTGTGTGTGTGTGTGTGTGTGTGTGTGTGTGTGTGTGTGTGTGTGTGTGTGTGTGTGTGTGTACATGTTTGTTCTTATGGGAGAACGCTAATCAGATGAGTCCACTTCTGTCTGGGCCCTAAATGTGCAACATCAGGGTCGTCACCTCGTTCAACACACTCCAAGATCCATAGCTTTTGTGTTTGAATGCAATGCAATACTTCAAAAGACCTTTTGTGGATTTTTTTGGGAGGGGAACAAAGGGGGTGTTTGAGAGAGAGAGAGAGAGAGAGAGAGAGAGAGAGAGAGAGAGAGATTCCCTGGCTGCATGGTTACTGTGGAATTTTGGTTCTATTGGAGAGCAGCTCCAGCCCTCGTTGTGCTGTTTGTTTTGGACGCCTGCACGAGGTAGAAATATGTTCCTCCCTTCCACCCTCAGCTCTGTCGCAACAGCAAACAATCCAACAATCCTGCAAGGCACTACAGTGGCGCCAGTGCACCACCAGCCTAGCTTAACCAGCCACTCTCACCTTCAGTCCAGATTCACTCTGGATTCACTCTAGTCTCAAGCAATCTCTCTGCAGCTTCAGCCCAACCTCTATCCATTGTCTACCCAACTTTTTCAATCAAGTCCCAGCCAACAAAGTTCAGTTTCACATCATGCTCACTCCAGCTTTCCAGCTCCTTTAGTCTCTACTCTTTAGTCTAATCCCAACCACATTCCATCTTCACTCCAGCTTCACTGCACATTCAATCTGGTCTCAGCTCACACACTTCAGATTCATCCCAACCTAACTCCAGGTTCACTCATATTTAACTCCAGCTTCACCCCAGTCTAAATCCAACCACACTCCAGCTTCGGTACAGTCTAAATCCAACCACACTCAGGCTTCGGTACAGTCTAAATCCAACCACACTCAGGCTTCGGTCCAGTCTAAATCCAACCACACTCCGGCTTCGGTCCAGTCTAAATCCAACCACACTCCGGCTTCGGTACAGCCTAAATCCAACCACACTCCAGTTTCGGCCCAGTCTAAATCCAACCACACTCCAGCTTTGGTCCAGTCTAAATCCAACCACACTCCGGCTTCGGTACAGCCTAAATCCAACCACACTCCAGTTTCGGTCCTCCACCAATAACATTCAACTACACTCCATCTTAATTCTATCTTAAGCCAGCAGAAGTGTTGGAGTGACTCTTCTCAAACCTTACTGACCAACACATGCTCCACCTACAAATGTATTGTTTCAGATCAGCTGTTGCTACATGAGATAAACTTTATAGATTGCAGGTTATTCAAAACTTAATGATATCTAGCTGCGTTTAGAACAAGTTTAATGTTCACTTACATTTACAGCATTTAGCAGACGCTCTTATCCACAGCGACTTACAGCTCCTGATTACAGGGACAGTCCCCCTCCCTGGAGCAACTCGGGGTTAAGGGTTTTGCTCAGGAACCCAATGGTGATAGTGCTGGAGGTGGGATTTGAACCTGTGACCTCTTGGTCCGAATATCCTACCACCACCATCACCACATCACTGATCACACTATTGGCAGTCAGAATAGCTGAATCATTCTGATTCCGTTAGTATAAATGACCCTTCATTTGGTGAGATAATCTGAAAGCTGGGTATGTTCTGCAGACTTTAGTTTACTTGGAGGCACTGCTCTGACACAAACAAGACTGTGGGTAGCTCGACTCAGATGCAGGAGATATTTTGATGTAGCATTTTGATGCGGCAAAAGCCGCAAATCAAAGCAAACAAGTCACTCGCGAAAAACATGTCAGATTGATAGCAGATCAGTCGAATGTTGTATTGGTGTCTCACCCAGTAAATTCTCGGGTGCATGGTGGGTCACACCAATACTGAGGGAGGATTCGTTTTTGAAGTGAGCATTATCACAAATGCGCAAAAAATCCGCCCCTTTGATGTCCCCTATTTTGTGGTTTCAACGGGGTCTTAAGCTATTTTAATTCATTTCAGAGCTCTCCAGGGTTTAGTGAATCTGGGCCAAACAGTGATTGAAGCCATTAGAGTAGGGCTAACCCTATAAAAGCAGGTTTGGGGTCTGTTACAGAAATGAGTGACTGAGATGGGAGGAAGTTGGATAGACAGAGGAAAACAGTTTATTCAATACATTGTTCTCCATTCTTTGCAGAAATTTGAAACCCTTTAGAGTAGATTCTTCTTTTTCTGGGAGTATAGGGCTAAGTTAAGATTTCTCAACAACACAAGTACCACTTTAGCCTAGGAATGAAATGCTGAAAATGTTTTGTCCCGCATACACTTTCTCCTTGTCAGTGGATGCTCAAAATGATTACTTTGATAAACTGAGCTGACACCAAAAAGTTGGCACCTTGGTCAAAATAGCCCACACAAACCAGTGATTTCTGAAAACTGTGGTTGTTAAGTTGCTTTGGCAGGAGTCACTCATAGTTCCAGTACCTTGGTGTTAATATATGACCAAAAATAATACATTTTCTCACACCTTAATAGCCTCATCATCCAGGAAACCAGTGACATATTTCAGAAAAAGTAATACTGGAAAAAACATTTCCAGTTTGGAAAAATTTGTTCGACTTTTTTTTTTCTAAGAGAGAACCTGCTTGAGACTGAAGTTCCTTACATAGACATGCTTCAGACTAGTGAAAATGAAAGTGAAAATGAGTATATGGAGTTGTGAACCACAGCACAGCACTGAACCAGCAACTTGCAGCAGTGGGCAGCCATATCCGTTGCCTGGGGAGCAGTGATGGGAACGGTACCTTGCTCAGGGGTGCCTCAGGATAATCTACTGGTGTGAGAACTGAACCTACGACTATCGCTTATGGAGTAAGCCCACTGCTGACTATTTTGGTGAAACTGAGCTTTGCATAGTTGCCAACTCATTCCTATTCTAAGATGCTTCCCAGTCACGCCTGTTCTGTCACAGCATTGGCTCTACATCGGTTAGATTTTTATTACATTTCTAAGCTCTAGTTTCAACTGCTGTCAAAAAAATTGTAGGAAAATGTGGAGCTGTGTGGATATGATCCAGTGGAAATCTACACATGGGCACAGGCTGTCGTAACTTTACCTAATGACCTCTTTAGTAATTACATCATCAGCTTTTTGTAGGACTCCTGGGACAAGAGGTAAAGATACTCAGCCTATAACAAACCCCCTCTATATCTGCCACCTGCACATGCACACACAACACCCCCCGCACAAATTTTCCCCTTCAAGTTGAAAGTTCCTGCGCCAAACCAAGCGTGAGGTAAATAATGATGAATGTTAGGGGTTTCATAGAGTGCTGCTAAAACAAATGCTTTAATATTCCAGGAATGGTTTAAGGATGCAGCATAGAGGAGGGGAGATGGAGATGCATGTGACTGAGATGTAAATCATTTAAACTGGGAGCGATTTGCTGTCTATCTTCCTTATTTCTCTCTCTCTCTCTCTCTCTCTCTCTCTCTCTCTCTCTCTCTCTCTTTCTTCCTCTCATAGAAAAACAGACACCTGTCTCTTACACACATCCCCAGAAACATTGTGACCCATTCTTTGCCTCTAACGCTCTGTAGCACTGTATCAGTGCCTGTGCACTTGAGTGTGTCTCTCTGCCAAAAGGAGCGTCTCCCGCTCCCTATTCCCATGTTCTCTAAAAATAAAACAGTGGAGGGGAAAAAATGCAAGAGCCACAATTATCCTAATGTGGTGATATCTGCTTGGCTTAAACCCTATGCTCCATAAACTGCAGCCTAAGTCAAGAAAAGGGACAATTGCCAGGGTTTTGTATTGCTAAATAGTCTCCGTTTTCATCTTGCAATATAACTATAGTCTTAATTGGCTAATCACTGGGCTCACACTGGTGTCAAAGAACCAGCTCCAATAGTCAGTTTAAGGTCACATACAGCGCAAATTCCCAAAATACACCACTACTGGCACACTACTAGCCAGCCAAAAAACACTTTTCCTTGCTTAGACGCAAGCCTGTCTCTTTCCATCTCACTTTCTTTTTTCTTTTCCGGCGTCAAAGCCGAAGCCTCTCGCAGAGCGTTCGGAACAGAACACCTCCGCAGGCAGACGAGAAGCGCTGCAGTGGATATTTGTGTGAACAGCATTCACATCACCGCTTTTTTTCTTCACCCAATTACACTGATGTCTTTTGGTGGAAAGTGTCATGGGGAGAAGACGGGTCTGAAATTGCTGTTATGGATCTGTGAAGCCCCCGAGCTGATAGCCAAATGAAAATGGTATTAGAGTCAAAGTGAACAAAAGCAGCTGAAAGCCTATTAATCAGTCATATAGCAATTACACTGTCTCCACCTTTACTGTGACCTGGGGTCAAGGTGGGTCAGGTGGCCAGCACTCAGCACGGTGTTGGCTGTGTGTGTGTGTGTGTTAGTGTAATTTGAGTCACTCGCTAACCTCAGCTCGCCTTAGCACAACATTAGGGCCCTATCAGGTTACCCAGTGAACCCTGTGCCACAATCTGTTAGTGTGGACCTGCAAACTGTCACTTCTGTTCCGCTTAGACACACTATTGCCATAGTGATACTCTCACTGACCTCACAAGTACACACACGGACACGCACACATACACACACACACACACACACACACCTAAAGAAAACAATTTCTGAGCCAAACTGACTGTCAGTGTGAGAGAGAGAGAGAGAGAGAAAGAGAGACAAAGAAAAATTATGGGGATCATATGCAAAAATATGAGGGAGGGGTGGGTATAAGGACAAGAGGAAGGAAGAGAGAAGAGAAATGAAAAAGGAAAATGTGTGTGCGCAATGTGTAGCTGAAGAGTGACTGAAAAACAATGGAAAAGTTCACTCCGGAGGGAAAAAAACTTGTGTTTTAATAGTAAGACAGGAAATATATTACAAATGGATAGTGCCTCAAACACACACACACTCATGCGCGCGCATGCACACACGCACACACACACACACACACACACACACACACACACACCTGGATAGACAACTTTAGCCTTTAGGTACAAGACAACAGCTGATGGGTGACCTCTAGTATTGTGCTTTTTCACTTCACACAAACGTGCACACACACACACACACACACACACACATTTGCACGCACACAGTTAATGGGTGGCACAAGGGAGTGAGAAGGAGGGGAGTGACCTAGAATACACACTCAGCCAAGACAACAACAAAACAATGTGAAAGGCAGACCCACAGCACACTGTCAAAGAAGAGCACATAGATCTTTCCTTAACACACACCGCATGCACACACACACACTTCCTTTTGATGTTATAAATCCGGGCTGCACGCTATACATAAATACATTTCTGTTCTCTAACTGAGTACACTTATAGATAAAACGTCTGTCTTTGTGTATGAATAAATAAAAACATTCCCTTCCATTCCTGCTAATTAATAATTTACACTCTTTTCCACTTGTATCACTCGGAAAGGAGCAGAAGAATGGGGGATTGGGGGGTGGGGTGGGATAGAGAGAAAGAGTCAAAGAGAGAGAGGAAAAGAGAGAGAGAGAGAAACAGAGACAGAGAGAGAAAGAGAGAGAAAAAAAGAGAGAAAAGATCACACTTGTGAAAAGCTGCCAAGGTTACTACGACAACTGCTTCTGGGAAGCAGTGCATTATGTAGGGCCAGGAATTCTGGGTAATGCTACTTTGGACCGCAGATGAAAGCTGAGTTGTCTGAGTGTGTGTGTGTGTGTATGTGTGTTTGTGTGTGTGTGTGCGTGCAAGCTTGTGTGTGTGTGTGTGTGTGTGTATGTGTGTGTGTGAATCTGTGTTTGGGCACTTCAGAACACACATCAGATCTGTGTTGCAGCTTCATCTGAAACAAAAGGTGTTTATCAGATAAAACACAAAGCTGGCTAAAACACCAAGCCTGAACCGGGACTGAATGAGTGTATAATTACTGCTAACCCCCTCAGTGACCGTCCAGCAGTACACAGCAGCAGACACCCTGATTAATTACTGCTTTGGGTCATTTATTGACCTTTGTTTTTGAATCTTAAAATGTAAAAAAACACAGTTTTTCAACCCAATCACTAAATCTGTGCACCTGTAGTGAACACCTGATTACTACCGGCAATTATTCTGATCCGTTTCTTTGTCCTGAACAGAAAACCCGCTGACTCCAACCTCACTTACAACAGAAATCGACGAGTAGACGATGAAACACCTGTAGTTTCCATTATGAAAGTGTTTTGAGTCACCAGTTTTCTGTTTTTCTACTCAGGACAGGATGAAAAGTGCAATTGCTAACGGATCATACGCTTGTGAAAAACCTTTTGAAAAGTGCTTTATTGTAGGAAAATGGAATAAACTATTCTCATTTTAAGCTTTTTCTTATGAAAGAACTAAAAAACAAGACGTCCCAAAAGCTCTTATAATAGAATATAATAGAATTCAAGTGGCAGATCCTTAAACACCATCCCACTTGCTTCTATTCTAAGTGTTTTGAGTCTCACCAGGTAAAGAGTGGGATGGAAAATTCTCTTATACATTTGGAACACTGCTCCTCTACCTCCCCTCGGTTGCAGTCAATTTCATCACAATATCTCTCTCTCGCTCAGCCAGTGCAATATCACACAAACTTACACTACCTACTCACACTACAAACATATAGCCTGCCTGCAGCCACCCTTATTCACCTAAAAAGCAGGCTGACACACTCGAATTTACACACTGTGTGCTGGGATGCAGTGGGGAAAGCACTGCCTGCTGCATGTTGTTTGTAATGCAACACATCCTTGCAGTGATGAGGGCAGGAGAAGTGTTAATATGATCTCCGCGGAGGAAATCTTCTTAAGATCACTCTGTTGTTTACTGTCTTATCCAAGCTCCACCCACATATTACCTACTGGCTATAACGATAAAGTGTGTGTATAGAAACACCTACAGTTACTCATTTCAGGTGGTGCTGAATGAGATTTTTGCCAATGTTCTATAACTAAAGTTGCTTTAAGAAACCACATTTATGGGCAGAACATTGATTTTGTGTGTGTGTGTGTGTGTGTGTGTGTTTTGTGAACACAATAGGATTCAGGTTCTCTTTGATTATTGGTTGTAAAGCGTCAGGAGTTCAAGCACAGTACAGCGTCTAAGACAAGGACATTCCAACAATCGTTTTAGTATGACATCAGTGTACTTGTTTGGAAGGTCTGAGTGTGTGTGTGTGTGTGTGTGTGTGTGTGTTTGCGTGTGTGTGTGAAAAACAATGGAATTTTCAAGTAGCCCTGAATAAGCTACTTACTACACACGACCCACTTAAGTACATGCCCACACACACACACACACACACACACACACACACACACACACACACGCACATGCTCACAAAACTGAGTTGCTTCACCACAACCATTTTTGCAATCCCATAAAATAACGAAAACAATTCTAAAAAAAAAGATCCTGCCTCTTCTGTGGTGATGACATCATGCTGTGTGTGAGCTGAGATTTCCATTTCTTTTTGTTTTGCATGATCTGTTCACATCTGTCCATCCTTATTCCACTCTCATTCACAAAGCCACGCTCCGGAATACAGCATAGACAGCACTCTGCTCACACTAACAGGCCCCAGTCTCTGCGTTGAGTCTCACAGATGCAAATATCAGAGCTCTTATGAAGAACGCCCTGGTGGAACACAGTGAAACTCTGTGGGTCTTTAACGTAGAGTGCTGCTCTGGGCAAACCAGCACAACAGATGCTCGCTCATATGGCGTTTTACAGTAAATGGATGGTCAGAGGCAACAGATCAGCAACAAAGGAATCGTTCCTGATTTGATGCCACTCCTTACTATCCTAATCACAAAATCGAAACTGATCTGTGCCTCTGTGACAGCACAGAGCACCGAATGTGAATCCTTCTAGTCCATTCTTAACATTCGGTTGATCCCACATTTGTTATTGTAGGAAGATGATTTGAATGATTTGAATTTGATGGAAAAGGTGTTCTGTGGAAGAACAAAACTAAACATACCTACTACATACCTACTAGGCTACTGAATGTAAACTTAATACCAATGTAATTTGTTAAATAATTAACCATGTAATTAAAGGTGTCATTACATAATCATAATCATACATGAAGTATAAAAGAGCTTCCTTAAAGCTTGAAAAGTTTAAGAGTAAACATAAAAATGCACTTTATTTCTCGACCAGCAGGGTCTAACTCTAACTCACACAATATTCCGCTTTCCGTGTAACTGATCAGGCATGTTTGGAGTCCAAATTTAGCTTCTTTACTTCAGTGCTGGAGCTGCATTGCGTAATCACTGAAAGTCAATTGTCACCCAAATCATTTCCGCAGACATTTCCCCAAAATGCCCGATGAAGCACACACCCCGTGTCCATCTAGTCATTAAGGTAGGAAAGGCCTGCAGTTTGGTTTCGAAAGCGCTAAAGCTTACTGTGAGCTAGAAAAATTCGCCGAATTTCACAGCTACAGCCTTTTCCCACCGCCCTGCTAGAAGGACTGATCATATTTATGATGGCCGATGCCACCCCTGCTCCCGAGTAGCTTAGCGTAAGGACATACATCATGTCCTAATTTGCATCCAGAAGCCTTAATGAGAGCTGAATGTGGATTGGTCAGCTCTAGGAAAGCAGTGGGGATGTATTTACAGAAAAGGTGACGATTGACGAAGTAACCTTCGTTAAAAATATTTTCCTTTAGCTTTAAACTAAAGCAGGGTCACCAACCTTTTTGAAACTGAGAGCTACTTCACGGGTCCCGAGCCGTACGAAGGGCTACCAGTTACCTAAACCTGTCTAAACTTGTATATGTATAATATAATATGGATGTATAAGCATGTGTAATAAACATGCTTTTTTTCTAGATATTGTCGTTTTCAAATCTATATAAATGCAAATGTGATTAAAGAAGAACAGCAACAGGATCAAATGAAATTGTAGACGCTGCTCACTGGTGAGTTGTGCTATTTTTAGAACAGGTCCGACTCATGTGGTCCTTGGGGGCATCCTGGTGCCCGCGGGCACCATGTTGGTGACCCCTGAACTAAAGAATATAATATGGACTGCAGGCATGTCTTGGCTGAGTAATTACATCCAAGATATTCTTTTCTGAAATTTATATGCAATGAACTTTGCACATAGCAAAGAGTGAGTAACATATCTAGTCTAGCAGTTACAAGTTTCTTGTAACTTGATTTGTGGTAGTTTTTTTTCTTCTTTCCCCCAGACCAAAGTACAACGTCTGAGTGTATACTGATGAATGAGACGCACCACGTCGTCTTATGTCCTATCACTGTTTGTCCCTTTCTCTCCACTTATCTGTGGCAAAATAGCTGATAACGTACCGTCAGAGCCACCAGCAATGACAGCGGGGTGTGCTGCGAGGGTGGGTTCTTTTACAGCGTGGTGTGGATTCACCCCGGTTTTTGTGCAAAGTCTTAAATCAGGGAAAGGGAAACACACACACAACCTGATATTTGGTATGTAGCTCCTGTTTGTTTTGCATCCCTAGGCAACACTGTTATTTCCTGGTGAGGGTTTGCCTGATAGTCGCACTGACGCACTTCTCTCTCTCTCTGGGTTCTCCTCCCTCTCTTTCTTTCCCTCTCCACCCCCTCACTGGCTCACTCACTTGTGCTTTGCTTCAGACAGAAAGTTGGGCTTTAGATTCTGTATGATACCGGGCTTTTCTTCCATTCGCTTAAAAAACATTTCAGATACCACATAAGATCTTTCCAAATTACATACGAGAATTTCACTAGATACGTTCGATACGAGCATTTCTCTTCTGTGCAATATGCTCACTGTTGCTTAAGCACTCTCAAAAGTAAAGGTCCCAAAAAGGATTCCTCGAGCCATTATATGATGAAACACTTTCCTTCCAATGGATGGTTCGCTAAAGAAGCATTTAATAAATGAAGAAAGTTTGAAGTACCTGAAAAGTGAAAGTGACAACCCTTGTCATTGCGAGGTCACGGCACAGCACACATGAACCACAACGAAATTGGACCTCTGCATTTAACCCATGCACACACGTGCAGCAGTGGGCAGCTATTGAAAGCGCCCGGGGAGCAGTGATGGGGACGGTACCTTGCTCAAGGGTACCTCAGGGCAACCCACTGGGGTGGGAATCGAACCCACAATTTACTGATGCGGGGCCAACTCCCTAACCACTAGGCCACCGCTGCCCCTGTAAAAAAAAAAAAACTTTCCTCACTTTTAAAACGTCTGCATCATGAAAAACAGCTTTCCTCACTTTTAAATAGTTAAGAAAATCGTATCAGCTTCAGCCATTCACCATCACTCTAGGAACATTCAGGGTGTTCAGTTAGTGAAACCTGCTTAAGACTGATACCAACAGAGATCAGAGTGGTCATCTCCCTTGGTCTTATTGAAATTGGGCAGAAAATCATGACCCCCAAATCCCCGACCCCCACCTAGAAAAAGACTGATACCAATAAGAGCTAATGGTATTCTAGGGTGTGTTCCTCTGTAGTGAAATCCTTCTTCTTCCAGGTGACGACAAGTCGCAAAGCACTGTTGCATGTGCGTTTAGTGCAAGGCTAAGTAAACTAGAATGGTACATTGATGTTTGTTAGCTTGCTAATTTAACATTGTAAAAAATATCACGTAAGGTGACTTAAGTATTTATGCTAAACTCCACTTAATGAGCTGTTTGCTGCTTATTTCTCAGAGAGGCAGCCATGGCCTAATGGTTAGAGAAGTGGGTTGAACAAAGGCTTGCTGGTTCACTCCCCTGAACAGGCAGGAAAAATGTGGGCAGTGAGGGGAAGGGTGAGTGAACAATGCTTTCTCACTTCCAACATCCATGACTGAAATCCCCTTGGGCAAAACACTTAACCCCATAGCTCCCCCCTAGGAGCAGGTACTGCAGCCCAATGCTCCTTCTCCTGGTGTGTGTGTCAGTGTGTGCGTGTGTGTATGTTCACTACTGTAGTGTCCAAATGAGTTAAATGCAGAAGAGAAACTCATTGTTCACTGTTCACAGTGTGATATTGTGAAAGCACAGGAATTTCATTTCCATTGACAGAGTATTTATGGTTTTGCTTTCGTACTGTGCAAACTCTACCACTTTGGGTCCGTACAGCTACAGAACAAAAGATGGCTAATGAGTCTAATGCCTCAGTTCGCACCCTTAAGTGCCAAGCTCCCAACTTTGCATGACTCTGCATGAGTCTATATAAATGTAAATATTTGTGGGAGTGTGTACGCACATAACCGTGGTGCACATAGTTTCATGTAAGCCAATATGTTAACAGGCAAGCAATGTAGCAACCTGCCTAATCTGGATGTTTGATCTTATGGTCAATAGGCCTGTTAGATGTAATAACAGTTAGAGGGAATAACTTCTCTCTGTCTCCCACTGTGAGTGCATGTGTGAATACATGTGAAAGCAACCGCAGAAAGTGCCAATTACCTCAGGTAATGAATATAATAAGTCAAATGGCACTTCCCACACTCTGAATGCACAGTATGCACTTTGCTGTTAATAGCTTGATATTATTGTATCACAAATGTGTGTGTCCTTGCTGCGTGAGAGGTTCTACGGCTAGTAAAAGATCCAAGTGTGGCCGCTGACCACCAGGAGATGTTTACCTCCCTTCACCCCACAGCTGGCCTTGGATTATACATTCAAGGCCAAATATTTTCTCGCTCTCTTTCTCTCTTTCTGTCTCTCGTTCTCGTCATCAGCATGCCCCCGCCCCCACTATCCCTTCTTTTCTCTCTCTCTTGGATGCACCATATGGCTCTGTGTTGCAGATACAGCAATATCCTTCTCTTTTCGGTGAGCAAAAGATGGCAGCAAGGAAGGTGACACAGTCTGTCAGTTACTCCATGACACTGAAAGGCATGGCTTCTGGAACAAAAGCGACCTCTCCGTTACCTCTCCACTCACATTTTATTCAGTGATCTCATCCTTTAAGGCTGTCGGTGAGATGAAAGTTTAAACACACGCAAACACACACACACACTTCTGTTGTGTTCCATTTCAGCGCTGCTTTGAGGTGGATCCAAGTCCGAGCCCAGCCGGGTGACGGCTACCCTGCCACTTTCGGCGCGCTTGGATCTGAGCAGCTACACGCATTCCTTCTCGCCCCTTTTTGCTTTTTCTTCTTTCTTCACCAGCAACTTCAAAGCGCTCTGACTAATTTGGCCATAGATCAGTTCAAAAAAGATGAAAAAAAGCAGAAAGATTCAGTGCAGGAAACCCATCTTTGGGTGTAGCTCACACAAACCGAATGGCATCACTGAAATGATCAAAGTACAAAAACAAAAATATTAATAATAATGTATTTTCCTAATAGTAAGGAATATCCAGTGTCTTTTAAACCAAACTCTTTTTGACACATTTGTAGCAAACAGTCAATTACCACAGGCAATCATTTCCCTGAACCCATTGACTCAAAGCTCACTTATAATAGAGGCATCTGCCCACTGGCTTCTATTATGAGTTTGTTTTGAAGGAGTCAGTTTTTTTTAGTTTTCTGTCTCACTAAACACAGGGAGCATGACTGTGAGTAAAAGTCGAAAACACCCAAAACATTCTTTGTTTTTTATTTCTTCTATTATGTCTACTCGTGGTACTTATGTTGGTTAATGTACCAAAAAGTGTAACATGTAAACTGTAAATAATTCATATTACACAACCATTTCACTTGTTTATATCCCTTCAACAGGCTGCTTTGTTACTGTGTCTTAAATAATAATATATGCAAATGAGCTGTGTTCTAAGTGTGTTTCGTTCAAGAAGCAGAGCAGACTGAAAACCTCATGAGAACATCAAAGGGAACAGGTGGAGCTAAACTACTAGGCTTATATATGTAAATCGATACACATTTTCCATAAAAACATCACCTTCAAAACAGACTGTTTTTGCAGCTTACTTTCGTCATTCGGATGGAAACTATTAAAAAAGCACAGCAACCACTGCTTCGAGAAAAAAACGGCCTCAGAATCATAGGGACACCTCGAGCTCCCTAAAGCCCATCCATTAATACAAGTTCCAGAGGCACAGACTCCCTGCCTACAGCTTTCTTGCATTTAACACGCTTGGGTTGATTTAATATACCCCCTTGTCACCATGCGCTCACCTTCAATTCCATTATCACACTTAGAAAAACACACCTGCAAGGTGGTTTAGAAAATGCCCTGCCATAGACTGTCTCAAGAGTGTCCACTGAGGTTAATGGTCAATAAACACCATAAGGACGGGGCGGGGTCATTGCGTCAATGAATATTCATTAACACTAATTAAGAGCGAGTAAAGATGCGTTGATTCATTGGAGTAGAATGAGCAGATAATGAGGCGCCACACATTTCAT
>CM029388.1:14262275-14347275 GCA_017165825.1 Hepsetus odoe | reverse complement strand
AGCATGGTGAATGAGAAAAACAGGCAGGAGAAAGACAGGAGATAAGGGAGAGAGGTAAAACGACAGAAAGAAACAGAAATGGAAAGAAGGATCTAGAGAGAGAGAGAATGACATGAAGGAAAAAAAATGTATCATGAGTTTCTTCCGAGTTAGTTTGGCAGGAGCTCTCTGGAACATTGTGTTAATGATTAATAAAGTCAGAGGAATTCCATGCCTGGCAGCTTCTCAGCAACAGCCCTCGACCCCCCAAATCTGGTGCTAGACACACACACACACACACACACACACACACACACACACACACACACACACCCAAATGCCTGACCAGACTGTTCCCCATTCTCCCCCCTCTCTTTCTCTCTCCCTTGCTCTCTCTCCCACTCTCTCTCCCTCACCCCCCATTTCTCCTTCTCTCTCTTGCTCTTTCCCCAGCCAAGAGACAAATCAGCATAGACAGTTGTCAAGGTAACCTCTGTGTAATCTATTTGCCCACCTCTTCTCTCCTCTGGCTGACCAAGGTCAATGCTCTCTTTCTTTCTGTGCCGCTTCAGAAACCAGACAACAACGAGGACAGAACGCCCTCAAAACCATCATTAGTACAGCTCCGAAAAGGACTGAAAAAAGAACAAGAATACAACTTTCCAAACCACCAGCTGAAAGCGTCATTCACACAGCTCCTGTGAGGCCTCCCCATACAGGCTCTAAACACACACACACACACACACACACACGCGCGCGCACACACACAGAGAAGTAGCCCTCTCTTTAGCCATGGAGAGATTAAGGAATATAAAGACCCCCTGCCAGGAGGCACCTCTCAAAGTGAAATAAATGCAGTGTGTGAAAAGAGAGCGAGTGCTAAATGGAACAAGAAGAGAAATGAATGGGAGGCATTTTGCAAACCAAGCTCTCACTCTTTTCCATCCATGTTTCTTCTTTCATGAGTCACTCTGTTATCCTAATTTTTATGATATGTCCATGCGGGGTACATCTATTCCTACATGCTGGACCATTGATTTTTATATCAGTAGCTAAAGCAATTCTATAAGGATAAGATCTTGTGTGTAACTTTTATAAGAGAAGGAAATAATCATGTTTATTCTTCATCTGAATGAATGCAGTTATTACTTTTGGAAAATCTCTGTTCAATCTATTTTCTACTTTCAAGCCCAAAAGTTTATGCTTTTAATAGGCTATAAAGGAAATCCATGGAATGAGACGAGACAGAGGGAGTTAAGGAATAAATACGGACTGTGGATTCAATTGTGAAATGAGTTATTGTTGCAACAAACCAAGCAAACAAATAAATAACTTTACTTTTGCTTTATTAATATTTCGATTATGCTATTGTTATCATTTGTTGGATCTCATTATGAATGAAACTCTGTATAAATCAACATTGAAACATGGAAATACAATGTGCACCCATCCAGAAAATAAAAACTGTCATACCGTGATGTTTAATACACAGTCAGTAACAGACAACTTCACACAATTTGGTTTCCTTATAATCATCCAGATGATGTGACATTTGCAAAAGATAACAAAATAGGATCTGTTACTTTTTTATTGTCTATTTTCTTGCTTGGTGTTTATATCAACATAGCTCCCGATGAAAACCCACAGAGCACGAGCCACCCAGGCCAGCCAACATGGGCAGCAGTGACAGTGCTCCCACTGTGCCATCGGATTCTAAAACTAGTATAAATCACTTTGAACTATTTACCTTAAATAGAGGGATACATTTCCCTTCGTAACTGTAAAGTGAGATTGTGCAGCAGCTTATTAGATGGTCACAAACAAGCTATAAACTCATGCAGGATTGCACAAAAGCTTAAATTGCTTGTGAAACCTTCACACTAAATACGAACTTCTATTGCGCTTCTGTTCCTGTTTATCTTCTGCCTAATAATCCATCTTGATGATGGGGACAGTATCTTGCTCAAGGGTACCTCAGGGCAGCCTGCTGATTCCAATCCCAGATCTGTAGGTTGCCCTGAGGTACCCTTGAGCAAGGCACTGTCCCTATCACTGCTCTCTGGGTGCTTTCAATAGCTGCCCCCTGTTGCACGTGCGTGAGTGTGTGTGCGTAAAATACAGAGGTGTAATTCCGTTGTGTGTGCTGTGTACTCACAATGACGAGCACAGTCGCTTTCACTTTCACTTTTTAAAAAATGGCCACCATCTAGCCCGTGCTTACATGCCTGTAGTGGCAGCCACTTGATGGAGTGAAATAGACTTTCCAATACTTAGAAATACTGTGTAGTGCTGAAGAGCTGAGAAGCAGCTAATATCTCTGGGCCGGGCAGAAAAATCTAGTGAAAAGGGGCAAAAGTAAAGTAGAACAATATAAAGGACTGCTATGACTAATTAAAGCACACTCAGTTCAGTTCAGTTTTTTTAATTCACAATTTTTACATTTTTAAATGGACTTATAATCAGATGGGCAGCACAAAAGCTAAATTTAGTGATCATATTGCTATCGATGCACTGGTGATATTCACAAGAGAGGGTTTAAAGTTGCTCTGTATTATTCTTTGACCTTTGTCTCTCTTTATTTATTTTTTTTTTTCTCTTTCATTTATTTACTTTTATAGCCTTTTACTTTTATGCTTTATAACCAACCATTATTATTTCTTAATACCCTGAAAAGCCTTTAGGTGGCATTTCATGTTAACGGGGCAACAGTAACGACTAAACTGAAGACTAAAACTACTTGAGGAATCTTTTTTACCCTAACTTTCAGTTTAGGTAAAACATTATTTTCTTCCCATACAAAAAAATGATGTTATAATATGTAGCCATAATATCTGACCTGACTCACAACCAGCTTACTGGTTAATCCTGCAATGCATATATAATTGGTGTCATTTATATTAACACAATGACAGCAAGCAGTGGTGCTGATTACTCAAATGTAATTGCCATCTGGGGCATTAAAATGCTAAGAAGATTGAGTGTTAGCGATAGAAATGCCCATTACCTTAATTTAACCTAAAGAGAGCTTCATGGCTGATAATGAGCTCATAACAAGAGAAAAATATATTAAATAAGAGAAAACTATTCAAAAAATATCATATCTAGCAATATATAATCAGACAGCAGGTGAAAATGTACAAAACAGCCCATTTGGTCCTTATATGTAGAATGAATCTTTTACTTTTATATAAAAATACACCAGAAGCCATTTTTTGCATCAGATTATTTTATATCTCAGTAGTGATGTATGTGATATATAGGCAGTGGTGGCGTAGTGCTTATGTCATGGGTTTGGGTCCCAGATCAATAGGTTGCCCTGAGGTACAGACCAGTGGGTTGCCCGGCTGCAGTGTGTAAGGGTTAATTGCACAGAAGCCTTATCTGCTTACACTGAAATCATAAAACATTTCAGCCCAGAATGAGGAACAATCCAGTCTCGACAGAATGCATTTACTTATATTCGTTTTCAAGGTACCGTAACAAAAACAGCATATTTTATTAAGAGAGTTTGGAAAATAGTAAAGTAGTGGTGTCTTGTTTGGGCATAGAAACTAACACAAACATCATACGTGGATCTCAGGAAAAAAATAACATCCAAAAAAAGGAGCTTGTGTAATGAGCTCAAAGGAGGAACTGCATGCGGTTAACAATAGGTCAGGAGGTCTGTTGTGCTCTGTTGTCCTCTGCCACCTTGCTCTACTCACTTCTGCTTAAGTGTCCAAACATCTAAGCTTGTAAGCATGTAAGAAGTGCCTCTAACATTGGGAGACTGTGAGTTTGGTCCCCAGCAATGTCACAATCACTTGAGTCTTTGGGAGCAGACATGGCCTTGCTGCCTTTGGGTGGGAAAGACGGTAAATAGCCTTCTCCCAGCACTCATGGCAATGCTTGTAAACAATGTAATGTGTTAGTTAAAGAGCAGAATTTGCAGTTAATGTTCTCCTACCTGTGTGTTGAGCTGTCCGAGGATATTGTCACTGGCACTTCCAAAAGATGCAGTCACGCTTAATATCTCATCTGCCTCTGTAATGAGGGCTTACTTAACTAGTGGGGGGTGGAAATGGACATGACACACTAGGGAAGAAAGTCCTCAAAAACTAAAGAGCTTCTGGGCAGAGATTATTCAATATTAGCAGAAGTCCCACCTTCAAGTTGAACAAGATAATTTCAAACAGACATAAAAACAAAACTCAAATTCATCAGGCCCAGATAGAGATAGATGGAACATGCATCCTAACACATCTCTGAACCTCACCTTGTTTGTGATCTTGACCACAAAGCAACATGAGTCACCCAGGAGGGTGTGTGTCTGAGTTACGTTTCACAACAAGAACTTCATACAAATACATATCGTCACTGTCATAGCAAAACCTCATATCGCCAAAACGATAACTTTACAGGAACTCCAGCGTGATCACACATGGGCGGCTTGTGTTTTCAACAGACAGGGACAAAGAAGAAAGGAAAAGGTGTAGTAAGTAAAGGAGGGCAAAGAACATAATTGGTGTGCTTCTCTCTCTCTTCTCTCTCTCCTCTCTCTCTCTCTCCATCCTCCTGATATCAGCAGAAAAAAAGAAGAGAAAAAAAATGCTAGCCTCTGTTGACACAGCCCTGACCTTCCCCTCATTCCGCTCCCCCAAGTGTGAAATTGAACGTCGGCCAGAAAGGAGTGAAAGAGAGAGAGAGAGAGAGACAGAGAGAGAGAGAAAGAGAGAGAGAGAGAGAGAGAGAAAAGGTAGGGGGAAAAAAATCAGTCATTCTTCACACAAAACTAACAGAGAAATCCAATATCACATATATCAAACAACTTGCACTGATGCGGTGCTATTCCATTTAAGGTGGTGTGATTTGGAGCACATTGAGAGCAAACTAAAGGCAGGAGGGGTATTGATCTCCACCAACGTCCACTTTCACTGGTGGCCTCCACAATCACATTTTCAGGAGACATCAGTCAACACAGGTAACAGTCAGATAGCCTGGGCAAGTTGCATGCAGTAGATTCTGACCTCTGCCACCTTTATTATCTGCCCTACACCCCTCAAACACTTCAGTACCAAAATATTTCATCAAATAAAAATCTGATATCTTCTCGTTTGACATCAGACAAGGCAGTTGTGATCTCCTCTTTTACTCACTAGCCTCCAGCACAAAACTAAAGAAGCATACTTCAGACACCAAGAATGAGTTCCTTGATCCGTTTGGGGGAAATTGGGTTTTCTGTCTTTTTTTTTGCTGGTCAAACTGTTAGCATATAGCAGCAGACTATGTGTAGACTTAATGCTGCTTCAATATTAATTTGACAAAGATCAAAGCCTTAGGACACTCACTTAGAACGCTCACTGTCATGCAAGATATATGACTATATTTTATTCAGAAGCTACATTATTGCACAGATACTAACGTCACACATATTTCAACAGTGGCAAGCAGACAGATTTGAACCAACACACATGAGAAGACACTAAGTCAGCGTTCTTCCTCACAACTTTGATTAGGAACTTGGCCAAGGTTCTACATTTCTTTTGAAAAATGGAACGATGCCAGTGCAACAATGGTATGGCAGAGTGGTGTGGGTGTGCGAGTGTGTGTGTATGTATGTATGCGTATGTATGTGTGTGTGTGGAATGTGTGTGTGTGTGCGTGTGTGAGACAGAGATAGTGAAAAATGTAGCAGCTCTTGTGATGTAATGGAAGGGGGGCGTGTGGTGCATAGCCCATGGCCGCCAGTCTCTTGCTGACTCCAGACATTTCTGGCATTCCTGAGAGAGCTGCTTCCATTGTGCTGCAGGGGACCTTCTATTCATTCAGCTCAGGAAACGGGGAAGGAAAGGAACGAGGGAATGGAGAGGGAGGGAGGGGATGTGTTTTAGAAAGTGCTAGTATCTTGTAGAAGTACGAGATACTACTTGTTTAGGAATGCTGGACTGTATTGCAGAAGCTAGATAAAGCTACCCACTGTCTCTAAGGGTGCATGTAGATGGCCATTATCAAATGGCATGTAACCAGATAGTTCTCTTATTCGAGAACAAACAAACAAAAACATAGGGGTTGTGTAATTGTTATGACAGTTTATTAGCTGGCATCTAGTCATTTTTACTTATTTTATGGATGTTTTTTGATCACAGTAAATAGTCCAGTTTCATAAAGCAAGCAGAACATTACTCAAATCAGGATCTGATTCAGCTTTATTGCTACTGAATTCATTGGTGAAATAATGGGGTCGGTCTGGGTGCCCTGACCAGTCTGCAGCTGGACGGCCTCTTAATGCAGCAAACTGCAATGCAATATGTGTTCTGACTCCTTTCTATCACAGCCAGCATGAACACTTTCAATGATTTTTGCAACCGTAGCTCATAGTGGGCACAGGATCCTCTTCCTGTTTTTACAAATCAGCTTCAATGAGTGACTTTTCACTCACTGCTTAATTTCTCTCCCCCAGTTGACTGCTGTCATTGTAATTAGAAAATCAGTGTTATTCACTTTACCTGTGCTTTTTATGACTGATCGGCACGAATGCAACCTCTCAACAGCAATTCTTCTCTTTTTTTAAATATGCCATTCTGTGCTACAGAGAGAGATAAAAAATCACCTAAAGTGTGTAAATGCAGTTGGGTGAACCGGTTCATTCAGTGCTAGTGCTCCACCTACTGGGTATATGTGATCCTTACTGGCTTTAGACTTTGTTTTCGTGATCATCCAGCATAGGAGTGTTGATCTAGGATAAAAGAAATCAATGTTAAACGTGGTATCTGAGTATGCTGTGCTAATTATATGTAATCCTGTCTGTTTCCAATACACATAGAAAATGTGATGTCTGTGCATATCTTGGGGAATTTGCAAGTTTGGGGAAATTTGCATGCAAATGAGGAAAAACACTGTGCAGGGTGCACAAGGAAAAGCCTCTTGCACTGTGCAGTTCAGGCCTTACCCAGGAATTCAGCTTGCAAGCTGCTTATCGATGTCTGTTATCTTGTTCGAGCGTTTAAGGGGAAACACTGAACTGTGTCTGCAACATTCCGGACCTGAAGAAGCAGTTTACTCAGCTGACTTCAGTCAATTGTGCTGCTTAACTGGTCTGTGCAATTTGACATAACTCAGCTTGTCCAGTATTGGGGCTGTAAAATAGTTTAATTATAGTTTTTTAATTTTATGTCACAAAATGCTGAGTCATCACAGTTACTGCCAATACCAGGGTAGCAGACTCATATTCAGCAAATTCAGACAGACTCATCAAGTTTTATCCACTGATACTGCCCTCTCGAATAACACAGTGTTTTCCACTCAGAGGCCTAAACAGGCCACCAAACTGGGTTCTAAAGTCAGTCGTCAGTTTTGCCATCTGGAAAAAATGCAGAGCTCAGGTATCGAAATGAGCACTTGTACAATTAAACAGGACTCTTTGTGGGGGGGAGGGGGAGGAGTGGGAGGATGAGAAAGATATGGTTGAGCACTAAGCGAATCTCTTGGATGTTTGGATGCTGAAACTGTCATTTCCTGTTGCCGTGCACTTTTTTATGTTGTATGATTCATCTATAGTGGATTTAAACACACATGCTGATCCGTGGATAGAACTAATGGTTTTTAATAGATTCTACAGGTTTTTCATCACCCATCTGACTGGTTTTTGTTAGGACTTAGCTGGACAGGTATGTCGTTCAAATTGCAACGTTTTTCTTGGGTGGCTGGTAGTGTTTTTTTTGTGATTATTTTACAGCTGAATAAAGTTTCAAATGCTGATCTTTAAAAATAATAATAGCTGCTAGCTGTGTGTGTGTGTGTGTGTGTGTGTGTGTGTGTGTGTCCGGACAGATCAATAACAGCAGCATGTGAGGATTCCCAGGTCTGTGTGAGTAATGGGGTTCCGGGGAGAAGACTGAGGGATAATGCCATGAGGTTTCTTCTCTCTCAGTTGCTCACCAGAGAGCAGGTTGGAGATGAAGACTCTGTACACTTGGATGAGCTCTGGGTTCAACTGTAGGTCTGCAAAAACTGAAGGGCAGATTTCCTAACTTTCAGTGGGGTTGAATGTTTCACAGAATTACAACATAACCCCAAGAATGTGAACTGTAGCCTTTCTATTATAACTATTTGTCCTAATGTTTGCTTTTGCAAAGAGACTCTCCCGAAAACAAATATCTGTTTAGTTAAGGTCTTGCTGGACTAACCCATATTTTCCTGTTTTGCTTCTAGCTGGTTTCCTGTGTTAGCTGAGAAATAAATAATAAATCAACATAACATTTTTGGCATACTATCAAAAATGGCTCAGGCTTCGTTCACTTGAACAACTTGTTTTTCATAACAATGCCACCATCTCTTGCCTTGGACTTCAATAACGCTTAAAAAGACAGTAGACAGTGTCGCATGACTACAATGAACAACATTTAAAAATGGTGGAAAATATATTTTTAACATAAAAATTCAAAAGTAAAAGAAAAAAAGTAAAAAATAAGAGCAAATAAATTTTTAACTATTAAAATGTAATGCGACAACTCAGGAACATTACAAGGTTTCTTCATGACAATGGTGTGTAAATGTATAAGGGTTGAGTTTTTGCTGTGGAATTAAAACAAATATACAAAATGTATTAACAAGCAGTTAGCATAGAATTATTAAGGAGATATTTGATCCAGTTTGTGATCCCCAAGCAGTGGGTTGCCCTGAGGTACCCTTGAGCGAGGTATTTCCCCATCACTGCTCCCTGGGCGCTGAATATGGCTTGGCCCTGCTGCACAGCATGTAGGGGTTAAATACAGGGGATGCATTTCAAGTGCTGTGCTGTGTTCACTTTCACTTATTGTACATTTATGGAAAATCTACTAGCTTTTAGCAAAAACGTACAACCACACATTTAAAAACACAGTCCGTGACTAATAGTTGATACTGAAGCAGAGCTATCCTCATACCCTGTTTACTCCCATCAGTGTTAATCCTGATTCCAGTTGCTGGTGTGGAGGGATGTATAAAGATGCAGATGGGTAGTTATTCATGCATTAGGAACGATGAGAAGTGTCAGCATGGTAAGGGTTGTTCCACACTTCTACATTTTTGAAGTGGAAATGATTATCAGTAATCTGAGAGCTGCTCCTGCTCAGAATCTCTTCCTTTCACCTTAATTATTTCTCACACTTTACTGACCCCTTCAGCCAGCATCTCTGCTGCTTTCTGTCATTCCAGCACTTCATATCAGTGCAAGACTTACATTTCAAAAAAGTTTTATTGGTATTTCAAATAAAGAAAGAAAGTGAAAGTGACTATTTTTGTCATTGCGAGGTCACAGCACAGCACACAGTGAACCACAACAAAATTGAACCTCTGCATTTAACCCATGCAAACATCGTGCAGCAGGGAACAGCTATAAAAGTGCCCAGGGAGCAGTGACGGGGACGGTACCTTGCTAAAGGGTACCTCAGGGCAACCTACTGGTAAGGGGTTTGAACCCACAATCTCCTGTCCCTTAATAAACTCCCTATCCATTAGGCCACCAATGCCAAGGCATCATAAGCATAATTTATACTACAATAGAGGAAAGTGAACAACAGCCAAACATACTTTTGGGCTCCATGCTTTTGGGCTAACAACTCCTTTTTGATTCCACACATGTATTAAAAAGGGTGACAATACATTTGATTGTCGCATCTACATAGTATAGCGATAGTCAGAACTTCAAACACTCTGGGAAATGAGCAGAATATTGCTGTGCATTAATATTGGCTTAATACGACAGATTTGATAGTGCTCTTGCACTCATCACTACATCTTCAATCCATTTAATAAAGGTCTTCCATAAAAGATGGAAGATATGTATAAACAAATTATGCTGTTAATTGTTAAATAATAATATTGCATTATTTACATGTAATTGTCAAAATATTAAATATATATTTAATATATTGTGGCCTGGTGGTTAGGGAGTTGCCCTGGATCGGAAGATTGTGGGTTCGATTCCCTCACAAGTAGGTTGCTCCGAGGGACCCTTGAACAAGGTACCGTCCCTGTCACAGCTCCACGGTCACTTTCAATAGCTGCCCCCTGCTGCATGTGTGTGTATGGGTTAAACGCAGAGGTTGAATTTCATTGTGTTGTGCTGTGCTGTGCTGTGTTTCACAATGACAAGAATGGTCACTTTCACTTTCTTTTTTCTTTCTTTCATTCACAGAAAAATAAAATACATACATTAAATAAATAATGGAAGGGACATCCCTACAGTTACAGCATTTAAAAACAATCCTCCCACCTGTGTGCTCTCTCTGTGTATAGTGTCGTGTGTTATCTCTTGGTCTGTCTCAGTGAAGAAAGAGAGCCCTTCTGAGATCAATGCAGGTATTGATTCAAGTTTGACACGAGGTTCTTTTCGTGCAGCTGCAGGGCTTTGCTGGACCTGACACTTTGAACTGAAGAACCAGGACAGAGGTGAGTGTATTGACACAAAGTTCTGGCCTTTTGGGGAGTTTCTTTTACAGAAAAATGACACTTGGCAGTTCTGCCCAAGTGTTGCTGAGATATGCCATGCAGAAAAGATGACATGTAGCTGAGACTGTGTGAGTGAACCTATCCAGAAAGAGAACTCTGGAACTGGCCCTCATTGGTGATTCAGGACAAACATTAATAAATCTCCGTAAGACTATACCCATCTGTCTGTAACAGTTTGCTGCTAATGTTTGTATGGTAACTTGTATTGGTGTAAGAACCAGGTGGGACAAATGGGAACCATTTCTAACAATACTGACACCATTTCTGATTTTCCTACTGAAGAATAATATGGTCAAGTCAGCTTTATGTGTATAGCACTTTTTACAACTGTTGTTGTCACAAAGCAGTTTTACAGAATCCGGGTCTGAGGCCCAGTTGGGTAAACCAAGGGCGACATGAAGAATCCTTGGTTGAAACCACGACCTAAAAGATCCAAAAGGGAACCCATCCACCTCTGGTCGACACTCGAAATAAAAAGGAAAGAAAAAAGAGAAAAACCTTGTATAGTGATGACTTCCAGTAAGCATGAGTTACAGTAAAAGTAAAATAATCCATTGGTGACTGTAAATGGAGGTTCAAGAGCTAATGGTGGGAGCTCTGTTTGAGTGGGGGAACCTTTAATCTTCATGGTAGCAGCTCCTGTAGAAGAGTCAGTCTGATGGAGCTGATCTGAAGTTCAGGCTGGGAGAGAAATATAATGATAGTAATTTTGCTGACTCGGTGGAGTAGCTGGTGTGGAATTCAGGAGACCCTCACGGAGATTGATGGACTTGCTTTCTGCAAATACCTAAACTGTCCACCTCACATCTCTGGGTCTCTGGGCAAACAATGGATAATGAAATCCACCAGCCTGTCTGGGCCTTGGTTATTGCGACAACAATAACGATTGCAGCAGTGATGAAGCAGTGAGGGAGCAGTGATGGTTGCGGTATCTTGCTCAAGGGTACCTCAGGGCAACCTACTGGTCTGGGACTCAAAGCCACAACAATCTAATCACGGTGCCTAGTCCCTAAACACAAGGCCACCGCTTCCCCATGAAATACACAGTGGATGCTGTGCAAAAATTGGTCTTAGGCACCCATGACACTTTTATTAGGGACACCACTGGACTCACCATGCAAGACCTGTTCTTTAGCGCTGACCACATTGCTCAGTCAAGCTTTGTCAGAGTCATTCAGATCCTTACACTTATGTGATGTTGGGTGATTGATGTGGATGAAAAATCTCTCAGACAGGATTTGGATTCAGACCTTCTGTTCTCATGTCCAAACCAACAGGAGGCAGTCCAATTCAGCTATGTCTCCCTCTGCTGTTCAGTTCAGCTGAAACAGTTTGCAAATGTTTTTGAAACCTTCTTATGGTCCTTATGTGGCAGCATTGTTGATAGATACCTCAGTTCAATGAAAGAATGTGTATAATATGTGTAAATGGATAAAACGTATTCCTTGAGGAATCAATGAAGCCATTCAAATGATACAATAGGAAAAAAAGGCAGAATAAAAAAAGTTGTTTAGATGCAAAATTTCAAAACTTGTATTACACTGTTTTAGACCAACTGCCACAGCACCTCTTGAGGGTAAATTACTGAAGCATATAACCCAAGTGTCTAAAACTCTTTACGCATGTCTATAGACAGTATGTTTGTTTGCCAAAAGGTTTATTAATAACCCTATATAACACTACAACCAATACAAATGGCCATAAATTCAGTGCAATACAATTTCTTTAAAAAAAATATATGAAGTTATAAAAGCAGGTTTACACTTTTGCTTTGGCGGTTGCTTGTATTTACCACCTGCCTCGCATGTACTGATGTAATGAAGGAAGCTGGATCAGATGCTGAATTGCATTTGTAAATTCTAGGCTTCACCAAGCAGGGGATTGTAAATAGTTAGGCCACCATTCTAACATGCATATAACCACAATACACTGCGAATTTGCTATTCAAATTTATTCTGAAATTTGTGCTTTTTCAACCAATAATGCTCAAAGATAAATGGCTTTACGTAAAAGCCCAACACACAGAACTATATGATTTTACATAAGACAGGCTTACTGCATGGCAAAACTGATATGATAATATACAACAAATATGAAAGCCCCCTCCATATTTCTTGTCTTTCGCCCACTTGAACTAGTTCTTGGTTCTTTCACCTACGCAGAGCTTCTTGTATGGACAATATCTTGTTTGTAAAGCCTATGTGTCACTGTGAGGACAACTGTGAGCATTCCCATCAGTACAGGAATACTAGCATGCCTGATTCACTGAGCAATGTTCCAAGGGAAACTCCAGTACATGACTAATGGGTAGTGCCTGGTGCATTTTCCTGATCTATTCCCAGCAGGGTAACTTTATCTTCTGAAAAATCTCAGTCATTCGACACCTGAAAACCTAGGCTTTATTTACACCTTTAAAAATTCATTTATTCAATATTGCATTTCAATACAACCGGTGCCCTCCTGGAGTGATATTGTATTGCTTTCTCTTCTTCTTTTTTGCATTTCAATTATATTGTGCTCTTCAGTTCAGACAAACTCTATTGCCTTTTAAAGCAGCTTTAATTGGGTCCCATTCATTCATCTTTTGAATGTGCAGTAAGAGCATAGCAAAATATTTTCAAACAGGTGCTGAGTAAATGTGTCCTGCAGCTTTAAGGAAAATAACTGTCTATGGTAGAAGGCTCTGTGATTGTGAGTGTGTGTGTGTGTGTGTGTGTGTGTGTGTGCTGGCAGCCTGCAGGACAGCAACAGCAGCAGTATCAGCTCTAGGCAGGCTGATATCCCAGGCCAGTCTACTGCTTTCTCTCACTCCTTCACTGTTCACAGAGGGATAGTTTATGTCCAGTCCCTCATTTGACTGGGTTTGGGTAGTTTGGAGCTTGAGTCTGGTGACTCCTCATGCTGCGCGTGTTTATCCTCTGTGCCCAGAATGTGCTGACGCATGATGAAGACATCACAGATGCCTACTGCTGCGTCACATATGAAGGTAATATTTGTGGGGTTTTTGGGTAGAGAGTCTTGATGTTGAAATGATAGGTAAACTACACCATAAAGATCTTTTTGAGCTTATGCCATAGAGGAACCACTGCTGGTTGCTCGAAGAACCTTGAAATAGATGGTTCATCAAATAATCCGATTTTTATGATGGCATGTGAGTGTAAAGAACTTTAGGTAAAGATAAGTAGGTAATGTAAAGGTTCCACATGAGCTGATGATTTTTTTTTTCTCTAGAATTGTAAGCACAACACTAGAAATTTCAAAATTGAAAAAGTTGGCAGGTACCTTGCAGCCAATCTGTCAGTTTTATGTTTTGGTCTTCATTCATTCTGCCCTGCCCTTTGTCTCTGGATTTCTTCCTCCACACTTCAGCAGCTGAAGTTATTATTGGAAAAGCAGAGTCAGTTTCCCACTCTCTGTCTCTCATTCTGTCTCTGTGTGCTAGCCTGGGGTATTTGGAGGAGTCCAGTTACACTGCTTCTGTGCATGTGTTCATGCGCTACAGCACGGCTGTGTATTTGTAAGCAGTGCAATGTCATCAGAGTTTTTAGGCCTGTCTGGGGCACATTTGCTCTCACTGCTTTTATGCTCTTTGCTCTTTGCTCCAGACTGACCACAGTGAGGATTTACCAATGCAATGTGTGCTGAGCCATAGATACCCTGAGACCACAATATTTCTGCCTATTCAGTCTCTGCTGAGCTCACTTTCACTTTCACAAGTCGAAACAGTGACTCCTCAGAATAACATGCCTGATGTAATCACCTTTGCCAATAATAGATGACTGATTGTACATTCTAATCAATATGTGCCATGCAGCACTTTTTTAAAAAGTGGGTTAATAAACACTTAAAGTCCACAAGAATGGCTATAATCTCATATAATGTCACAGTTTTAGAGCTCTTCTGGTTTTATTACACCACTAACAATGGAAGACAAATACTTTGCAAAAGTCTTAGCCCAGTGCATTGTTTGGCAGGCGGATGAATACTAATGACTGCCCTCTTCATCTAACTGGTATTTACTGTGTGGGATAAATGTTTATTTTCCTCTTCAAGTTAGTGACTGAGAACTGTTTATTTCCAGCTAACTGGGCCAAGGCCTGTACTATACGTAAGCAATTACATTATTGATGAGAATGCTTTGCCCTCTTTCAAACACACCCTCAAGGAATAAATACTCTGCCTTGAAAACCTTGCTTGTTTCATAAAAAGCCTTTATCTTCCCAGGATCTTAGTACACATTGGCTGAATACTGACTCCTTTTTGTGTTTCAGACTGTTTGTGAAAATACTGAGTATATTTTTAATAATGTGCTTCCAGCCTTATCCCGAGAGAATCTTGGCTGTCCTCTAGCTGGCAAATAGTTGGCTAAATATCAAATGGAGAGGGGCTGATTCATGCCTTTAGGTTGAGAAAAAGAAGAGCATTTCAGTTTACTATTCTAAAGCATTTATAGACAATAGTATATACACTGTGGTTAAAAAGTATTTTCCCTTTTTCTGATTTCCTCTATATTTCTGTATTCATAACATTAAGTGCGCAAGATCTCTAAAAAAGTAAGTAAGTTAACAAAGCAGACATATTTCATATGATTTTTCCGGATTTATTTCTGATTCACTGAAGGATGAAAACACCAGTGCATCAACAAAATCTATTTGAAAAAATTACTGCCCCAGTGGTCAAAACAAGAAACTAAATTTAATCGAAAACTGACACCAGCCTTGCCCGATATTAGATGCTGCCAGCCCTGTTAAATGTAGACATCATTTAAATATACCTTTTCAGCAGTGTGAAACTTCCTGAACGTCTCAACAATTAACACACTATATCTCAATCAAAAGAAATTCCTTTAGACCTGTGAAAGAAAGTTTGGAAAAGGTTACAGATTAATCTCTCAAGCTCTGGAACCTCACAGAGCCAAAAAGCCATCATCTCCAAATGGAGGAAACGTGGGACAATTGTAAACATGTCAAGGAGAGGCCAGCCTATCAAAATTGCTAAAATTACAAAAAGGCAAAGAGAACTCAACCAAAAAGTGAACATATAAACCCCAAAACCCAAATGAACATATAAGAAGCTTCATGCCTCTCTCAGCTCATGTCAGTGTTCATGATTCTACTTTTAGAAAGAATAAGTTGTTCTTGGGACAAGGGGATTGGAAATATATCCCCCAAATCAATTAAGACAAAACTTTATCCTGAAACCTTTGGGATTAAGCTCTATGGACTGATGCATCTGGTGTATAGCTAATACATTTTATTCAAAGTGGCTTACAAGTAAGGACCAACATTCGGGCTACAGTGCTGTAAGAACATTACATGAACAATGTATTGGAGGGGCAGTAGTGTTAATTAAGTGAATAGTGCAAGTTAGGTATGTTGAAGTGTCAGAGATACTGGGAGAGGATGTGTTCTTGAAAGAAAGTCTTCAAGACTTTTTGCTAGACAAATCCCGGATCAGTAGGTTTCCCTAAGGTATCCTTGAACAAGGTACCACCCCCATCTCTGCTCCTTGTGTGTTGGATATATGGCTACCCACTGCTGCCCAGTTTGATTGATGGGTTAAATGCAGAGGATGCATTTCATTGTGGTTCCCTGAGTGCTGTGCTGTGTGCTCACAGTGACAAATAGTCACTTTCACTTCCACTTTACTTCAGTGCTTTACTTCCTGCATTGATTTTGGTAGCTTGTTCCACCATTGGGTAACCAAGAGAAAAGCCTGAAATGTGATTGCCTAGTTGAAGAGATGACATTGCCAGAAGATGTTTTTATAAGTGTAATGAATTAGAAGGATTATAAGAATGTATGATGGAGCTTAAATAGCTGGGAGCACATCTAGAAGTCACTCTGCAGGCATTAGTGACTTGAATTTAATCCGACAGCCATGGATGGCCGTAGAGGTCAGTGAGTAGTGGAGTGACATGAAGCCTATTTGGCTAATTGAACGCCAGGCATCTGGATCATCTGAAGGGGTTTATACTTTGCAATCTTGGAGACTTGCTAGCAGGACATTGAAGTAGTTAGGGCAGGAGATGACCATGGCCTGTAACAGGATTTGGGTGGAATACTGGGTATGGTAAGACCATGACAGACATAACATGGTCAGAAAAATACAACTAGTCATCAATCTGACACCCTGGCTTCTCACAACCTTTGTTTGGGAGAGAGACAAAAAGGCCATTTTTATTTTGATACTGCAATGTATAGTCTGATTGGCTAGGATGAACAGTACTTTAGATATCAATTTAAGCTGCAGGTGGTGTTTTTAAATTTTTTTTTTATGCATGATGAAATACTGGAGAAACAGCCTGAGAAATATAGTAATAAAGTAGGTTCCGCTTTCTACAATAAGAAATTCATCCTCACTGTCAGACATGCTGGTAGTGTGATGGTGTGAGGATGCTTTCTGCTTGGGCACCTAGGAAACATTTCATTATCGAGGGAAGGATGAATTCGGCTCGCTACCAGTTAAAGGAAAATGTCCAGTCATCAGTTTGAAACTGAACTGCATCTTGGTTACGGAGCTGGAAAAAAATCAAAGGCATAATAACAAGTCTACATTTAAAAGACTGAAAAAGTGTTCAATTAAGATTTTGGAATGACATAGTCCTGACCAGAACACCATGGATATGTTGCGCCAAGACCTGCAAAGAGCAATTCATAACTGAAAACCCTCCAATATAACTGAACTGAATTTCCTGAGAAGAACGGCCCAAAATGTCTCCACAGCGATAACAAAGACTGATCCACTGTTACCAGAAGAACTTAATTGTAGATGTTAAGTATTAAGTTTGAGGGCATTTTCCCTTTATTGGAACTAACTAAATGCAAACCCCATACCTTTATTCCCCCTCCACCAAACTTTGCATTTAAAATGATGCACCAATATAAGAGACATAGATAGAATTTAGTGCAGCAACACATGGAATGGCCATTGAATAAACTCAGTTTTGGTTCAGTTTAATTTCTCAGTCTGATTAAAAGTGTGGTATGTTCTTTTGAAGCAGCAGGTGGTGCTCCTTATCAAAATGAAGCTATTCTGCAATAATGAATCTGCCAAATTAATACCCCAGAAGGGATAATAAACTGTTATAGAACATTATTTTAACCTTTACATGCTTAAAGTTCATTAATATCACTACAGAATAAATATATTTTAATAATAGGGTTAAAATGCTTATAATGCATTGAAATATAATCCTTAATTTTTTAACTTAAGTCTTTTGACAGTAGTCCATGTACTGTACACCCAAAAGATGAGCTATGGATATTGTTTTACATACATACCGATATTATTTCTAAAATGAATTGCATTTGTTATTTGCTGGTGGTAGAATAACCAAATAAAGTACTTTTTGAGCAAGGGAGAGGGAGAAGGAGAGGGAGAGAGGACAAGGCAGCAGGAAATGTTTAGACTTCCTCTAGACTTAGGGGCTGGGTCAGAGGATCTGGGGGGTTTAATCCAAATTGAGTTAGTTCAGCGCGTTGCGGTAACTTCCCACGTTACTTCGTCCGTATTTGTCTCAGAGGCACATGAAGCAGCTCTGTTTTTGAACCACTACAGACTGGCCTTGCAAAGGATTTACATTCTGGGTGTCCACAGTGAGGGGACCTACTGCGCACATATTCACATGTTCTTCTCCTGTCCTCTGTGATGTGTGGAGGTTCTGCTTTTGTGTTGGAATAGTACACTTATCGTCAACATGCTGAGGTGTGTGCTCCAAAGAGCCACTCACCTGAGGAATGTGGAGAAAGGAGAGCGGCACAGTGACCCGCTGGCCAGCATCACCTTCAGAGGTAACACATCTCGCCACATAGAATGGAAGACAGAAAAGGTATAGCTAATGTTCAACCAGCTGCTTGTGTCTAATGGTTTAATGAACTTACCTAATGGATGGTGGTGCGCTTTAGAGACTGGTGAAAAGGATGGTCCTTCCTCAATTTTCCGACAGCACCGTAAATTCATATTCATAGCGACAAGTAACTAGGGAAGCAGTTATTGCATGTTATGACTGACATGTCATGAATGAGAAACTTTTAGCTGTAATTAATACATGTGTCATAGAAAAAAAAATCAGCAAAGGTTTATCTGACATGAGGAAACAAGAACGGCTTCATTCCCTAAAGAACCTTTCATTATAACCTTTCAAGAAAAGAACCAAATTATGGTTCCCTTTAAGCAAAAGGTCCTTAAAAGATCAATTTTTGTGTATGAGATGTGTGGGTGTGAGGAATATTTGAATAGTTTAAGGAACATTCATACAATATCAAATGTTTTGAAGAAAAAGTTAAATGGCAAAAGAATCATTATGATATGTAAAGGATCTGCCTTAAAGGTTCTTTACACCAACATTTCATGGTACTTTAGGGACTGAAACGTACCTTTTATGGCTTTGCTTAAAGAACCCAAGAGCGCAATGTATTGATACTAATTAAAGGTTTTTCTTGGAACTGTGAGTGAAAGTGAAAGTGAAAGTGACAATTCTTGTCATCGTGAAACACGGCACAGCACACAGTGAACCACAATGAAATTACACCTCTGCATTTTACCCCTACACTCACACACGTGCAGTGATGGGGACGGTTCCTTGCTCAAGGGTACCTCAGGGCAACCTAGTGGTCTGGGATTCGAACCCATGACCTTCTGATTGTTGGCCTTCTCCTGAGGCCAACTCCCTCACCACTGCCTCACCATTTTTAAAAGAGTTTTGATCTCTGGAATTACACCAGAGATGAACAGTAACGGTGTAACAGCCAAGCTGTAACATTTGATGTTTTGTGAACCATATATTTTAATGCACCTTGTACTTTCCTTTGGAATCTAATTCCAACCACTTTCACACCTGCTGCAGATGACGAGCTTCTCCAAAGTCCTTGATTGGTTGGATGAGATGCACAGAACGGAAATGCAGTTTGGAACTAAGTTCAGTGATGTTGGCAGCCATTGCAATTGTGGAATGTGATGGAATGCTGAAAGATTATGTAGCAAACAGTGGATTATCACTTTGTGGAATGAGTGAATAAGGCAGGCTGTCATTAGCCACTTTTAGACTGTGTTACGAGATGACTGGCAGTTCCTTTCATTGTCTTCTCTTTCCTGTTCCAACAAAGTGACGCATAAGAACATGTGCATTTGTGTATGGAACAGGGAGTTACCATAGCAACATTGACTCTTTGTAATCATATGTTATATATCATGAAATCGCACATATCCTTATCCATGGGAAATGAATTCTTTAAGAGCTCTGCAACATTTCAGAGCTTTTTTGGAACCTTTTGCACTGTTTAGATGATTCTGTTTAGATAAGTAGATCTGTCAGCTGGTGAAGGGCACACAGAACAACAGAGCAGTTCCTGAGGTCCCTGCTGATTATTATCACCGTTCCTTTGTCTCTAATTACATAACTGAAATTTCAGCTCAGGGACTAACCTCTCATCATTGGCTTTAGTTATATATTTAAACATATTGTCACTGTCTCAACAAAACCTAGCATTTCCATTTTACCATTTTTTGGGGGGTATTTGCAATTACTACAGCTTTTTACAAGTTTAGACCTTTATCTACTTTTTAAAGCCATTGACTTTATTATGAGGGTTAACACAGATTTGCTTTATTTCAGGAATGTATTCTTGGGTGGGCTTAAAACATTAATTGCAAATGCAATAAACTTCAGGTTTTGTAAAGAATATGTGCTTCTGGGAGCCAAAAATGAAACAACTGTTAATTTACAAGGACTTCATGAGATTACTCATCTTTCTCTTGGGAGAAATGATAATAACATAACATATATTAACTAGATTTAAGATGATTGCTAAACTGACAACTGCTAGATTAACAAATGTTTTTTTTCCCTGTTCTCTTTTCTTTTCTTTTTGCCATAAAGAAGCATGAAGTAGGTCATTTTAAAGCAGTTTCCCCGATGCCAGTTCATTCCATCTGAAAAGGACCACTAACATCATTTTCTAAGCAAAGACTCGCAGCAACTGAACAAAACATTTGAAGCATCCAGCCTTTGATTGTAACTGCCAAAATTAAATCATGACAAGCGTGATCTGTGATTGTGGTGTGCATTAGTGTGATTGTCTGCAGGGCTCTGGGACCACATGCAGTATTCTATGCAGTGTAGTTTCTTTTTTTGCCAAATCTCAGGTTAGAGTCACTGTTTCCTGTCAAACAGGGTTTATATTAGTCCTCTCTATCTGAAGTACTAAGATGATGGCCTCACTCCAAACAAAAAATTCCACATTGTGTCTGTGAGAGTGTAAGGGAGGGAAGTTAATGATAAGTAGGCAAGTGTTTCCTCCCTCATGATATTGAATACCATCTCCATTTATAGACATCAGAGACGCAAATTATCCTGCACCGAGGGAGCTGTGAGACAGTGATACAGTTTCAAGGGGAAGGGAAGAAGGGAAAAAGAGAGACCATCAAAGACAGACAGACAGCCCACAGTGTAGGGGACCTTGTAGCAAAACAACAAAACTTCTGAACAATGCTGAAAATGCTAACAGCAGAGAAAACTATACGTTTTGAGGTCTGTCGGTTTGTTCTGTACTTGTTTGTTAGTTTATTCCGTCCAAACATAGTAAATATCAGATCAGTCCTAACTAGTGTGTTTAGTGTGCTTTGCTTTAGATCTTATTTAGATAGTTTTGTGCACTGGAAACCTTCACAAGATAATAAAAGAAATTAAAAAAAGGAGAAGCTTGTTAAAAATCATTTTACTAGTTCATTGAAATCAATCAAACCCAGAAAGTTTAAAGCTGCTGCAAACCCAGTACCTACTCAACAGAGACACACATTCAGAAACACGAAAATAACGTCTTGAATTGTGTCTCACTGACTGTCAGTCTCCGACTGACCACTCTTGAATCACACAAAGCTGAAGGTTAATTAGAAAGAGTGCACATTGTAAGAACATGCATCATCCCAACCTTCCCAAGAGGAGCTTTTTATTTTTTATTGAAGTATAGCAGCTGATTTGCTGAAGGTCCGTTACACTCATTAGACATCAGAAGGGATTCAAATCATTTAGAGTGTAAATATATTTGGTAACATAATTCCAGCATATGAATAGCATCAAATTTGACATGTCACTGACTGCAAAGACTGTGCTTCTAGTTTCAATGATCAAACTCCACAAAATCAACAATCTTTAAAAGCAATCCATTACTGGCCTGTTTGTATTTGGCTTAAAGGTCAGCTAGTAAAAAACTGAAAATGACCAGAGTTAAGAAGAAACAAAGTACAAATACTTACATACTGTACTTACAGTACTGTGCAAAAGTTTTAGGCAGGTGTGGAAAAAATGCTGTAAACAAAGAACGCTTTCAGAAATGGAAGTGTGAATCATTTATTTTCATCAATCAACAAAATGCAGTGAATGAACAAAAGAGAATCTAAATCAAATCAATATTTGGTGTGACCACCCTTTGCCTTCAAAACAGCATCAGTTCTTCTAGGTACACTCGCACACAGTTTTTGAAGGAACTCGGCTGGTAGGTTGTTCCAAACATCTTGGAGAACTAACCACAGATCTTCTGTGGATGTAGCTTCCTCACATCCTTCTGTCTCTTCATGTAATCCAGACACACTGGATGATGTTGAGATCAGGGCTCTGTGGGGGCCAGAAGAACTGATGCTGGTTTGAAGGCAAAAGGTAGTAACACCAAATATTGATTTGATTTCGATTTTTCTTTTGTTTGCTCACTTTGCATTTTGTGAATTGATAAAAACAAACAGTCATTATTTATATTTCTGAAAGCATTCTTTGTTTACAGCATTTTTTCACACCTGCCTAAAACATTTGCACAGTACTGTAAGTAGTCAATGAGAGCAGAAATCAGCCTTAATAGCACAATAAAAGAAGTGTTTTAATAAAGAGAGCTTGGAAAATGGTAATGTAGCAATGAATGGTGACGATTTTTGGCAAATACATTTCATAAGTAGATCATAGCACTACTTATTGGGATAAAATGCAAAAAAGGGCAGGATACGTCCTCTTACTTTGACACGATAGAAAAATCTTCTATTACTGTGATTCCAATGTGAACTTTTCTTTCTGATACTTTTGATCTTTTGGAAGGTGGCATTTGAACCATTTTAAGCAAAAAGGGCTCTTTTTGTTGTTACACTGCTTGCTGTCTTCTTGTTGTCAGGGCCAGTACCATGAGATTGTGGTGCTATATTTGACACCGACTGGCTAGTGTAGATTATCTTCCAGAAATGCCTGTTAATGAATATCATACAGATAAGTTCTTTTAATATCTCTTGCTATTATTGGTTCAAACAGGAATCAAGTGGCTTTCCTGAACTATTTCATAGCTTCATATACAGGGTGACATGAAAGTCTGTGTGTTTTGCAGCTGGTTTGACGTTGGCGTGTGTTTACAAGGAAGTGGGTTCTGCCAGGGAAGTTGTTGTGGATTATGCAGCAAGTGTGGCTATTATAAACAGCCTGAGTGGGCACAGCAGAGGAGTTTTAATCCATGTCCATTTTTCAGCACTCAGTGTCAAGATGTTCAGCACTTGTCATGAACCTGTTAAAGACTGGCATTGACTGAAAACCCTCCATCGATCTCTCAGTTTTAATTAAGGCCCATGTGTGAAATAACCTCTGGGAGAAAACCAGGCTTACATTCTAATGTTTTTTATAATCCTTTATAACATTTCAGATGTTTATTTTGATTTCTATTCATGCCATGCATTTCATTCTTTCAGAAAACACTTCAGCAGTGCATAAATCTTAGATCTGTTTATAGATTTACCAGGAACACCACTTCCTGTGTGGACAGGAAGCCAATACACAGCTTTCCTTCTCCTCCCATTTTAAGAAATCTATTTCCTTCTATTATATGTGGAACAATCCGACCCATCATGCCTTATCCCATGAAGTAACGATGATGCCATAAACAGCTGCATGGTTTGTTTGTTTTTTTTTTTGCATTGTTGACACTGTGTCAGCATCTCACACCTGATCTTTGGGGTTACATCTTTTAAAACTTCAAGTTATGACTGTAATAAAGATTTAAATATTTCTTTCCAAGATGTTTCCTGCTTCATGTGCATTATGATGAGTGTTATCTCAGTGATGCAAGGCTCTCCCTTTTGTTTTGCTCCCTCAGGGTCTAAAAAGAAGACCAAAGTCGTCAAAAACAATGTCAACCCTGTCTGGAATGAGGTTGGTACATCAATAAATAAATTATCAGACTTATATCACCACTTACATTAGCAGGACCTCAGAGAAGAAAGGTCATAGGAATGATCCGATACTGTTTGGTTTAGATATAAAACAGTTAAAAATACTTGAGAGAAAATAGCCAGAAGTGCTTTAAAACTAAATCCTACAACTCAGCTATCCACTAAAATGCTTTAAACTCATTGGTCAGCCATCAATGAGTAACAAATAAATCTTGATATCGCTTCCCAGTTGTCTCTCACTAACACTTTCTCTTTTCTCAGGGATTTGAATGGGACCTGAAAGGAGTTCCTTTAGAATCTGCAGCAGAACTTCACGTGGTCGTTAAGGACCATGAAAAGATGGGAAGAAACAGGTATGTGTGTGTGTGTGTGTGTATTTGCATGTCTTTTTAGTATGAGACGCTGCTGGAGAAGTAGCTATTTTTACACGATATAGAAAAAGCAGTAAATGGAAAAACAGAAAGAGAAACATAACTTTAGAACAGTAAAAAATGTTGCAGGCAGGCAGCTGGACACATCTGGAAAAATGCACAGACAGGGCTTGAACGAGTTAATGGAGCCCTTTAGGTTCTAAAGAATACTTAAGTTTTATTTACTTTATTTTAGCGGATTGATTTGATAAATTTACAGTGGTTCCAGTCTGTGTCTGCTGTGGTATATATTATAGATATATTATTCTCCACATTTACTCAATACATTGTAGTGGAAGCTAGATATGGGGACTTCAATTTTGGAATTGGCATATGCATTTTAAAGCAGTACTTTGGCGGTATAATACAAATATATAAGAAAAAAATGACATGTTTCGACTTTTTAAGCATAAGTTTAGATCAATGTGCCATATAAAAATATCAAATCACATTTTGACTGACACTGACAATGTTACTGAGATCAGTTGATGCAGTGTCACAAAAAGTTATCTGAGCAATGACATATAAGAACATTTTGAATTCCTAAATAACTATTTTTAAAAATGAGATTTGAGTGTGAAGAACCTATTCAGTATATAGAGTTTCCAAATGATCTAATAATATAATCATATAATATAAATGATAAGGGTTATTTACATTGTATCGTTATTGAAACTATAAAAGGGTTCTTCGTTCTTGCAATTCTTATTTACAGAAATGATCCATTTAAGAACCATCCATAGACTGATTCTTCAGGGAACCAAAATGGTTCTTCTATGGCATGGCAAAAATAACATTTACCAATACCTTTTTTTGAGTAACTGTACATGGCCTTTAACAACCGTAGCACTTTGTACTGTAAACTGGTCTGTAGAGTCTGTTTATGTAAAGATGGTCGTTACTATGCTTGGTTTGTTAACATTTGGAACATTCCTCTTGTTCATTCCTCCGTCTGACAACTAAAGGAAAACAGTTACTTCAGAACATTGCAAAACTGTGATTGCAGTGCTGCAGATTGTGTGGAATGAGCAGTGGCATTAGTAAGAGATGTGGCAAATAGTGAGAAATAACATCCAAGTTAGCTAAACATCTGACTTCCTGATTATTCCCAATGCAGTTCTGAGCCAGTCTGAGACTTTCATTTGGAAGCATAAAAATGCTGCAATTTCTTCTGAGAATAATCCAGATAAATTTCTTTGAACATCACAGACATAGTATGCAATTTATGAAAATGCTATTTATGGCATGTTTATCCAGTAATAATTGGCTGCTGCATTAGGCATTGTTTCACATTCAATTCCCAAACGTACACCAATCAGACAGTATTGTTACCTCTGGAACCTAGATAGGAACCTGACTGTTTTCATATTCATTTAGTTCGATACTGTTTTCTAACAGAAATCGTAAATTTCATCACAAGGAAATTGGACATCAGTGGATAACATTGTCATAAAACCTTTGTCATAAACTTGGGTGATGTAATCCATAATTGGGACCGTCCGTTGTATTCTCTGAGACCAAGCTGTCAGACAGTATCTCATGTAAATATAATGTGATTTATGGCTTCATGTCTGTTTTCCATCCCAACAACGAACAGTGGGCTTCCACTGTTGTCTTGCAATGAGCAACATTATTGGTCCATATATGAATTGCTCGCACTCAGCAAACTTAGTGTTGTTCATTTTTTGGCTTTTCAATTGCAAGTGAGTATTGCTGTGAGTGGCCATTCTCTGCACAATAATGTCTAATATCAGCTTACTGGCTGGTAATAGTTGATGCCGTGTGTTAAAACAGTACCGTTTGGATGACTTTCTCTAAACCTTGTGCTTTAGTTTCATGGAATGATCCTTATTCAAATCAGAAAGTTCAAGGTGTTGTCTTTTGATCAGTTTCCCTAGTGGCTTTTGCCTGAGCATCTTTTTCACAATAATAAAATCACTGTAACTCTCAAGTGTTATATTCATACTGTTATATTCAGTCTATGTCTACCTAAATTGGGTCACTTTGCAGCATGTTTAAGGTCACTCTGGACGTCTTAGATCCAATGGCATGTTTTGAGAATGGAGAGATGCAAGAGGAAGGAAGAGCGGCCAAAATGGAAGGGAGTGCTCACAGGATGCGACTCAATGTCTTCTGGTACCTTCACAGCAGGGGATGGCACGCTTCTTCAGAAAGGATTTAAAGTAGTTTGTAATTCTGCTTCAAGTGTTATACACTTTAAAATGAAAGTGTTGTTCTGAATGAAGAAAATGAACAGATAAAAAAAGATAAAATGAACTAAAAAGACAAAACAAAAGAAGAAAAAAGAAGCCAAAGAAAGTAATAAAGGAAATGAACTCAGGGCTTTCTAGAAGGATGAGAGTCTGGGCTGCATTTGTCACAATGCCGTTTATTTTCACGTATTTCCAGAAGTGACATCAGCAAGAATGGAGACAGCAGCAAGAAGAATGTTGACAATGGGGGCCTAGACACTAAAGGATCTGTCCATTTTCAAATAAAATTTTAATTTTATTAATAGAGGAGAAACGAAGTTCTTACAGGTTGTTCAAGGGACCGGTCAGTGTTCCTCTTTGTGTCGAAATCCTCTCTCTTTTTGCACAGCTCAGATTGTGCCTTTTTATCTATTCCCCCTGGAGCTCCAAGGACGCTGGAAGAGCCACCTAATCTAACACTTTGACCTTGTTTTGGGTGTTTTTGGCTAGCTAAGAAAGTGTTACTCAGAAAAGAGCAGAGAAAATGGAGTTACCCCTGGTAATATGTGGATTTAGGGTGACAAGGGTGAAAGGGAAGGAGATGGTTGAGGAGTACAGGAAGGAGAGTCTGTGTTGGGGAGTTAAGACATACAGTACAGTACAAAAGTTTTAGGCAGGTGTGGAAAAAATGCTGTAAACAAAGAACGCTTTCAGAAATGGAAGAGTTAATTATTTATTTTCATCAATCAACAAAATGCAGTGAATGAACAAAAGAGAAATCTAAATCAAATCCATATTTGGTGTGACCACCCTTTGCCTTCAAAACAGCATCAATTCTTCTAGGTACACTTGCGCACAGTTTTTGAAGGAAGTCGGCTGGTAGGTTGTTCTTGGAGAACTGACCACAGATCTTCTGTGGATGTAGCTTCCTCACATCCTTCTGTCTCTTCATGTAATCCAGACACACTGATGATGTTGAGATCAGGGCTCTGTGGGGGCCAGAAGAACTGATGCTGGTTTGAAGGCAAAAGGTAGTAACACCAGATATTGATTTGATTTCGATTTTTCTTTTGTTCGCTCACTTTGCATTTTGTGAATTGATAAAAATAAACAGTCATTATTTATATTTCTGAAAGCATTCTTTGTTTACAGCATTTTTTCCTCACCTGCCTAAAACCTTTGCACAGCACTGTATAAGGGAATGGTTACACTATAGGAAAAAGGCCATTGGTTTAACTCAAATGTGGTAGGGAGAAGGGAGAAGGAATAAAGGATAAATATAATAAATGTGAAGTAAAATAATGTGAATAAAATCAAATAAAATCCATCACATCTGAATCTCTATAGAGACCCATGAGACACTTGGTATTCACTAAGCACCACCATTTTGAAGCGTTTCTTACATACTATTAAATCTCATGCATAAAGTCACAATTTTATAAATCAACAGCAAAGGAAATGACTTACCTTTGAGCAAATCGTGCCACTGGTGTGATTTAGCTGATGTTTAACTCCACAGATTAAACAAATATTTTTATTATTTTTCATTAAGGCAGAAATCCTACCCATTTGTTAACTCTCTATTCTAAATGTGCACAAATTAAGTCTATGTTGCACTGGTTAGTCCAGACCCATGTCTGCATCACTGGGGTTGTGCAATACTGGTTTGACATCTGCATGTCAAACAAAGACCACTTTGTTGCATTCAGACGTGCAAGAAAATGTCAGTGTCTCTCTTGACAGCACCTCATTTAGATTCGTGTGGATGTGCAAAGAAAGTCTTTAGACACAAGAACAGATACCCTCTGAACATTTGCCTTGACCAACATTACGGAAAGCTTCAGCATGTGAGATGCAGTATTGTAGTTGAAGAATTAACTAGAAATGGGAGTTTACTCTTCCTTTAAAGCTTTTTTTGAGCTGATGAATCAAATCTAAGGGACATTGGGCTTCAGGGACATTGTGCAGAGACTAGCAACTACATCCTCATTTCTTTTTTGTTGCAGCTTTAAAGTCTTCACCCTGAAGATGCAAGGAAAAGGTGCAGGGATAAGATTTGAGAGGAATTGACACTATGTGTATTTATAAAAGGAAGCCTGCTTGACTCAGCAGTTTTTCAGCAGAGGCACAGGAGAGAGGAATTCATGAGGCATCAGATTTATCCAGTTTATTAAATGTGATCCACTTTATGATATCACAAATGAAAATCAATGTGACAGAGACCTGTGAACATTATAGCTTTTTGGACTTAAACAGCTGATTGCCGCTGCCCAAGGCCATAGATTTAGGACTAGGACTATTTAATACACTTTCCAGCAAGAATGTTAACTGCTCATTTGTAAATATTTACATTTAATATTTATTATATTTTTCAATATAATTTCAACATCAGAAATGTGTTTTCGTGCTGTGTAGAGAGGATAAAGCCTGCTGGTGTTTGTTTGAGCTAAATGAGGTAATACATCAGCATCCTGCGGCTTAAGTTCAACATCAGTTTCAAGTATCTCAGGGTTGGACTAGAATAACAGAAATAAATCCTTCATAACACAGTTATTCTATCTTTGTTGTAGTTGCTCTTACTTAATATGTATCATATTTGACATGGACTGGTCCAGTGCATTGTGTGAGATGTTAATTTCGACCCAAAAGGTCTAAAAAGGGGTTCTTTTAACTGTTAAGAGTAATGTGTGTGTGTGTGTGTGTGTGTGTGTGTGTGTGTTCATTGCAGATTTTTGGGAGAATGCCGTGTTTCTTTAAGAGACGTGCTCAACTCCCCGACCCTCGCAGCTACCTTCACTGTGTCCTTAGTTGACACTAAAAAGAACAACACTGGGGTAGGTCCATCTTGCTCTGTCTCTTGTGTTGTCTCTCTCTCTCGTTCTCTCAACCTCCTTAATCTCAGTCTGACTGACACTGACACCACAATCTGTTTGGGTAAAAGAGAAGATATTTTGTTATGACTTAAACGAAGGATGAAAGGATGTAAACATGTAGATGCAAAAAAATAAAGTGCAGATGTATTTAAGTATAAAAATGTATCTTTAATTATAAAACTCATTTACTCATTTTCTGTCTGTTGTAAAAGGCCACTATAGATACTTTGGAGACGTATTTAGCAGCTATCTATCCTATATCAATATAACCAAAATACTGTAATAAAAAATAATGATAAAGTCATTTAACCGTGCAATATAAACAAAATAGCTATTACAAATCAAAATACTTTGGACACGATGATAGAAGCCTTTAAAATGTATTACTGCTTTGAGTTACTTTCAAAGGAACACTGTATAATGCAGAATTTTTAAAAATGTGATTTCACAGCAGCAAATAAAATTAGATGGAATAAATATGAAGCGCACTAATCCACACAGAAAGGACCCAGACTGCCCCAGCTGGGAACTGAACCCAGAACCTTCTCGCTGTGAAAGCGAGAAAAAAGTCCCATCAAACATTGCTGCTGGTCTACTGGACTTGAACTGGATTAGCCAACATAGTTAATCTGATTAATAAAGCAACTGCACGAAGCTACTGCAATATCTATATATATCCAGTATCTATATTTAGTTAATATATCTGTTCAGTTTCACATGCTCATTTTCCTAACTTTAACTCTGGTCTTAAACCTCACCCTAACCTTAACCTCTACTCAAACAGTTTTACCAGATCCTTAATAACTAAAAATCTACAGAAAGTCTACTGGGGGCTCAAAATAGGGTAATATCGCTCAGCTGCTAAGATAAGTGAGGTTTCTGTAAGTGTGACACAAAAAAAGGTTTACTAAAGTTTACTTTCATTCTCAAAGTGTCTCTCTTTGGTAAGTCACTCTTAATTTCCTGTGGGTTGAACTAAAATAGCAGTGCATGTTTTTTTCCTCTAGCATTGCTTATGCAGTAGAAGAGAAACACCCAGTCCCACAAGTGCCAGCTGCTGTATCAGAGAGTATTTTATCCTTTTTCCTCAGCCTACCCTTGAGGTCGAAATCTAAGTGGCACTGAGTAGACAAAAGCACATTTACACACACACGCCTGCCTACTCTGTAAACGCCCTTTTTTGAAGTTCACTAGTGTGATGTAAGCTTAAATGTTGTTTCCCTGATGTGGAATCTGAAAATATAAAATATGTCTGCTATCCTCCTATCAGAAAACTGGGAGTCAATTCCCTGTTGACCCCCAGTCCATGTTGGGGAAGTACAACCCATTACGTAGAGTAACTTCTGAAACTTCTGAACATCTGAAACATGATTACATTTTATTTTCTTCCAGTTAAGAAAAAAAAACCTGATGTACAGATTTAAAGCAATTGAGTTTAAAGCAGCACTTAGTTATGAGATTCAATAAAAAAATATATATAAAAGAATGAAAAAGAAATATACAGTTGTGCTTGAAAGTTCAGGAACCCTTCTCTGAATGTCTGCATTCTGAAAAATAGATAAAGAGAATCCTATCAAACTAATATGTAAAAATTTGACACTTGTCCAGTTTAATGAGGAAAATCATGCAATACATATTACATATCTGTGAGTGGCATAAATATGTGAAATTCTTGGATTAGCAGTTAATCTGAAGATTAAATTTGAATCAGGTGTTTTGTATTAATGTGAGGGTAGAGTTTTGGGCAAAACCTTGTTTTATTTAAAAAGCAGGGATCTACCAAAGTGTGTTTTTGACAACACACGGTAGTGTGCAAATGTTTTAGGCAGGTGTGAAAAAATGCTGTAAACAAAGAATGCTTTCAGAAATGGAAGTGTTAATCATTTATTTTCATCAATCAACAAAATGCAACTTTTTTTGATTTTGAAAATGAACGAACCACAGATCTTCTGTGGATGTAGGCTTCCTCACATCCTTCTGTCTCTTCATGTAATCCAGACACACTGGATGATGTTGAGATCAGGGCTCTGTGGGGGCCAGAAGAACTGATGCTGGTTTGAAGGCAAAAGGTAGTAACACCAAATATTGATTTGATTTAGATTTTTCTTTTGTTCGCTCACTTTGCATTTTGTGAATTCATAAAAATAAACAATTATTATTTACATTTCTGAAAGCGCTCTTTGTTTACAGCATTTTTTCCACACCTGCCTAAAACATTTGCACAGCACTGTATGTGTACAATATATGGCACAAACAGAGGAGCTTTCTGAGGTCTTCTGAGGTCTTCAGAAAAAGAGTGTTTGATGCTTACCATACTGGAAAAGACAAACTCTTTAACTCCACCGACCCTCCATTAGCAAGATTGTGTACCAATAGAGGAAGCTTAAGGCCATTATTATCCTCCCCAGGATTGGTCGACCAATGAAGATTGCTCCTAGAGCTAGGATGCACCAAAATAGGACTTTTTGGTTTAAACTATATGTGCTAAAGGAAAAAAGCTTTGTCTTATTCCATCGTTGAAACATGGTTTATCATGATTTTGGTTTATCATGATTTTTTGCTGCTTCTGAGCCAGGAATTTAGAATTCTCAGTAAATTCTGAATTAGAACTGCAGTTCTAAAGGAAACTGGAGATCTGTCTGTGAACAGAATATCAAAAGGAAATGGGTCATACAGAGGGATCAAGATCTTTAGCACAAAAGTAACCAAAAAACTGGTTAAGAAAGAAAAAGGTTACTGTTTTGTAATGGCCTGTAAAAGTCCTGATCTCACTCTAATAGAAATGCTGTGGAAGGACTTTAATTAAACTGTTCATTTGAGGAAACCCACCAACATCCTAAAGTTAAAGCTTTTTAGTACGGAGGAATAGGATACTTACTCAAAGCCGATGAGAAGACCTAATCAGTAGCTACCAGAAATGTTTAGCTGCAGTTATTACTGCTCAGAAAGTTCTCACCATACCCTGAAAGCAAAAGTTCACATACATTTTGCCATGGACATACATACACATACCCATGTCATGTGGAAAAATTGGGACACCCTATGAAAGCCTGTATGTTTTTGTAATATTTCTGGACACATGGATATTTAATCTCAATTTTAATTATACTGGGAGATTAAAGTAACATAACTTATTAATTAAAACAAACAAAAAAAGATTTCAGAATCTTCTGTAAAATTTTATTCCACAAAAATGCGATTTCTGGTGAAGAATAAATTAGGACACCCCCAACTTTATTCCCAGTTAAAATGGCTCAAATCAAACAGGTGTAGCACATCAGGTCTATGTGATTAGAACATCAGTACTCAACATTTTAAAGGTTTTTCCTGTTTAAACCTCAGACATTTAGTTTGGTGAGCTCCTGACTGTTGAGGTGAGAGTGATGTGAGATTAAAATAGCTGTCTGAGGCCTTCAGAAAGATGATTGTAGCAGCTTATACTAAGTCTGGTAAGGGATTTAAAAAGATCTAAAAAAATTGCAATCAGCCATTCCACTGTCTGGAAGTGGAGGACTTCCAAAACAACTGCCAACATGCCCAGGACTGGCCGTCCATGCAAGTTCACCCCCCGACAGCAGACTACAAGATGCTAAAAGAAGTCTCCAAAAACCCTAAAATGTCATCACGGGTCCTACAGAAGGCTCTTGCTACTGTTGATGTGAAAGTGCCTCTACAATCAGAAAGAGACTGCACAACTTAAACTTGCATGCGAGGTGTGCAAGGAGGAAACCTTTACTCTCTCAGAGAAACATCAGGGACAGACTGAAGTTTGCCAGAGAGAACGTAGAAAAGACCAGGACTTCTGGAATAATGTTCTTTGGACAGATTGAATAGCGACTAAAATTGAATTATTTGGACACCAGAACAGAGGACATGTCTGAATAAACCAAATACAGCATTCCAGGAAAGAACCTCATACCAACTGTGAAGCATGGAGGTGGACGTGTCATGGTTTGGAGATGCTTTGCTGCAGCAGGATCTGGCCAGCTCACCATCATAGAATCCACCATGAATTCTGTTGTGTATCAGAGGGTGCTTGAGGAACATGTGAGACCATCAGTAAGAACATTAAAGCTGAAGTGGAACTGGACCCTGAAACTTGACAATGACCCAAAACATACCAGTTAAACCACCAAGGACTGGCTGGAAACTAAGAAAAGGAGATTCCTGGAGTGGCCGAGTAAAAGCCAAGATCTTAATCCCATAGAGATGCTGATGGGTGACCTGAAACGGACTGTACATGCAAGAAACCCCTGAAACATCCATCCATCCATCCATCCATCCATCCATCGTCTGCCGCTTGTCCCAAACGGGGTCACGGGGGAGTGCTGGTGTCCAACCCAGTGCACACAGGGCGAGGACTGGGGACACACCCTGGACAGGTCGCCAGCCCATCGCAGGGAGGAGCGGGACGAGGACGGCACCTTGCTCAAGGGTACCTCAGGGCAACCCACTGGGAAGGGGTTCAAACCCCCGACCCTCCGATCACATGGCTGACGCCCTAACCACTAGGCCACCGCTGCCCCTCTCCTGAAACATCTCACAGCTTAAAGAATTCTGCATTGAGGAATGAGGCACACTTTCCACACACTGATGTCAGAGACTGGTGGATGCTACAAGCAGCATCTCACTGCGGTTATTTCAGCCAAAGGGACTAACACTTGCTATTAGGGGGTAGGGTGTCACACATTACACCCTACCAAAAAAATACACATTTTTGTTGACATTTTTTGCTTAACAAATCAAGGTAAATTTTTGTTGTTTACCTGCAATTAAATCACTTTTGTTTCCAGAGATAAATAAAAACAAGATTAGACATCAATTTAGGAACATTTATTAATAAAGAACTGAATGGGGTGTCTTAACGTTTTCACACGACTGTATGTAATAATAGATCTTTTCCACAATGATTAAATGACCGTTATAAGATTTAATCTCATTTGTGTCTGTACTCTAAAAGCCACATTTATGCCAAACATTAAGAAATCTTTAAGGTTTTACAAACTTTCAAGCACCTTTGGAATTGTTGTGTATTGTCAGCATATTCATAATAATATGAAATTGCATTATATTTCCAGCTTTTCTCTATATTTTGTCAGATGCCACCTCTGGCCTCAAGTCAGAGTCAAACGCCCAAACCTTAACCTACTACCAAAAACACTCACCATCTACTTCTTTCCCCAACCCAACTCCATTAAATTCTAATTCTGAGAATGTCATTTAAGCACTGCTTCCTGGCATTGTGTGTGTGCATGTTTGTGTGTCTTGCCACTACATGATGAAGGATGAAAAAAGGAGAAGGTGGAGTTGTCCCTCTTAGCTGTTTTGCATCCGTGTTCTCTGAAATAGCCTGACCAAAGGAAATAACTGCAGGAAAGTGTGGTGTTTGGCCAGGTACCCTTATGCTGGGACACTACGTTCAAAAACAACTTCAGCAGCGACCATCTCATTCCCTGGCGTTCTAAAGTGACTACACAAACCTTATGTCCTCAAAAGTGTGACAATTCTTTTAAATTTTAGAAGAAAGCTTTATTATCAGGGGTCAACAATTTCCCATGGGACAGACTTCATCATATACCTTTACTCCAAAAAAGCACAGATATTGTACTGCATAGACACTATTGCTCACGATAGCTGTTTTGAAATGCCGTCTCTTTAAAAACATGTGAATAACCCCAGTCAAAATGGCATTTAATGCCATCATTTCTACCAAGTCTACCTATACACTACATGAATGAAAGACAATAAAAAATAAAATGTTATCAGCTAGCTTTAAACTTTGCAAAGCTGTTTGATTTGAAACGGCCTTCTGGGACTTCCTTCCGTCCGTGCCCATTGCGGTTTACAGAAACCCTTTGTCTGCTTTTCAGCACCTACAGTCTATAAGAGGCTATTTAAAATAAAATAAAATAAAATAAAATAAAATATTGAATACAAGGTGGTGCAGTGGTTAGTGCTTCACAGTGAGTTGTGTATAAGTTTCCATGTTCAGTTCCCAGCCAGGGTGACCAGGGTCTTTTCTGTATGGCGTTTGGTTCTTCCTGTTTCTGCATAGGTTTCCTCTGGGTTCTCTAGTTTCTAGTCCAAAGTAAAGCATGTCAGGTGAACAAGAAGTCCCCAGAGGCCCCAAGAGGTGACTGTTTGTCTGTGTGCCTGCCCTGCGATGCCTTAGTACCTGTGTCTATATGTATATGTCTTTAACGCTGTGAGCGTTGGGCTCACATGATGGGTTAAAGGAACCCCCCAACCCTGGTTAGGATAATGAATGGATTCATACTGAATAGAAATTATCAGCCATAAACAGATATCAAGAATTCCATGCTGCCTTATGCCCTAGTCGTGTTCATGAGAATATGCTGAATCAATAAATGGTCTGTATCCTACAACATTTTGCATCCTTTTATAAACTTTCCCCATTAAAGATAACATTAACTTAGGATGATTCTTTAGTTACAGGATAATTTATGTATTGCTCCCTTTCCCCCATGGTCATGATGCAGGTTACCTGTATATATCTATTTACCTGTTACCTGAAACAAATATTTAATGTTTACTAGCTAAATAAATAAGAAGTAGAAGCAACTCTCCAACAAACCCCAGGACTCTCAGGTATGTGTGTTTATGTAAAAGGAAGGTTTCAGAGGTCACAAAAATGGAACCATCACATGATATGGGGCGGTGAGTGGTCTAGTGCTAGGCTGCTTGCCTAGAAGTCACATGTTCGAATCCCACCTCCAGCACTACTACCATTGGGTTCCTGAGTAAGACCTTTAACCCCAAGTTGTATTCCCTGTTATCAGGAACTGGAAGTCGCTCTGGATAAGAGCGCCTGCTAAATGCGGTATATGTAATGAATGTGCATGAAGCCTTCATCTGGACTTTCCTTCCATGTAGAAAGGAAAATGGGTCAGACACTTAGGATAAATGATCAGTTATCCATACAAGCTTAATCTAATATCTTAATTTAATAGTAGCATTATGCTGTTGTCTTCCAGGCCACAGTGACTCTGCAGGTTTCTTACATCCCCCCACCAGGCATGGCTCCAATCTTTCAACCTCCACCACAGCCTGAGCCCCAACACAGCAGCACCCCTGTAGAACTGGACACTGTCACGGGTAATGACCCAGCATCACCTAAAATGGAATATTATAGAGATTTAAACCCTAAATGTCGTTATGGTTAGATCCCAGGAGCTCTCTTCTTTAGGTGGATTTTGTGATACTTGGGAAAGTTATGTAGGGAATGTTATTTTGTAGGATTTATAAAAAAAACATCTTGGTAGCCTATATTACATACAGAACAGCTGACAAATCTAACACTCGTGTAGTCAGATAGACATCAACAAGTGTTCATATAATGTGGAATAGACTGCCAGGAAAGATACAACAATACTGAATTCATGCTATTTAAACGCAACTCTCAGATGACTAAAGGTAAAATTTTAGCGGTCTCTTTAGTTAAAGGTCTGAAAAAAACTTACAAATGTAACAGAAAGAAACAATATGGAAAATGACATGCAAGTGCTTATATTAAGCAAAAAATTAATGGGGCAGCGGTGGCCTAGCGGTTAGGGCGTTAGCCGCATGATCGGAGGATCGGGGGTTCAAACCCCTTCCCAATAGGTTGCCCTGAGGTACTCTTGAGCAAGGTACCGTCCCCATCACTGCTCCCCGGGCGCTTTCAATAGCTGCCCACTGCTGCACGGGTTTGAGTGTGCATGGGTAAAATGCAGAGGTCCAATTTCGTTGTGGTTCATGTGTGCTGTGCCGTGACCTCGCAATGACAAGGGTAGTCACAAAAAAAAAAAAAAAAAAATTAAAAATCTGTCCAAGTGTGAAAAGCGCAGTTTACTATATTTACTTTTATTTCTTAAAATAAACAAAGTAAGATATATGATTGTATGATCTGAAGGCATATAATATATATTTTTGCATCTTTTGCTTACCTACTTGCTATATTCTTTGCTTTTTATTTCATTTTACATATATTTTCTAATTTTTTTTAGTTGGCAAGACTTATCTTATATAATTAAATATCTTAGATATTGAAAATATACATACTATGGAACAAATTATGTGCAGATTCAATCATTATTTTGAGCTTCTTGTATCCTTTCTGATATTATTGGTGCAGTTCAGAAGCTTTTGGCAACACTGTGCTTTTCTCATACATATGCAGTCTTCTCATTGGACACGATGGGTGAGGAAGACACAGAGAGCATGATGACACTGGAGGTTGCAGAGGAGCCTGAGCCTGTTCCAGGACCCCAGGGTCCAGAGACTGGGGTCCCGACAGCTCCACCTAAAAAAGCCCCTCCTGCTTTCAACCAGGGCCTGAAGAAGAAGAAACAACACCACAACAAAGCCCCCCTCTCCAACAAACCCCAGGACCTTCAGGTACGTGTGTTCATGTAAAGGGAAGGTTCCTAAATGACAAAATCTTTCATTGGTACAGAACCTTCACATGACATGGAGGATATTAACATATAAAGGTTCTTGCCATTTATTTTATTTACAAAAATAGCTCCATAAAGAGACGTCCATTGTAAGGTTCTTTAAAGGTCCAAAAAATAAATCTTCAAGTAGATTTATAGAGTCATAGATGTGCTGGCATGTATGTGCTTTAATGTACCAAAACATATGTAATTCATTTTTACATGATAATGTTCCAAGCTTCCTTTATCCCTTAAAATGTATCCTTTTTTTTTTTTTTTTTAACTGTGCCTGAAACAGGGGTGTTTCCTTCCTGTTTTGTTTTTCAGTTCTGAAATTCTCACCATTTTGAGGTCACAGCAGCTTTTGACTGCTCTGGTGCACATATTCACAGTCCTGTGTATGTAACATAATCCTATATAATGTCATGTCCCATTGTGACTAGTCTTCATGCAGGGTTTAACTTCATGCAGGGTCACTACAGGTCATAAATAGCACCGCCTTGTGGCAGCATCGATAGATTTCTGCAGTAACATCTGGATTAGCTTTGAATTAAGAATATGATTTTGTCACACCAGTAAGCCTGTCCTGTTCATTTATATATGCAAACAGGTTTGCAAGAAGAAAATGAAACTGAAGTTTAATCATGGCCTCTTCCATCTCAGAATGGGAAGGCTTTATTCAAACTGAAAAAAGAAAAATGCAACATGTCTGGCAGGATTTGAAGTTGCACATGAATGAAAGGTGTTACATCAGCACAGCTCTTGCCAAAACAAATAAACTGAAAGACAAAAGCTGTGTTGATGGAATGTATCTGATTTATGTGCAGCTGACTTACATTTAAATTCAAAACACCATTTTTTCATGGTAGCATTGACATTCAAATAGCTTTAGAAAGCTGATCAAATCAGTTCATGATTGTAAATTGGTATCCAAAAGCAGTGGCTCAAATAGGCCTCTTTAAATTCTTGTGGAATTGGCAGGTACGTGTGCGCATCATCGAGGGACGGCAGCTGCCTGGCATCAACATAAAACCGGTGGTTAAGGTGACTGTAGGGGGACAGACCAAGAGAACTCGCATCAGGAAAGGCAATAATCCATTCTTTGATGAGGTAAATGTGGTTTTCAAACATTTCTTCTTATTAGCTTAGATGGGGATGCACCACTCCCTTCCTAGGTGAGTGGAGTTCTGCACCCCAGAATAAGATGATAATAGCCTTTTTTCAGTATTTGTTTTCCCTGATCTGTGTTCTTTTATTGAATGTCGAAGTGACTCTTTCATGCTTTTTCCCCTCCTTTTCTGCACCAGACCTTCTTCCTTAACTTCTTTGAGATGCCCTCAGATCTCTTTGATGAGCCTATATTTATAACAGTGAGTGGACTGGTCATCTTTTCATCTTTTAGATAAGTGGATGAAACACATGATAAGATTTGTCCCTGTATCTTCCTGAAGGTGTTTGATTCGAAGTCTTTGCGGACAGATTCTATCATTGGGGAATTTAAGGTAGTATGTGTTTTTTTTTTGTTTTTTTGCTTTATTTGTTTGCACCCAAAACGTCTGCTTCATGATGTGAATGGACTTTGACATACCCTACTACTAGAAAATGGAATCTCATGCTTCAAAATATGTAAAAAAAAATACAAAATTGAAACAATAAAAATGATGGGGACCGGTGAGCTGTTCAGAATGTTTTTCCATCTTTCACCCAATAAGCACTATAATAGGGTGGTGGTGGTCTAGTGGTAGGGTACTTGCCTATGGACCTATGGCTCAAGAGGTCCCAGGTTCGAATCCCACCTCTGGCACTACCACCACTGGGTCCCTGAGCAAGACCCTTAACCCTGAATTGCTGTAAGGACTGTCCCTGTAATTAGGACATGGAAGTCGCTCTGGATAAGAGCGTCTGCTAAATGCTGCAAATGTAAATGTAATAGGGTCCAGCACCCCCACGTTTTTTTGCTTTATTGGTTTGCACCCAAAACGTCTGCTTCATGATGTGAATGGACTTTGACATGTCTGCCACTCTTATTATCTTCGGTTTGTAAGACATTTATTTTTTTATGCAGAGCTAAATACTAATTTTTTCTTTTCTTGTTATTTCTCAGCTGGATGTTGGGATGGTGTATAATGAACACAGTGAGTACTAATGCTGTGACTGATGCTGCTTCTTACTTCAGCCTATGTTTAAATCAGAGCACATTTAAAACTCCGGTGATATAGTAGACCTATAGTCGAACGACACATGCAGCATAACATGTAGGATCAGCAATAACATGGATCAATGTGATGAGTGGTTTGCTGTGAAATGGTGCACTGTGGAGAAAATCACTGACTCTTCTTTACAATGGTAGTAATAGAAACAAAGGAGTCAGTGTAATTCAAATATGGCCATTTAGGTTATGATTCAATTATGAGTAAACGCACACAAGTCAACAAAGTGTCTTATGGGACTGTGATAATAAATAATATCAAATTGTGTCATAAAATATATATAGATGTTTTTCAGGCCTTTGGGATTGTGTGTACCACCCCATCTTATTATGAATATTAGGATAAATGCCAAGATTGCATCTGTCAACAATGTCATAAACCCTTTGGGTAGATTCTGTAAAGGCTAGTTCAAAGAGAGACTTTCCTCAGCACTCTGAGCAGATATATAGGGATTGTTTCGATTTATGTGACAGGACATGCAATTCTCCGAAAGTGGTTATTGTTGGCGGACCCTGATGACCTCTCTGCTGGAGCCCGAGGTTATCTGAAGGTCAGCCTCTTTGTCTTGGCTGCAGGTGACGAGCCACCGGTGAGTTTATCAGATTTTTGGTTTGATAACTTTTGCCAAGTATTTTATAACCATTGACCTATAATGATCCCTCCCTACTAATATATAAAGCCTGACATAAACATGAACTCTGTTAAACTCTAATTTGAGCTATATGGTTTAGATTTTTTAAAACATTTGTGTGTATTTGTGCTTCGTAGCTGGATAAGAAGGAGGGCGTTCAGGAGAAGGAGGATATTGAAGCAAATCTGCTGAGACCAGCAGGACTCACTCTCAGAGGAGCCACCTTCACTCTCAAAATCTACAGAGCAGAGGACTTACCTCAGAGTGAGTGTCATCATCTGCATGTATGCATGCATTAGTTTGCATTAGTGTCTGTAACTTTTTCCCCCCTTCTTTCCATCAGTGGATGATGCATTTATGGATGGCATGAAGCAGTTTCTGGGATTTGACTCAAACAGAAAAAACCTGGTGGATCCATTAGTGGAAGTCAACTTTGCTGGCAAAACGGTACAATACCAAGATAAGACATTTTCAATTTCCTTACTTTATTTTTAAGCCTTCCCAAATCCTCCCAAGAAGCCTGTCTGAACTGCTCCAGCCATATTTCAGCCAGATTTCAATGGGTCTTGTTGAAAATGTTCCCGATTGGAAGACGCAGGCTTATGACTTCATGTAGAAGCAATGAACTCCCAAGATTGCAGAATAATTCTTCCATAACATGCTCAGTGGATGCGTCTATGCTGTGGTTGTAGTAAAACATTTGTTTATATTTCTTTTATTTACTAAATATGCCAATGCTGAGACAGTTTGTAATTTTGTGTAATTATATCTGTAATGGGAACGAGTGTAGCCCAAAGAATTGTTTATTCCTGCACAAACAGCACCACTTTAATTTAGGATCGACTTGTTAATGGCCTAATTACCACCACAATATGCAGAGCAGGCCTCCACTACCACAGTTAGGAACATATGCTATAATAGATCATTTGGCCACTACAGCTCTTTTTAGAGAAACAGATTCATGTCAGATTAATCATGCAGAATATCCAGAGTCCTTTCTCTTTGAACGCTCTGCTAATTTGCACCCAACAGATGTGCAGTAAGATCCTGGAGAAGAATGCCAATCCACAGTGGAACCAAAATCTGACCCTTCCTATCCGGGTAGGCCATAACTGCATTTCTTTTTTTTTTTGCTTATTGAGCATATTTACCAGTACTTTTAATCATTTTTATTATTTTCTCTTTGCAGTTTCCTTCTATGTGTGAGAAGATGAGGATACGCATTTTAGACTGGTTTGTTTTGTAGCCATCCATTAGATACCAATAAAAATGATCAGACATTAACGTATGCTGTGTTTGATAGGAGCCTATGGTAATGTTGCCTTTTCTTAATCTGTGTCAGGGATCGGGCCAGCCACAATGATGTCATTGGCACCACACACCTTTGCATGTCAAAGATTTCTGCTCCAGGAGGGGAAATAGAAGGTGAGCTGTGATAAACATTTCAGCTGGAGAGCAGCTATGTGTTGCATTATGGTGCAGTTTGCTTTCTAAGTATGTTTGTAAGTGCTTTGACTGTCAGCAGTCATAATGAAGGGATACAACAGGGAGTGCTAATGCAACAAAAGTTTTTTCCACTGTCATGGGAGCATTTTAAAAGAGAAACTGACATCTCAGCTAAAAGTAGAGAAAGCTGGCCTCAGTAAAAAGGGTTATTTCTGTAAACTCAGGTTGTAATTCTTTTTGGTTGGAAAAGCAGAGGTTGAGTGAGGTTAAAACAACCCCCAATTGCCTCATACTGACTGCAGTATAGATACTATTAAAGCAGTCCTTGAATTCTGATATTGCGTAAATGGAATCTCATGCTTCAAAATATGTAAAAAAAAATACAAAATTGAAACAATAAAAATGATGGGGACCGGTGAGCTGTTTAGAATGTTTTTCCATCTTTCACCCAATAAGCACTATAATAGGGTGGTGGTGGTCTAGTAGTAGGGTATTTGCCTATGGACCTATGGCTCAAGAGGTCCCAGGTTCGAATCCCACCTCTGGCACTACCACCACTGGGTCCCTGAGCAAGACCCTTAACCCTGAATTGCTGTAAGGACTGTCCCTGTAATTAGGACATGGAAGTCGCTCTGGATAAGAGCGTCTGCTAAATGCCGCAAATGTAAATGTAAATGTAAATGTAATAGGGTCCAGCACCCCCACGACTCTGGTTGGCAAAAGTGGCTCAGATTAAGAATGAATGAACTGAAAGGAAGATGAACAAGACTTTGTTCTGATGATCATATGCTGAGGCAGATATGGCTTAATTGAGAAAATGGTGTTAAAATGCTGCTAAAGCTTTATGTCTTTCTATTTGGCCTGAAATATCAGTGTACTGGTTAATGCATGATGTGTGAGAATGGACATGCACTGAGGAATACTGAGTCTGCCTGAGGATTGGTAAGGTTAAGTTTGTGGGAGATTCTCTGCCTTGTTCAGGGAGTTTGCCTGATGTGACAGCAATCTGTGATATATAATCTTACGGTCATTTTAGCTGTATTACCTGATTCTGTTGCATGAACTAGAGCCAAACTTCGCACCTGCTTTATTTCCACAACATATTAACAATTTGCTCCTACTGCAATAGCAGAAGAGAGGAGAGAGTTTCATTCAGCCATGCTGAACACCTTTGGCGCTTTCATTTTGTTAAGAGTGTTTTCATTCAACATACAGCCTTGTTAAGAATGGCATTCATCCTTGCCGTGTTGGATTGACTAATTGTTTGGAGATCTAACTCAGGAGCCAGAGTGAGCATGCAGCTGTATTTTTTAGTTGCTGTTTCTTAAAACTATCCTTTATTTCTCTACGCATTCAGATGAGTTGCCCCCCAGGACCATCCAAAGCACCAGTATGTCCCTCTTTCATACGGTATCTGTGTGCCACAGCTCGCTTTAGAGATACTATATCTCCTTTTTGAAATCCAAAAGCCACTTCGTTGAAATTAGCATGGAGTTTCTGAAATTCTCATCACTTAAAGCCTTCAGCTTATTCTTTGTTTTAAAGTACTATCAATATTTGAATGTCCTGTCATAAGAAATCAAATGTATGTTAATGGTAAACATAGATCCCAATTCCTCCTTACATTGTCTGTGCATCATGCAGTGGACGACAGCCTGGGCTTCCTGCCGACGTTCGGGCCCTGTTATGTTAACATGTATGGAAGTCCTAGAGAGTTCACGGCCTTCTCTGATCCCTACGAAGCTCTCAACTTTGGCAAGGTAAGATACACTTTGTACAACTGTATTTTTCTTGAATTGTATTGTAGTTACATTGTATTACACTGTGTTGTACATTGTAGTTGTAGTTGTTTTACAATTAAAAATAGACTGGTAAATTGATACTAATCTCATTAATAAAACAATTGTACTAATCTGTTAAACTCCTTTCATCTTTTAATGCTAAAGACTAAACTGATATATCATCAATATGTTATTAATATTTAAGAAACTATATATGTACATTATGTAGTTCTGAGAGAAAGTGACTATTTGGGATTGTGAAAACACAGTACAACACATAGTGAACCACAACAAAGTGCTTCTCTATATTTAACCCATATACTGACAGTGACAGTGTAGCAGTGTGCAGCCATATCTAGCAGCCAGGGAGCTGTTGTGGGGAGGGTACCTCAGGGAAACCTAGTGGTCTGGGTCTGTAGCCTTCTGATGAAGGGGACTAGTTCCTTACCACTAGTTCCTAACCTCAAATCCGCTGCTGCCCCTTGAGAGTGTGAAACCCACATGCAGACCATTACCCTGATATGGAGTCTTGTTGTTTTGTTTCAAAACTTCAGAGCTTTGCGTTTGTGTTGTCTTGGTCCAGGGAGAGGGTGTAGCATATCGAGGGCGTATCCTTTTGGAGCTGACCACTAAGCTGTGTGACCAAATGGAGCAGAAGGTGGAAGACATCCAGCCTGATGACTTGTTGGTGGTAGAGGTGAGAAGTTCAGAGGGTCAAGCTCCTGACGTGCTCCTGAAAGTGCTTCTCTTTCTCACATTGTCAGCACATTCGTGATGAATGTTCATTAAAGACTGCCCTCTGTAAAAATGTTTTTCCTGCAGAAGTTCATGCGAAAGAGAAAGTACTCTTTGTTTGCTGCTTTCTACTCTGCCACCCTCCTTCAAGACGTGGATGACGCCATTCAGTTTGAGGTCAGCATTGGGAACTATGGAAACAAGTTCGACTGCACCTGCCTGCCTCTGGCCTCCACCACTCAGTACAGCAGAGCGGTGTTTGATGGTGAGAAACAGCACCATCAGGTGGCTTATTTCTTTATTCACTACCCTTAATTTAGGAAGAGGCAGTAGGGAACTTAAAACTTAAATTGCTTCCAACCCCTCTTTATCCTTTAGAGTTACATATTGGCTGTTTCTGTGATTGTACCCTTAAGACCCAAACTTGTAAACAACTGAAGGTCTGATTCGAAGCCCTGTTCTATGCCACATTCATAAAGTAGATCAGATGTAAAGATTCTTTATACTTTCCTTATTAATATTATCATTGTTATCAGAAAGCACCTTTTTCTCCTTTTGTGGAGAGTTTTTGCCTTGTTTGAAGAATTATTTCATGTCAGATAGAACAATTAATTAACTGAAAAAGTAGAGCTTTAAATGTTTTATGGTGACCCACATTAAGAGAAATAATGTTTCTTTACAAAAGGAATGGTACAGATATACAGAAATAAATAAACACATTGTCAAACTAAAGTTGTCTCAACATTGTCACCATAGGTTGTCACTACTATTACCTACCCTGGGGGAATGTGAAGCCAGTGGTGGTTCTGTCATCAGAATGGGAGGATATCAGTCCACGTATAGAAGCCCTCAACATGCTACTCAGCATTGTGGACCACTTGGTGAGAGCTAACTCAACTGCTGCAGCCAGCATTGCTATCAAGATGCATTTTGCCATAAACAGTTGTGCAGAATAAATGCATACACAGTTCATTTAAAGTGTGCAGTATATCCATACGGCCTTGTCTATGCTAGGAGTCTAACCTGCAACTGGTGTACCTGGAGTACAAATCAGGAGGGGATCAAGACAGCCTGGAGCAGGCAGTGGTACAACTGCTGGATGATGTCATCGCTGACTGCAGGTAAAGCTGTTCTCTGTGATTTTTCTTTGACAAAAAAATAGTTGAACCATGTATTGCATTCAGGGTGTGTTCATTGGTTTGTTTGTTTCAGTGAGGAGCTGCCTGGATTGGACGACTGGCCATGTGTGACTCCTCTAGATAAATCTCAGCGGCTTCTGCGGAAGGTTAACCTGAAGCAAATTGAACAGGCGGCTTTAGCGCTGAAACATGGGACTGAGATAGAGCTGAAGTCAGTGCTGGAGCAGGCTGAGGACTGGGCCCAGAGACTACGCTCACTCACAGAAGAGGTCAGCAGAGCGAGAGTTACTGCTTGTGTCTCAAGTTGAGAAATAAATGATCATATTATTACTAGATTTTTATACAGTCATATTCCAGAAGCATCCAGACATCTCTAGTAATTAGTGAAGAAGGCTTGCCTGTTGAAATGGATGTTTGGCATCAGCCATACATGAGGCTTAGATCACCCTAACATTAAGTAAAGGGAGCCTTTGTTCTCCAGAGGTATCGAACATCATCCAATACCTCTGAGGTGATTTGGAATGGTGCTTGTGATCCAAAACTAATCATCCAACACCAGTATCTGTCCTCATTTTAGTTCTTGTAGCAATGTGCCAGTTTTAAAATAATATATGTTGGCTACAAACTACTTTGCACTTGATTGGCGACTGTGGTCTCAAAGCTTGGTAGGGCAGCAGATTCAAACTCAGAACTCAGACTGCAGCCAGCTCAGAAAGCCTTTCAGCTACATATGGCAGCCTCTATCCACTTAGTGCTAAAAGATCATCTTGCTAAGAACAGCCATAATATGTAAACCATCCATCTAATATTGTGTAGGTCATCTTGTGCCATCAAAACAGTTCCATCAAGAAATGGACTGGACAAGACCTCTAAAGTTCAAGGTGTTGATTTGGCCTCCAAAGTTCTCTGATTTCAATCCAATCAGGAAGTTTACAGGACTTAAAGGGACTGCAGCATGTTCCTGAAATGATTCCTGAACAATTTTTGCTGTAGCATCCCTGAAGAAAGAGGCATCTGCTATTAAAGCCACAGTTGCTATGAGGGTGTCCTTAGTCTGCAGAAGTGTTTTGGTGTCTCTCTCGATTAGAGCTTCTGGCAAATGCTGTATAGAATTAAAGAATTGTAAATATAAATAATGATGTTGGGTTTTCCCCCCGCAAACCTAATAAACCAATAATTTACAATGCCAGGATACGTTCAGTGCGACTGCCAATATTTGAGCTGATTCCAGTAACAATACATCAGGATGCAAAGATAACAAAAAAGGGGCATGTGTGGTAGAGAAGTCCTTTGTTCTTTGTTATATCCATCTTCCTTTCACCATTTTTTGTTCCTTTATTGGTTGTTCATTTCTGTCTCTTTCTCAGCCCCAGAACAGCATGCCAGACATTGTGATCTGGATGCTTCAGGGTGATAGAAGAGTGGCCTTCCACAGAATCCCAGCCCATGAGGTGCTCTTCTCTCAAGGCTATTGTGGCAAACACTGCGGCCAGCTCCAGACTGTCTTCATGAAGGTGTGAATGCCTGTGCTGGATAGGTCAATAAAGAACAACTCATATTTCGGATACTAATGAAACCTATTGTGTATTTGATTTTGCAAGTGGAACAAAAAGAAAACAGGAATTTCTTGGGAGGAGTTGGAACTTTTTCATTCCTTCTGGAGTTACTCCACACTTAAAATTTAATTACAAAAGCAACTATATATATGGTTTTTGATGGCCACATGTACAAAGTTCATTAGAGAAAACACTAATGCTTTTCATAGCTGGATACTCTCCTTTTCATTACTTGATATTATCTCACACATTGATTGAGCAACTGATTTACAATTAAGCATGTATAGTTTAAACATGCAGAATTATTTTGCATAACTGTTTGTGCAGTATCCTCAGGGAGGCAACGGGGAGGCTAAGATTCCTGCACAGCTTCGAGTGAAGGTGTGGTTTGGCTTGGCTGCTGATGTCAAACACTTCAACCAGTTTTCAGAGGGCAAGCTGTCAGTGTTTGCTGAAACGGTGAGTAGTTTTATTACAAATCATGCCCTTACACATTGCAGGATTCTGGTCTAACCCCAATGCTCTAAGGCCTCTGTATGGGGTCAGTTTCTTGCTGTTTTTTTTTACTTTAATGAGGACAGAGAAAAGGAGACAAGGTACAAATACCAAAACTTAATTTATTAGGTCCTTGTTGACTGAATTAACAGACTTCAGTGGCAGCCAGTGCAGAGATATCCATACTGAAGAATTCAGAAAAAAAAAACAAAAAAAAAAACCATTTACCAAAAAATAGACCTCAAATGGAAACAATGCACAGCTAAAAACAAAATAAACATAATAACACCCCCCCCCCCCCAAAAAAGAAACCACTGAGACCAGTAATAATCCAGAGAATAGCAGTAAACATGAGGACAAGAACACAGGAATCCGCAATACACAACAAAGACAGAGCTGAACAAAGTGGTGTATGCACACAGACATGGAACAAAAAACAGCTGGGCAAGATTACAGGGGCCGACGTAACAAACTGAGGGGTAATGACAAGTGGGTGGACAGGGGAGGAGTTGTGAAACAAACAAAGCCACATGGCATGGACACTAAACAAAACAAAGGCACGTGGCAAGGCTAGACGACCATCAAAGGGAACCAAGACAGAATAGGAATGTAACATCTAACATGCGAGTCTAATAGTAGTTACTGAACAAATGGTAAAAATTACTGAATATGTCTTAAGATTGCTGTAAAAAACAAATAACGCGACTAGAGTTTGGGTTTCAGCTGATAGTAAGTAAAGTACATTTTAATATCTCACAGCCGTATGGCGGGTGATGAATGGTCTTGCTCTGCTGTTCTGTCTCTGGCTCTGCAGTAATCAGCCAATTTTTTTCTTGCTGTGTTTCATGCAGTATGAGAACCAGACCAAGCTAGCTCTGGTGGGTAACTGGGGCACCACAGGGCTGACCTACCCTAAGTTCAGTGACGTGACTGGTAGGGTAAAGCTACCCAAGGAGAGTTTCAAACCTTCACCAGGTTGGTCCTGGGCAGGGGATTGGTATATCAGCCCAGAGAAAACGTGAGTTCCTTCACTACAATTGCTTGACTACTAGAGAAGTGTTAGTGGGGTTTGGAAATAGTCTACGTCATGGTTAGAATGTTTTATGGAAAATTGCTTAATATATTTGGTAATATATTATAGGAGCATTTTTGTACTGGGCTTATATTGTTTGTAGGGATGGGGACGGTACCTTGCTCAAGGGTACCTCAGAATGACCTACTTATCTGGGGTTTGAACCCATGGCTTTCTTATCATGGGAGCTTGTCCCTAGCGACTATGGCCCTGCCCTTCATGCCAATACTTCAATAGTTTACAGATCCAACACATGGCTTCTTTTTGACACAATATTTTAATTGCAGCTTAACCTTGCAGATTAGATGGAATTGCTTTGAATGTGTGCACTTTTGTAATCGTTTAACTCGAATACTTGAAGAATAGAAGAATGAGTTATTGGAACATGTTTTCACTTTTAGCTTAATGTTTCCCTGAACTGAAACTAATTAGGCTTTATTATTCTGTTAACCAGCTTGCTGTATGATGTGGATGCGGGTCATATGAGTTTTGTGGAGGAAGTGTTTGAAAATCAGATGCGGCTTCCAGGAGGACAGTGGATCGGCATGCCCGAAGGATACACAGATGTGGTGTGTATATGCAATTTCCATATACAGCCTGGGTTTTTTTCTGTGTGGAGTTTGCATGTTTTCCCTGTTACTGCATACGTTTCCTCTGGGTGTTCCTGTCTCCTCCCACAGCCCAGTTACATGCATGTCAGGTGGATTGGAGATGCTACATCTGCCACTAGCTGTGACTGTGCTGGTGTGTTGGTGTGTGTGTCTGCCATGTGATGACAGACTGCTGACTTGTTCAGGGTGTTTCTCTATTTGTTGCATTATTAGTGCTGGGATAGCCTTCAGTACCACATGACCCCAATAGGGATAACTGCTGAAATAATGAATGGACGAAGGGATGTTTAAATCTCCACATGGTATATATATAATGCAGTCAGTGTAGTTTCAACACATTTACTGTAGTCTTTTAGAAACTGAAATTTCAACCCTTCACACATAGCCTAGGGTTATGTTAGAGGGTGTTGTTAGAGCCTGTCCCAGCTCTCACAGGGCAAAAGGTGGGGAAACACCCTGGACAAGTCCATTACAGGGCAAACACACAAACAAACTGACTCACCCCTAGGGGGCAATTTAGCATCTCCAATCCACCTTATGTGCCTGTCTTTGGACGATGGGAAGAATCTGGAGCTCACGGGGACACAAGGAGAACATGCAAACTCCACAAAGAAAGGACCTGGACCACCCCAACAGGTAATCAAACTCAGGACCTTCCCACTGTGAGGAGACAGCACTACACACTGCACCACTGTGCCACCCACATTTTTAACCTAACAATTATAAAGCCAATTTAGTTATGAAGCACCACATAGGATGTAGGTAAAGATCATCTAGCATTTTCTGTTTGTTCACTGGGGAGCAGAATGGAGAGAAAGCAGTGCCTAAAGATGATATTGAGTGCCCTCCAGGCTGGGTGTGGGATGATCCAGAATGGAGTGAGGATCTGAAACGGGCAGTGGATGATCAGGGTATGGAAACTTTTCAGGAGCTAATGCGATAACACACCATATTGTAAAATTTTTTTCAATCACATTACTAATGGAATTCACTTTGGAACTAAAAGGGTTTTTTACAAAAATTCTCAGGATGGGAATATGGCATTACCATTCCTCCTGACCGTCGGCCTAAATCGTGGGTACCAGCTGAGAAAATGTACCACACCAGTCGCAGACGTCGCTGGATTCGCCTGCGACGCAGAGACCTGCAGAAAATGGAAGCGCTTAGAAAGGTACTACACTGCTACCACTTTCTAACTGGCCAGGTCACATGTTTTCCATCAGTGAAATAAAGTTTGCATCTGCCTCCCTCTTGTACTGGGAACCACATAAAAAATAAAAGCAAAAAAAAAACTTCATTGCAGCTCTTTACTGCTTGTTTGCTGCTCCTTGATGCTGTCTGAGTTGAGGGGGATTCTGGGAAATGTCTCTGTGGTGGGACAGCATGAGGAGCTCTGCAGAGTATCTGGCAGATGGAAAGGGGGGTTATAGTGGGGGGTAGGTGGAGGCTGAGAGGACACCTAATCAATCACACCATCTGACACTAATCTGAAATCAATCCCATGTCTCTAATCCATGAGCCTTATTCTGCCTTGGCAAGACATCTACAGCTCATCCACATTTGGGCTCCCACCACAAATATGTCTAATGTTCATCATCTGTGTGTGAGTGTGTGTGTGTGTGTGTGTGTGTGTGTGTATGGGCCTTGTGAGGAAGAGCAATAGCGGTTCTGTTTCTGAAGATCTGTGTGTGTGTGTGTGTGTGTGTGTGTGTGTGTGTGTGTGTGTGTGTGTGTGTGTGTGTGTGTGTGTGTGTGTTAAAAACCCATAGGTGTTATTGATGTACTGTTAATATTAACTTGCTGTTTTTGATGATAGTTGAGGCAACAAGAGTGATGGATAAAGAGGAACTCCATAGAACTCCTTATTTAAGTCAACAAAGAGAGAGAGAGAGAGAATGAAAGAGTGAGAGACAGAACAGAAAGAGAAAGAGAGAAACACAGAGAGAAAGGGCAAGGGGAGAGAGAGTGAGGTGTGTGTGTGAGAGAGAGAGAGAGAAAGAGAGAGAGAGTGACACACAGAGAGAGAGAGAGAGAGAGAGAGAGAGAGCTGCTTATAGAGAGCACATCTTTATATTGATGATTCCGTCTCCAATTAATTCAATGTAAATGTTTAAAATGTATATTTGATTCTTCTTTTAAAAATCATTTTAGTTTTGGCATTTTGAAACAAAAGATTCTGAACCACTTTGTACTTGAATCAACAAATACAGAGAGAGAGATATACTTTACAGGATGTGCTTTTGCTACATAACCCCTCCTCATGGTGGTGCTCTAGGAACATGGACTTCATGGGTCTTGGTGTATTAATTTGAGTGTGTGTGTACTCCAACAGCAGCGTCCAGATGAGTCGGAGCGTGAGGGATGGGAGTATGCCTCTCTGTTTGGCTGGAAGTTCCACCTTAAGCAGAGGAAGACAGACTCGTTCCGCCGCCGACGCTGGCGCTGCCGCATGGAGCCTCTAGAGAAGACTGGACCGGCGGCTATATTTGCCCTTGAGTGCTCACTGGTAATGAGGGCTAACAGTACAAAATTTACAAGGCTGGAAGTGAAAGATGTCTGGCACACTGTTATGAGAAGACTGAAAAGTAAGAAGGGAGACACAGTGGAGAGTGGAGATACAGTGACAATAGATTCTGTCTCATTGGCAGAATGCTATTTCCTAATGAGATCAAAGAAATAAACTTTAGAAGAGGTACCTAAATGATGCTTGGCTTGGAACAGAACCTTGAATGTTCTTTCAACTTTGAGCATATCTGCCACACTCAGACTCCTCCTTTAGTAAGTTCTTTTGTGAACCATCCACTGAAAGGTTCTTTAGGGAACCAAATATGTATGTGGGTATTGGAGCAGGAATGGTGGTTAAGGGAACTAGGCTTGGGTCTGGTGGCTGACAGTTGTCTCAACACTAGACCCATCACTTTGATTACCCCATTGTGACTGCCACCCTCTGAATGCCAGCCTCCATCACAATGTTTCACTGCAGACATCATCTTATGCCAAATTTTGTAGACATTGGGCAACTGCAATGGAAACATTAAAAAGGGAACATTGGTAGATGCCCTTAGTCAGAATCAATGGAAGCAGGAGAGTTGAGGGTGAGGCTTGGTTTGGAGAAGGAGAAGGTGAAAATGGGCGTGAAGGGCCTTAGGCTTGGATGGGCCTGAGGCGCTGAGAGTGACTGGGCAACCAGAGTGGAATCAGTCTGGTGAAATAAAGGTGCCTTGGGAAAGTAATTATTACAGAAATAAAGACAGATCTGTGTGTGTGAGTGTAAAAGTACAGTACATTCACTCATGCTCTGGTCTTCTGGGTCCATTGTCACAGATCCATTTCAGCCTGCTCTGGCATGGGCTGTGATGTGGGTTTGAGTAAATCAAGACTTGAAGAGGTTCTGGATAGGGTCTCGTCTGCTGTGTGAAAAGCCATGGTAGTGCTAGGAGCTCTGGACAGGGGGATCCCTTGCCTGCTTCTGTTCCTTTCATGGAGAAACCCCTGCAAAAGACTGTAATGACTGCTTTGTAGAGTGTTACACAACTATGTTTCAATCTCTGCAACGTATATATTTATTTAAAGCAACTGATTCCAAAAACTAGGCCTATCAATCAAATTTCCTGTGCTTAGTCAATCCCTGCACCAATTAAGGGCTTTGGAGTCTTGCTCTTTTTTTTTTTGCATTATTTTGGGATGGATTTAGTTGATTATGATTAACTTGGCTAGGCCCATAAGCTGCAGTTGGCTGCTGGCTACTGAAGTCTATACTCTCCTTAAGCCAGAGGCACACTCTACAGAGTTGGCACCAGCTGATGTGGGGCATAGGGTAGTGGTTAAGTGGTGGTTTAGAGCTGAGTGAACTGGTTCCTCACTGTGGTCCTGATTTGTTTCCTTTATTATAAGTTTGTATTTCACCCAGTTTAGTCATCAATCTGTGTAGTTTACAACTGTATGTCAACACTTTTGTAAGGCAAAGGCAGCGAATGTAGCTGTAAAGGCAGCGCTGTGTTAGAAACGAACCCTGGCACTGTTTATTCTTGATCCGAGGAACTTTTACAGACAGCAGCCCTGTAGCAGTGATACTGAATTCCCCGACTATAAGCTAACCTAAGATAAGAATACGTGTGTATATGTACCAGGGTGGTGGTGGTCTAGTGGTAGGGTACTTGCCTACGGACCTATGGATTCAGAGGTTCCTGGTTTGAATCCCACCTCTAGCACTACCACCACTGGGTCCCTGAGCAAGACCCTGAGTTGCTCCTGTAATTAGGACCTGTAAGTCGCTCTGGATAAGAGCTTCTGCTAAATGCCGTAAATGTAAATGTAAATGTACCAGCACTGTTATACCAACTTATATGTACCAGCACTGTTACTAATATGTAACAATATATTTTTTAATTAGTGTTAGTAAAGCTATTCAATATATGTCTCTTTACATGTCTTCTTCTATAGACTATATATATATATATATATATACTGTCTCTTATACACATCTTAGGAAATCAATCTAATATATATATATATATATATATATATATATATATAGGGATTAAGCTTAGACAGCATAAATAATAACTTCCGTTGCCTGTAGCAGCAGTCATCTTTTTAGGATCAGTGCCTAGAACAAAACAGGCTGATTAAATAATACCATATTCCTACCAAAAATATATGAATAGAATAGAATTTATATATATATGGATTAGAATAGAATAGAATAATCCTTTATTATCCCAACGAATGGGAAATACGGGAGTTACAGGGCTCTTTAACAAGAAAGAACAGAAAGAAAGAGAGAATATAAAAACAAATATAAAAAATATATAAATATATAAAGATATGCATATACATATCCATATACATATATAATTTATTTATTTATTTACAGGGCAATTAACAAGATAGAAAGAATATGAAAAGAATATGAAAACGGAAAGATAACCTTATACAAAGAGAGCATATAATAGTAATAATAATAATAATGTAAATAATAATAAATTATAAATAAATAAATTATAAATAAATGAAATGTAGCTATAAATGTAAATGTAATAATAACTGAGAGTTATTATTATTATTGTTATTATTATTAATAATAATAATAAATAACAACAATAATAATACCAATAATGATAATAATAATAATAATAATAATAATAATAATACACATAATAATAATAATAACAATAATAATAACACCACAATAATAAATGAGTAATAAATAAGTAATGCCAGTTGAGTTGTGGAGTCTGATCATTGTGGATTAGATCATGATGTTTCCACCAAAGAAATAAACATGCAAGTCTGTTGCAGACGACACAGCACTTTTCACATTTTAAGTCCAGGATTTTTTGGAAACATCAAGTGAAACCTCAGCATCATTAGGTGGTGATGCCCAGATCTTTAGTGCCAGTGGTTTGTGGTGCAGTGGAATTGCCAGCAGAACTCATTATCACATTCTCCGTATACACTCTTGGTTGGAATTTCTAGATTTCTGATCCAGATTCATAGCTCTTTGTCTTGCTCAACAGCCAAGATACACAAGTTTAGTTTACACTAAGGGAACAGAAATTAATTGCTTAATTGGCTGCATGGCTCTTTGTTTCGGTGTAATTTTGTTTCTGTCTGTTTTATAGAGCAGTGTGACTGACGACAAAAATGATGACAAGTCATTTACAACAAGTTTTGGGGTCAACCGGCCCACTATCTCTTGCTTCTTTGATAGTAAGTAGATATAATCCTTTTATTTCTCCTTGTTCATGTAAACATAGCATGCAGTCCATTTAATGCACTGACTGCTGAATGTGCCTGTGTTTCAGGTGGCACACGCTACCATTTGCGCTGCTACATTTATCAGGCCAGAGACCTCCTGGCCATGGACAAAGACAGTTTCTCAGGTGGGTCCGAGTCCCATGTGTTTTCATCACTTTTTGGGCACTGTGCTGCACAGGAACCTAAATGCACCACAAAGAGCTGTAATGCAGATATGTTCAGTTCTTAATGACTCTCCCACATTACACTTAATGATTTGACAAAACCTTCATAAGGTCACATGACACAAGTCTTTAATGACAACTGACAGAAAAGACATTAACATTAAAAAAGGTTTATATCTTAAAAACATATTTACATGCATAGAAATTTACAACAATTATTACAACCTAATTACAACCTAAATTATTGTTACCTACTGGTCTGGGTCTGCTCTGGGTTACCACTTACCTATATATATATGTATAGCAAATCACAGTCAAATAAAGCTCTCTCTCTGTGCTATAAAGCAATGCCCAGCCAGCTGCACAATAAACTTGAAACAGGTTCTAAATGTTTAATGAGGAAAGAATAAAGCAATGTGTGACAAGCCTAGAACTGCAGCAAGCTAAGTTAAACCAAAGTGGTTTGATTCGACTCTAGCCAGTGAATCAGTTTGATCCAGGTGTCCTCCGCTTTCTTTCCACGGTCCTTAGACATGCATGTCAGGTGGGCTGAATATGCAAGGGGTGTGTGTGTGTGTGTTCCTTCCAATAGACTGCCTTTTGCTCTTTGCGCACTGCAATAGGCTTCTGCACCCCTATGACCCTGCGGTCCCTAAACAAAAGGCCAACAAATACAGTTACAGAATATAGGTACAGATGACCATGGATGATCAGGGTGGTGAATAGTTTACTGTAGAAACTGAACGGTGAGTGGTTGGGACCCTTTGACGAAAATCTTATCTCTTTTGACAAATCACAAGTTACTTTGAGAATAATGTAAAAGTGCTTTTAGTTTTAAAGCTGATGTGCTTTGCATGGAGCACGTCCTGCACTACTAAGCTGTTCTTGTACAAGCCTGCCATTCATCAAAAGCAGCTGTATTTGTTTGTCAGACACAAAATTACGTTCAATCGTGTCACACCATGGCCTTGACTTTTCAACCTTGAAATCTTCTGTTATTTCTGGGGGTTCAAGGGTGGCTTAATTTAACTTCTTGTCTTAGATCAAGAGCCCAAAGTATGTTCCAGATGTCCAGACATCAGCAAAATTTGACTTACCACGTTCGCCGCTGTACCCCACCACATGAAGAGGTTCATGCTAGTTTCTGATGCCGATTCGCCAAGCTAATGCAAGCTATGGGCTTCGCCATACACACTCATGTGGGCATGCTAGATTACGATCCATGGGTAGACCTAATATGATGCACATTGAGAATGGTACATAATAGAGGCATAATAACATTTTTATGAATCCGCTGTTTAAAAAAGTCAGCTTTACTCAGTGTACCATGAGGGTTTTATAAATAACAAAATCCATAAAAATGAAGTCTTTTGAGACTTAATGGTAGCCGAACCATGGCTGAATTTACGTCAGAGATGGTAAAATACAGTGCTTGGCAAAGAGTGGATGAAGCAGTTTTGGTTAAGCTTAGCCCAGAGAGTGGGGGAACATAGCAGATTTAAAGCTTAGTACAAGAGTACATGATGGTAGTGGGGCACATTTTAGTCTATCGTAGTTATATTTAGGAGTGGTCAATGTGGAAAACCTGTTATATCACAACGATTTAAGATATTATAATAGTTTATTAAAGACATACTATAATTAAAGATCAAATATATCATATAATAGATAGTATAATACATGATACTTACTCTGACATCTTGACACAAACTAATAGAATATATTTTATTTAATGAGGAATTTGGTCGGTGCTACTCAAGTGCTGCTGATATCTGTGATATGCTTGGAGAAGCTTATAGTTACACTAATATATTTATATATAATATATATTATATATAATATATGTTATATATATATATATTAATGTGCAAAAGTTTAAAGTAGGTGTGGGGAAAATACAAACAAAGAACGCCTAGTGGAAGTGTTAATTATTTATTTCATCAATCAACAAAATGTAGTGGAATGAACAAAAGAGAGGGTTCAGTCCTAAATCAATATTTGGTGTGATCATTCTCGCCTTCAAAACAGCATCAATTCTTCTAGGTACACCTGCACACAGTTTCTGGAGGAACTCGGCTGGTAGGTTGTTCCAAACATGACTGTGTTTCAGCCTCCGTGTGACACTGATGATCATCAGCACCTGTTTGCTAAAACTGGTTGATCACAATCACTATAATCCTACAGAATCCCTGGGACTTTGTGCAAGGTACTCAGAAGAACATGTTTGATAAAACGGTAGAAACACCAAATATTGATTTGATTTAGATTTTTCTTTGTCACTAATTTTGCATTTCATAAACTGCTAAAAATATACCATCATTATTTATATTTCTGAAAGCATTCTTTGTTTGCAGCATTTTTTCACCTGCCTAAAACTTTTGCACAGTACTTGTATATATATATATATATATATATATATATATATATATATATATATATATATACATTTATCATTTTTTATACCAATAGAATGCTCCAACTTTGAATTATATAATCACTTAAAAAAGTACACACTTTTGTTTACTAAATTCTTCTTGATTTGGGTCTTATGCATCCCTCAAAACAATTTTTAAACAATGAAAAACATCATGCAGTTGTGTAATTCTTTTAAACGTTGTACCAAACCAGGATGTGGACTGAAGTTTAATGCAAGGTTAAATATTTCTGCTTGTTACTTGTTGCAAGCTTCTGTTCAGAGCTAATGTTATTGTGGTTTGATGAGGATAGCTCGTTGCAGGGTTGCTATGCAAACCTTTCATTGGAGTGGTGCTGTGGTTTGGCCTGTCCTATCTTGTAGCCGTGGAAACATAGCCCCAAACAAGTGCAGCGAAATGTGTCTTCACGTATGAGCCAGTACATGCCTACATACACCAAGATTACCCACATACTGTGACATATTTCATCCTTGGTGAAGGGGGATTTGGCATCCGCAGTGGTCATTTGCTAGATACAGATGTTGATATAGTACACCAACTGTGCTTATCAGGTGGAAAGTTCCAGTCTGCAGGCACAGATGAGTTTCAGATGCTGTGGGTGTCGCATAAGCTACTATTGGTTTCACTGTAATCACTAGGCTGCCTGCTGAATGATGGCTTTTTAGTTTTGAGAGCACAATTTAGATTTTCTTTTTGACCACTGTGAAGAGAGATGGCTTCAGGCACTAAGAGGAGCCATATTGTTCCTGATGCCTATAACAAACTTTTGAACGGCTGACCTGCTTATAGCTGCCTGCAAAACACCTGCCAGACACAACGAACAATTAAAGCATCACGTTTTGGCCAAACTTAGTGTAAGAATAATTTTTAAAGAAATAACATTTATATAAGAGACAAACCCCTCACAAGTATTTGCAGTTTGCTGCCATTGAGGCCGAATTGAGTTTTTTATACTGTAGCCTGATTGAAGTTCTATCTCTTTTGTATATTAATTAGTATTAGAAAATATATATGCAACCATGTCCTTCAAGTGCAAGTCCAAGAGATGTATTAATAATGTCAAAATAACTGTAATGCTTAGTGGCTGCTGTTCTATCAATCGCTTTTAGTTACAAGAAGTAAACAATTAATAGAGTTTGTGAATGCATATAAAATATTCAAATTCATTATTTATGTGAAAATGCTCTTTCAACTGTTGCCACATTTAGAAGGAGGCAGAAACTCATCACCCAATGTCCCATATGGCATTAAGTGTGCTGCCTAAATAAAGCGCTGCCATTTCTACACACGGCCAGTGTTTACGACCCATTACAGATGTCCAGCATAAATATCATTTGCTTGGAAAAACCACAGTGACTACAGCGACTAGAAAACTGGATAAAATGCGATGTGTGTGAGCGGAGGAGTATGCTGTTTTTTTTTTTTTTACAGTTTTTGACAAAATAATGGAAACAGTCTCAGACAGGTCCTGTGTTTGAGGCCTGATTTCAAGCCCACAGGCCCAGATGAAAAAACACAGCAGATCCTTTCAAAAATACAAGCCTCATTATAACCTACAGGTCTTGCACTCACTACAAATCTTGAACTGTTCTGGGTCAGTCTGGAATCGTAGCGTTGGTGGCTTTTTCTGCCATTGGGGAAAAGATAAATCAGGGGTAGACTTGAATCACTTGGTCTTGAGGCTGGAGAGAGATAGTGAAAGTGAAAGTGACTACCCCTGTCATTGTGAAACGCAGCACAGCACAACACAACAAAATTCAACCTCTGCGTTTCACCATACACACACGCAGCAGGCAGCTATTGAAAGGTCTGGGGAGCAGTGGACGGGATGGTACTTGCTCAGGCACCAGGGCAACCTACTGGTGAGGGCTGCCCTCTAACCCACACTTCTGATACGGGGCAACTCCCTAACCACTAGGCCACTGCTGCCCCGTGATAGAGCTGGATGAAGGAAAATGGATAGAGCACATTTCTTAAGGAGCCAGAATTCAAGCCTCCATCCACAGCTGAGCCACTGGAAAAGGATTACAGTAACTGGGCAGATCAGGCCAGTGGCCATGAACTGAGCAACTGGAAATTTAGCTGTCAAGATATTACATGCAGTTATACAGCACTTAACATTCCAAAGTCCAAATCAAGAAGGGCCAGATATCTAGAAAAAGATGTTTAACAGCTCAGTTCAACAAAGTAATCTAATGAGTATTTTTAAACCTTGAACATTGAGCAGTTTTAATAATGACATAAGGATGTATGTCTCAACCAACAACATCTAACATACAGCGCAATCAATTTTCAGGAGAAAAAGTCATGAGTGGATGTGAGATATAGGGGTTTTGCCATTTTGATAAAATTCACCAAATGATATCCGAGACATTTTAGCAAACTTTTGCAAAAAGGCAAAATAATAAATGATATACAGTCACTGGCCAATTCATTAGGTACAAATTACTAGTACAGGGTAGACATCTGAAACTGACGAAATTATGTGTGACAAAAAATCAATGCGTTGGAAACAATCCTCCAGGATTTTGGTCCATAGTGGCATGACAGCATCCTTCACTTGCTGCAGATTTTAGGCTGCAAATCTCCGATTCCACCTCACCAAAAAGTGCTCCACTGGATTGAGATCCCTGACTGTGGAGACCATTTTCAGCACAGTGAACTCATTGTCATGTCTAGGAAACCAGTTTGAGATGATCTGAGATTTATGAAATGTCTTGTTATCATGCTGGAAGTAGCCATTAGAAGATACATAAAGGCATGAACATGAACAACAACTATACTCAGGTAGATTGTGGCTTTAAATATGCTCAGTTGGTACTAAGAGGTCCAAAGTGTGCCAAGAAAGTATCCACAAACCATTAAACCACCAACAGTCTGAACAGTCAGTATAAAGCAGAATGGATCCCTGAGTTCATGCTGACACCACCCTGACCTCACAAGCTTTATCTTTTACCATCAAGCGTTTATTGTTCATTTTGGTGAGCTTGTGCAAATTATGACCTCAGTTACCTGTTCTTAGCTGGCTGTGAAGGGTACCGATGTGGTCTCCTGCTGCAGTAGCCAATCTCCTTCAAGGTTCATTGTGATGTGCTTCCAGAGATACTCTTTTGCATACGATCCTTAGAGTTTCTTTTGCCATTCTATCATTTTGAGTCAGTTTGGCCAAACTCCTCTGACCTCTGGCATCAACAAAGCATTTTTGCCCAGAGAACTGCAGCTCTCTGGATATTTTCCCTATTTCGGGTTATTTTCTGTAAACCCTAAAGAGGGTTGTGCATGAAAATCCCAGCAGATCAACAGTTTTTCATATACTCAGAACAGATCGTCTCAGACTGACAATCACACCATCTTCAAAGTCACTTAAAAATCCATTTTTCTTTTCTAATGCTCGATTTGAATTTAAGCCGATTGTTTAATCACTGTCTTCACGCCTAAATGAACTGAGATATTACCATATGAACAGGGTTACCTTATAACGTGGATGATGAGTGTTTACACTAACTCAAATTTCCCTCAAAAGTGTGCATTGTAGTTATAACACAGTCTATGATGTAGATTTTGAAACAGTGTTGACAGAACAACAAGTGAATTAAAGCTATGGATAGAAATATAGCTTCAAATGAAATACGTAATATCAGATGCTCACATTAGAGTTAAACACTGAGTCAAAGACTTTTAAAGTGAAATTGACTGTTCTCGTCATTATGAAACGCAGCACAGCATAACACAACGAAATTCAGCCTCTGTGTTTCACACATACACACAAGTGCAGCAGGGGGCAGCTATTTAAAGTTCCCGGGAGCAGTAATGGGACTATACCTTGCTCATGGTACTTAGGGCAACCTACTAATCTCGAATCCAACTCATCCCTTCTGGATCCTGGGGCCAACTCCTAACCACCTAACCATCTAATGAATTAGTTTCCTCTTCGCTCATTCAATAAAGGCAAAAGATCTCAAATATCTATATTGTGGAAAACCATTTTCCAGTATCATTATTGCTTTAAAATGTTCAGATGGATCAAACTTTGCATTGACTAACATGTTAACATTCTAATTGCGAGCCAGTGGTACAGACAATCACAAAAACAATTTTAAGAATATTTACATCTGTATGCACATTATGCATGCAACAAAATACCACAAAAATGAATTCTATATAACCTGCATACTATGTAACTTAATTATTCTGAAATATTCCTACTCCTGGAGAAATTCTCTCAAAAGAATATAACAGATAAAGTCAAATCAAATCTTCAATGCATGCTTTTATATCCCTGCAAACTCAGGCCTGGTATGCCTTGAAAGTGCAATACAAATTTTTGTTTGAATGTAATAATAAAAATCAAGCTTTGTAATGAACTGCACAGGTTGCTTTTTCCCAGGCTTCTGTCCACATTTTTTTACAACATATGAATTATACACAGGGCTTGGACAGCTAAACACTACATTGTTGACAGATGCATACAAGACGCATGAGCGGCGCCTCCGTTCTCTTCTCTCTGTCATCTGAGTGGACAGCAGCAGCCCCAGAGTCTTGGCGTGTTTAAGTTTTACACGTGGGCGGCCGCCGCCACAGTATTGTCCAGTCCCACAATCCCCCTGAGCAGAATGTTTATTTACACGGGGCAACCCGATTAGCCCCTGCCTGTATTTATTTCTCATTGACTCCTGGGTAACAGCGCACACTCCAGTTGGTGTATTTATCATTCTGTTTATTTGAGCCAGTGCGTTGTGTGGGAAGGGGCATAAGACTGTGTGTGTGTGTGTGTGTGTGTGTGTGTGTGTTAATCAGAGCTGGGAAAAAACAGGTCCATCTTTTTCTGTGTTCCCCTCCCTTGTGAAACGATCCCATCGAGGCTGGTTTACATGGACTGAAATAATAAACTGTTGAGACTCCCTAAAAAAAAATCCAATTTCAAACATTCCTTAGCAGTCTATGTCATTCTATTTAATTTCTGCTCCCTTCAGAACATATAGCTCTCTGGGACTCCCCAGGGGGGGCGTGAACAAATGCACGCACACATACATGTGCAAACACTGACGCAAATGCACACACAAACATGCATTTGTATGTGGAGATGTTGCATAGAATGGCAAAATTTGTCGTCTTCTTTTTACCATAACTCTGGGTAGCTCTGGTCTTATATTCCTGACTTTGTCTCTCTTATTATAGCATCAGTTATAAAAAAGACATAAAAGCATATCTGTTGGAAAATTACGGCATTGCTATACTCGTGGGATATCACATTCACATATATACAAATAAATCAGAGCATAGTCATTTCCAAAAGGATGTAAACTTAAGGACCAATGGGGTAAATAGAACAGATTTGTTTAATTTGAAAAAAACATAAAAAAAAAAAAATACAATTATGTAATTTTTTCCATTGTAGATTCAGTTAGAGCAGTTTTATTTACTCAGTAACTTACTCTACAGTGTTCACAAAGGCTTAATCACTGCTTAATCCACTATACATATATATATATATATATATATATATATATATATATATATATATATATATATATATATATATATTCCCATTTCCTTTTCCCCCTCTGATTTATGTAGCGGGCAACTACATAAAATGGACAACTTTTTATAACTTAGTGAAAAATTAACATGCATTTATTCCAGATGATAGTTGCTCTGTGAATTTGGGGATGAAGGACACTCATAGAAATGAAAACATTATGTTTGCCTGTTACAGCTTTAGCAGGATGACCCATCAAAAAGAATGTTGGACCTTTAGCATAACTTGCCCCCCGGCAGGGGTGAATAGAATGTAGGGAGGGGAACAGTTAAGCTTGCTGGAGGTAAAAATTTACCACACAATAAGATACCTAAATAAAGAACGAAATCAGATCAGTGTGTACCGACTTTCAGCTCAAAATATTCCTTCTCCCTTAGACTGAAATCTCTAATTGTATATATGCTTAATTTTCTAGTTTTAGCTTACCTTGAATTATCTTAATGTTAAGCTTGCCTGCATCATGAGAAAGCATGTATATATACTATAAGTGATATTATAAAGATTCTTCACTTTATTCTGCCACTGTCTCCAGGATATAAGGACACCTTTCACTACATGCCATCATGCATGCATCGCATCTTTCACTAAGGGTGTACCGAACCTCTTTTCACAGATCCCTACGCCATTGTGTCTTTCCTGCACCAGAGCCAGAAGACAGTCACCATACGGAACACCCTCAACCCCACCTGGGACCAGACCCTCATCTTTTATGAGGTGGAGATATTTGGAGACCCAAAAGTGACAGAGAAGAACCCTCCTAACATTGTAGTGGAGCTGTATGATCAGGACACTTATGTGAGTCGTTCACCTCTTTGTACAGTGAACCCCAGCGTCTGAAGTATTTGGCAGAGTGACTGATGTTGTTGTCTGTGTTGATATCTTTTTTAAAAGTAGCAGTCTATGTAAATTAAAACCATGCCTGAGAAACACCTGCTCAAGGACACAGCATGAAGACAATTTACCAAAAGAGAATCTCCTCTCTTCTTCTGTTCTGTCTCATATTTAATCTGAACTTTGCACTGTAGGGTGCAGATGAGTTCATGGGGCGCAGCATATGCCAGCCTTCTATGATCTCTTCTCCTTGCCTGGCCTGGTACCCCATCCTGAAAAGTGGCAAAGCAGCCGGAGAACTGCTTGCTGCCTTCGAGCTGATCCGGAGAGATAAGGTGAGAGCTATCTACAGTATCTTCATCATGATCTCGACTGAGTTGTTATTAGTTCGTAGTTAATATCTTTCTCTGTGCCCAAAACAGATTATGCACCATAAAAAGAAAGAAAAATACTTTTACTGTAACCTGTCTTCATTTGGCTTATCATTTTTTACATACCTTGCCAGTTTCTCCAGTTGACTTTTTTAGAGGATGGAATGGATTGGCTCCTAAATAGGTGTGGCTCATTGCACTGTTGCCTTTGTGATATTGAAAATGTATCCATTCATGATGTCCATAACTGACCCGGGATAGGATTCAGATGCAGGGAGTTTATATTTAATATCCTTCAACACTAAATTCTGATCAATGTCTGGTTGGGCACTCTGTGTAGGACGATGTGTTAATGGTCTTTATTGTGCACTGCGATTTCTCTTTAAGAAGAGGTTACAGTTTTAGAGACTGTGGTTTTGCACTGAATAGGCTGTATTGTCTGAATTCACTTTGCTTGGAAAGTGTGTGTGTGTGTGTGTGTGCGTGTGCGCGCGCGTTTGTGTGAACCGTGTATTTGTGTCTCTGTACTGAGGGCGTCTGGGTCTCAGGAGATGACTATGTGCTTTTTGATGAGTGCTTGTTCACATGTGAACAGGCTGCATTCCCAGCAGCTACAGGCTAATTTAATAACATCCCATGAAGTCACCGCCTTCACTTGAGACTTAGTAACTTAGTGGTCTCTTCTCTGTTTTTTTTCTCTTTTCTGTCTCCATCCATCTCTTTTTCTATTTGTCTGTCTGACAATATGTCTGTCCATCCATCCATCCATGCATCCATCCATCCAACCATCCATCCATCCATTCTCCCTACCAACATGTCTCTGTCACACTTTCAGCCAGCGATCCATCACATCCCTGGTCAAGAGGTAAGTGATCTTTCTGTTCTTACACACAAAGCACAAACACACAGACACACACACACACACACACACACATGCATACAGGCTCTTGAACACAGGCCCTCACTGTTCTCCAAGTCAAGCATGGCAGAGAAATTGGATGAAGCTGTTGCTAGTGGTAAACGCATCACTGTACCTGGATCAGTCTGACTGGCCATGTATCAATCCTGGATCACAGTAACTGGCCCTGCATCAGTTTTGGAGGTTAACAATGCAGTGTGTGTGTAACCCAGGCTCCCAGGCTGTCGGCAGACTGATTAGAGATGCCAGTGTGTTGTTAAGAGTGCCAAATGCCCCACCCAGCCCAGACTGCCCACCTGGCACCAGTTACAGCAGCATAATCAGAGAGAAATTAAATCAGGCTGCATGCTTAGAGCAAGGGCCAGCCCACCCACGCCAACACACAGACACACACAAACGCATACATGGACACACGTGCATGCACACACACACACACACACACACACACACACACACACACACACACACACACACACACACACACACACACACACACACACACTTTGATTAATAGTGTGTACTACTCCTCTTTACTTTATATGCTTATTTACTACATTGCTTTTATATATTATATTTTGAATTATTATTTATTATTCTTATTAAATTCCAGGGTGATATTCTCTTGCATTCCCACATCATGGATGAGGTAAGTAAGGATGATGCGAACTAAAATAAATTCTTTGCACATTAATTTGACAACTAATTAAATGCTGCAACCAAACCTGTTTTTAATGGATAATATCTCCTTTTTTATTTCTTTCTTTAAGCTTATGTTGCCAGGGATCCTCTGTGACAGTTTACAGCAATGGGTACAACATGCAGCCCCAAACACACACAAACACACAGCCAAGCTGGAAAACAGTCAATACTATCACTGCAAGTTACATATTTTAACTTTGACATTGAATAAAGTAGCATCTGTGAGAAGGATGACTAGTGAAGCAAACAATTTTCCATCGTTCAGAGCTGAGCCAAACATTGGCTCAAGTTCATTTGACACCACGGGAACTGGTATTATGGTAAGAAAAGAGATTTTTAGCTTCAATAGAGATTTTAAGCAAACAAAAAAGTGGCATAGCAATCCTCCATTCTGATGCAGATAAACAGGATTTGGGCAAACTTTTGTGACATATTTACTGAAAATAGGAATATGTCTGCATTCGCTGCTGAATCTTTTTCTATGTCAGGCAAAAACACTTCTTTGGAAACTGAAATGATATGCATACATGTTTGTGATCTGTTCAAAATGCAGACCAGTACAGAGATGTTTATCCAGTCTTATTGAACATATCACACTTTAGTGGGGAGCCATTAAAGACAAGTATTTGTAGTGTCCTGCTCTAACCTTTACCCTCTATGAAATAATAGTAAAAATGGTCATAAATAGTCTAAAATGAAAAAATGTTCACATTAGCTTGAATTTTCCTTGCTTTCTCGGAGATACAAGGTTTTGTTTCAAAACATAAATTAAACATTTTGGTTCCTCTTTAAGCCCCAAAGACGAAACACACCTTCAAGGGTGTGAGTCTCAGCTGGGATTTGATAGGCAGCTGAGAAACATGTCTGTCCTTTAACAATTGACATTGTTTTGCAGATTACAGAAAGCTGTAGACCAGGTCTGCACAATAAACAGCGAAATAAGACAAAAACTATATTTAGTCTAGAAAAGATTGATTTCCAGAGAGGTTCAGTGGTGTTTGATGTCTTGAAGCTCTATGTACAGAAGATTCTTTTGAGCCAAAGAAGGGACGATATGGGACATGGGATGCTGGCAGTTAGAACCAGTTGCAAGATATTAGGCAAGATGAGATGTTTGTGCACTTTTACAGTGTCACAGATTATGATTAATCATCCCATGCACCATGTGTGCTTACATCATGTTTGTAACTAAACATTACATGGCATCCTGAGTTTTTGCAGTGAGTAAGTAATAGTGTTGAGAAAAGTCCTGTTCAATAAACCCTGTATCTGTATGTTTGCTTTAAAGACACTCCTTTAAATGTGTGACTCATTTTAATGAAAGTCAGACATTACATAGTGTGATGTTAACTGTCTGATGCATATCAGTCCCTCATTACATTCTGTTCTGGGTTCTGACTGGTAGCCTGAAGATACTGATCTGCCTTACCCTCCTCCCCAAAGAGAACCAAATATCTATATGGTGCCACAGGGCATTAAACCTGTCCTACAGCGCACAGCTATTGAGGTTAGTTCTAAAATTCTGAGTATTATTATAGCCATGATATACATAATATATAAAGCCATATTTCACAAATATAAGACTCGGTTCTGTTGTACTATCATGATCTTTTTACTCGGCAGATTCTGGCATGGGGACTTCGTAATCTGAAGAGTTTCCAACTGGCCAGTGTGACCTCCCCGAGCTTGCAGGTGGAGTGTGGCGGCTGCATGGTGCAATCCTGCGTCATCCGCAACAGCAAGAAAAACCCCAACTTTGATGTCAACACACTCTTCATTGATGTGGTACATTTAGGCTTGCTTTGCGTAGCTGCCCCAAAGATCAGATCTGCCATCACTGTTTATCATGTTCTATCAGCACAGCTACAGTCGGCTCGATCAGTGAAAATCATCTTTTTAGACAGATCTTTTGTTGTGTTGCAGTGGTCAGAACATGATATTGGGTTAGAGAAATGAAAAAGAACCCTTTGTGCTGATGCGGCTATAAACATTTAACAACCCTTAGATTTAACAACCCTTAGAAAGACTTAACATTCATTCTAGGTATAAAACTAGCATGCATCTTAATATTGTGTGATATATGAGGATGGAGGCATTTTCTTTTTCCTCTTTTTAGAACCTTTATTTTATTTATCTTATTTATCTAACAACAAATGACAATAATGTCAGTAGAATCCTCAATCTCATGGTTGTAAAGGCACCTAATTAAGTAACTCAGAAGGGCCTGAATTGGTTTCATAGTCACTCATCCCATTTGCGAATGCTGGCAAGAAATGCATTTTATTGATAACTAGAAGTAGCCAGAGGTTCACCAAGTTTTTTTGTTGTTGTTTGTCTAGCTGTGGCATTGATCAATCCTGAACCTCTCTTGATATTCGAGGTCACAGGTTTTCATTCCCCGATTTGTTTTTTAATTCAAAATCTCTCTAATTACCCTTCCTCTTCCATCTTCCACCATTTATTCAACCTGTACCTGTGGACTCAAGCGGCTACCCAAGGAGGAGCTGTATATGCCTCCATTGGTGATCAAAGTGATTGACAACCGACAGTTTGGCAGAAAACCAGTGGTGGGCCAATGCACCATCCGCATGTTGGAGAAGTTCCGTTGCCAGCTGGAGAGTGTAGATGGAGAAGCCCCAGAGGAGGAGTTTGGTGAGAAGATCAGTGATGTTTAACATGCTAATGAACATAATAAGATAATATCTTTTGTGTTACTTTTAATTCATATAATCTTCCTTCACAGATCAGATTGCTGAAACCCCTAGAGATGATGTTCTGATTGACATAGATGACAAGGAGCCTCTCATTCCGGAACAGGTAGGCCACTCATTTCTGTATTCTTAACCTGGAATCTTATATATGAAAAATTCACAAATAAAAACAAATGCATTTTTTAAGAAACATGGTTGTATAATGCACCATACAGCTGAATTTCTGTTGCACTGGGGGAACAAGTTTAGCCCAAAGAAGTCCTGCTTTACCGTGGATTGAGTTCAGGCTGAGTGGTCCATATCACATGATAACTCACTTCATAGTAAATAAAATATCATGATTAAGTAACTTGTATTCCAAGCAGTGTAGTAACTAGATCTTTATGAAAATGGATCTAACCACACTGCATTACTGAGCATGCTAATTCTTTAGATCAGTGTGATGATTTTTGCTATTTTCGCCTTTCTACTGAAAGGTCAGTGACTCTGTGGCCAAAACTAATTTGGTAAAAGACATTTTGAACTGAACTCAATTTTTTTGCTTTGGTTCCATCATGCAGTTTTTTCATATTGCATGAGTATTTTTTCTTTTATGAGTTCGGATGCTATTTGGTGCCCTTGGGGTCATGGCTTGGGTTTCTCTGGTTTTCCATATTACCCTTAGAGCAAGTGAGTGAGGCATGATCCTATGATTACTTATGTACACACTACCCTAATACACACTGCAAATCTCTAAACACTGGGTCTTCTGAAGGAGTTTCTTTCTGTCGTCATCATGGTGGAACCTATGCCTCACCGCTGTCATCATGGTGACCGCACCCTGTCTATAAAAAGATATGTGTTCTGATCACTGGCCAGTCCTTTGCCCTGGTATTGCTCCATGGGGGCGTTGTATCTGTGGCAGAGAGCAAGCAGTGTAATGGTGCGTGATGACGGATAAGGCTTGTTTTGGTTATGATAGAGTTGTGGATATGTGTCACGGAACATTTCTTGAACTCTTATGAATTTACTATTGTTGTTTCTCCTGCAAATATTTTCCTATGTAGCTGCATTTGCAAGCATGGGCAAGGTCAACATATTGCAGGTCACAGCTCAATTTATATGAAAATGAACCATTTTAGAGTGTATTAATGATTCTACTTTAGATTAACTCTAATAGTTGTGTTGTTAGATATTAAAAATACACGCAAGGACAATGTAACTACTGGTGATGAATTCATTGTTACAGTTGAAAGACGGGTGTTACTTACGTAACATATGTAGATTGTGTCAATTTACATGCTGTGAACTTCAGGTTCTGCTAATGCATGTGTTTTTACATAATGCACACTAATAAAATCTATCTGTATCTATGAATACATCATCAGCAGTTACACAGTTGTTGTTACATTGTGGGAACACCCAGCATAAAGTGGAATCACATTTTTCACTGATATATTACATTTTATAAATTATATTAGCTTTTTAAATGAAATTATTTGATTTAATTTACATATTTAATGGTATATGTGTGTACACATGCATATATATATGCACACAACTGTGATAAGCTTAATTAAATAATTTATAATAATTAAATGGTTCTTCTTATCTTCTCATGAATGATAGAGAACTTGCTGTATTCACAACCATAAATAAAATTGGAATACGGAATAAACAATGGGAAAATATTGTTTGCAAAACATTTAGAGTAATTTTAGTCATGTTTCAATAGCCAGTGCTGCAAGTTTTGGCATTAACATGGCTGTTTAACTTTTCCTATCAATCAAATGGTGAGCCCTGAAACGTTGCTGAAGACATGACAAGAAAATGTAGATTTGATCTGTCCTAACAGTATGATCTTTGTGTTTGCTTTAACTTTTCATAAGGTCAAAGTATTGCCTTTGTATTTTTGCAAATGTTCTGAACACTAATACAAACCTATAGCAACAGTAGCTACAAATATCCATTTATTGTAGGAGCATGAGGGCAATAATTGGGTAGAGGTTTTATCGTATATACATATTTAGTCTTCACAGAGCACAGTTATTTACAGTGAGGCTGGAAGGAAGATATTAGTTTTTGGCAATAACACTCATGCTGGAAATCTATAAAGTGAAGTAAGGGATTGTTAAAGGATTATTGGGGCGCACTTGATGAAATGATGGATACTCATGAAGAAATGCTGTTCAGAACCAAATTCCATCTTTGTGACTCGAGCAAAAGACAGTGACCAATTTAGACTGGAAAAGAGCCCAGCATCTAATGAAGCCTGCTATAGTGTTCATCAGTTCCTACCATGACTACGAACTAAAAATATACCCCCATCCAAAAAATAACATCATAAAAAATTATCAAGAGGGATTATAAAAATTGGAAAATTGTTTCCATGTCTCATGCGTGACCTTTCAGCCTTTTATTTGTTTAATCACTGAAATAAACAAATGAGAACAGTATAATGAATTTATATTGCATTTATTATTGGTCTCCTTGGCAACATATCATAGTCACAGAGTGAGTTTATTTACATCATTGACCTTCCAGCCTAGCTGGCTGTGGCCTATATGGTTGTCATGTGTTCTGTCATCCAGAGGAAAGAGGAATACTTCAGGCTGATTTCTAAAAGCCCACACTCAGGCCTCAATAAGGACGGCTAATGGTCTCCTATTGGTCTCAATGCACCTCTTGATCTAATCGTTTGATTTGCCTCCTTTGCACTACTGTGAAACTTTAGCCAACTTCTCTTGATCTCTATGCCGTTTATTGAACCAAGGGTTTCATGTAGTGGCCGTTCTGAAGTAATGAAAATGGACAGTCAAATGCAGTCTGTGATCAAGTAGCCAAAAAGTCACTCACTTTGATGATCCTCTAAACTCCAGCGACAACGTGGTTGCAATTATTTGACATCTCTGATTGCTTTATGTCCTGGTAGTATTAGCACAGTCATTAGACTCACCAGTTGTGGTTGAACTGGGATCAGCTGAATGCTAAGAAGGACGACTAAGCAAACATTTTGCTAAATACACAGTAAATACCCTTTCCAGTCCCCCTTCTGATTTCAGCTGGCTTTTGACCACAGCACAATGGGTTTTATTTAGAACTTTGCATTTGTATGAAGGAACATTTTTCTCTCATTTGTTTTCTGGCTTGCCTTGTCAAAGGACTGCCATCATATGGCTCATTCGGGTCTGAATAAATAAAATGAGACCACAACCGCAGCCATCCATGTGAAAATCCACTTATGGTTCTCATCTCTGTCCATCAGAAATGTTCTGGGAGCAAGGAGGAACTGGGGGAGTGGAGGAGGAGGGAGTGGAATGGTGGTGCTGGTGGTAGTGGCTTGCTTTCCAGGAAACATGTTGTACAGATGTATTTCAAAGAGACAGAATGCTTCTACTACATGGATGTATGTATGATTTTGAGGTAACATACAGGTGTAAATTATGATAAGGACCACCACTCAGTAATTACAGTAATGTTCCATTTTCTATGATAGAATTTTCATTTATCAAATGGACTTCACTAAATGTTAAGCAACCATTGATAGCAATTCACAAAGGATTTATCTGTGAAGCAATTGAGAACAAATGAATGATTCTTAATTCATTTTAATATCTGTATTATTGTTTCTCACTATAAGAGATTACACCAATATAATTTAAAACTGTATCATTATGCTAAATTTTGATTGTTCACAGAGGTATGTTTTAAGTTTCTTTATGTAATCAAGTTTTATCAACTGTAACAGCATTAAGCATTATCTTTTCATAGAGAATGCATATAAAGAGCACATTTAGATGAGTTGCATGTTGGCATGCTTGTTTGTGACCATGTGTATGTCAAATTATGAAGCCACAGTCTCAGAGTTTGCCTGTTTTGGACCAAGATGTTGCTACAATGGCAGAACTTCATGCTTAAAGCACCATTGCTTTTGTCAGGTCAGTTGGATCAATGTCTAACATGATTTCAAGGGTCTATCCCAGGATCCCACAAAAACTGAGTCAAATCCCTGGATTGTAGTCTCACATGCCTCTTGGCATTCTAGTGGAATCCTGGGTCCGAACACGAGCCTCTCAGGAAATAAGGGGAAGCTTGAAAAGCCAGAGAGCAAAATATGATCCCACTCTGCTAAGCTACTGTTTGCCTGCTTGACTATGGAAGGCCTCAGACTCTGGCTTGCATTGCTTTTGCTAATGCTCCTGTCTTTAGGGCAAACCAATCAGCATCCTTGATTCTGTGTTCATAAACAATTAATGTCTTTTGCTTTGTTGTACCTACTGTATAGGATGAGAGGTGCTCATGCTTGATTTTTTCTTTCTTTTCGGATGATTTTTGACTGGCTTTCTGTCTGTCACATTTTATAAATCAATGGACTTTTTAAAACAGCCTATGTTGCGGATCATGTCCAGCTCAAACTTGGATTTAGAGTTCTACCAGGCAAACACCAGAAGAGTGGTCCAAAACACTCAGCACTCTGAATTATTTCCACATCTATGAATTCCTTGTGTTTTATGCTTTGGGGGCAGAGAGTAGTACAGAGAGTTGGGCTACACTCTCTAGTGCATTAAATGAAACTCGAGACCCATCATCTCCCCAAAGACTCCAGCTTTGACTCCAGCTAAGAAACCCAAACTGGGATCTCACATTCCTGTGAAAAAGGCACTCTGGTAAAGAGTACCATGTTTGTCACTCAGTGCAGGTTTGATGAGGCCAAAAACAACATCTTGGGGGGAAAGTTAACACGCCATTGGTGGCTTTATAGATTTGCAGTGGGCTTGACTGAGTTATAGAACATACTTCAGAAACAGGGTGCTAAAAGCGGGTACCCTTGTAGAGAAGCTTTGAGGAGGTTTCTGAGTGGGGAATTGAGGAAGACCTAGTGCACATTCTGGTGGTGTTTGGTTTCACCACATACCGCTTCTTGGTGGATTTGCCTGGAGGGCTTTTAGGTGCTGAAGGTACATGTGCTATCATGCATGGAGAGGTGATTCGGCCTCTTTGACTCTCTGCTGCATTCCAGGCCCGCTCTAATTCACCGTAATGCAACTGCCCCATGCTAGAGGACAACAGCAAACAAGTGGGCCTGGTCCTAATTAGCTGTTCCTCTGAGTGCCTGTGTAAAGCTGTCTCTGTTGTTGTATATATAATGCCCTGGCACTATGCAGCAGAAGGCGCTGCGAGGGTTCGGGCCTCCCTCTGATGTGGTGAGTCGTTGTCGTGGGCAACTGCGTCACCCCCTCTCCTGCCTGCTCACCACAGGCGCCACAGGAACCCTCCCAACCCCCCCAGCTTGGGGTCGACTCTAGGGGAAGAGGGAGCACTTGCTGACAGACCTCTGCAACCAGGTCGCATTCTGAAACACTCCACTTAAACAAGCCTGAGGGCTTGGAGTTGGAAGACTGTGGCTTTCTTGGCTGTCTGATTGGCTTGTGACATACTGGTGCTTAGGAATCAGCTAAGCTAAGACCTAAGTTGTCCCTGTCTGACCTGAGAAGACATCACTTGCTTGGAGGAAAGATTCAGGACATGTTTATTGGGCTTCTGACGTTTGTGTTTATTAGTCTCTTTAGGCAGTTATCGATGCTTGTCACCTACCACATAACCTCAGTTTTTAACCTAACCTAACTTTTGTGGTACAGGGTTTAATTTCATATGGTTTCAGAATGTTCTGCTTGAGTGACACAGTTTTGTGCAAAACGATGCTGTTGTAGCACTTTTCTTCTATAATGTCTTTTTGCCCACACCATCTGACAATGATTGAAGTGCGATTATGTTGATAGTCTGGGACTGGTGCATAAGCAAGTATAGCTGTCAGGGAGATTAGCTTGCTCGTCTAAACACGCAGTCTAATAGGTTTGGCTCTGGCCGTGTTTGGTTGGTGTTTGTGGCAACCTGGAACATCCGCATCTCTGTGGATGATAAAGTTTCATGACCTAACTCAAATGAAATCAAAACAGCCTTCTTAATACCATGCTCAAGCTTTGAACGTTAAAGTGGATCTATGTATCAAGAAGTCGCAGGTTCGAATCCCACCTCTAGCACTACCACCACTGGGTCCCTGAGCAAGACCCTTAACCCTGAGTTGCTCCAGGAGGACTGTCCCTGTAATTAGGAAATGGAAGTCGCTCTGGATAAGAGCGTCTGCTAAATGCTGCAAATAAAAATACAAATAAAAAGTGCAAAAATGCTGACAAATCAGAGCTCTATGGCCAACTAGTTCATGATTTGAATTAATTTTCTTCTGCGAGGAGTGCTTGAAAAAGAAGAAGACTTTTACAATTGAATTATGCTGAAGCTTAGATCTTGTCGTCTGAACGTTTTATTGCATACAGTGCACAAAGGAGATACTACTGTTGTCATCTTTTGCACTGAGGATGCATTTTTTCCCCTATAGATTTCCATGACGCTCAAGAGAATACTCTTCAGGTTTTCATTATTTTCCTATTGTTTATCTCAGAAGATGGATTTCTCAGCTGCTAATTCATGATGGGTTTGGCACTGTTACGCGAACATACTCCCAAGGACAACAATGGTTTGATTTACCGTTAAAGGGTACTATAGTGCAAAGTCTGCGTGTGTATGTGTTGTGTCTGTGTCTAATTAGCTTTACACACTGTTTCTTCTCCTCCATCTGCTAGAGTTTTTATTGGAGAAGGCACACTCTTAAGCCCCGTCGTAGAAAAGCGACTGTTACATCCTTCATCAAGAAATGACACTGGAAGCGTCCAGCATTCGTTCTGATTTATGTATATGTTGAAAGTACAGTGTTTTCTAAGCTCAAAAGACTTTAATCAGAATGCTTAAAGATGCCATCTGTGCCTTATTCTTGCTCTCCACTGAGCCTTTGAGTTCTTCACTCTGTTCAATACAGGATAACGTCATACACTGCCCAGACGTGCTAATTCATTCTCACTTTATCGTGTCATTATTCTTCCTGTCATAAAAGTCCAGAAAATGTCTATATTTCCATTTACTTAAAATGCTTGCCTTTAGCACAGTGCTGTCAATGGCGTGGTGCTCTCAAGGGTATGTCTTCAGCACCTTAAGTTAAGAAAGAGAATTCTACCATATTTTTTAATTCAAAGCTGCCTTATGTTTTTTTTTTAAATTTTATTTATTTACAATAAAGTATAAAATGTACAAATATGCTTCTTTTCACTAGGAAGGTGAATATAATGTAAAATATGGAGTTTTGAACATTTGAGTATAAATGTTCGTGGATACTACCGTTCTTTCAACAGTATTTGACAACTGTAGATATATCTTAAACAGCTCAATAATATAAATGGTATTTTTCATAAATTTCTGTCCTGGGTGTTTTTCTGACTTTAACCCAATGAGCACTGGGTTAGGCTCCAGCAAACCCACTACCAGTCTTTGCTGCTGCTGTGACATCTTGTGAAAAGCGATAGCATTACTTTCTTTAGAGTTTCTCAGGTGTTGACTAGTTATGACCTGCTAACCACAATGCCTTTGGTTTATAGCTGGCAGACGGCACCAGTTCCGCTATTATTAACCTCTCGCCTTCTCGCTCCAGCCTCCATGTATGTATATATGATCTGACCACAACCTGCATTTGAACCTACCCCAACATCCCTTTTCTCAGTCTGTTTTTCACCATCTTTCCTCATTATAGTCATTATACCATGCATATGGCCAGAAATTAAAATAGTATAATCAAGTATAATCAAGTAATATAATGATGGATGAAAGCAAATGTCTTCTGACTTGTATTAAATGATGGTAAAGATGTTGAACAGCTAATTTTATATATATATATATATTATATATATTATATTATATTATATATATATATATATACACTACCTCCTTTGTGCAGCCTTGCATGTATGCATGTTTCAAGTATGATGTATGCATGTCTGTGTTTCAAAATGAAATGACTTTTCCCTTTCCCTCTAGTAGATTTCTTAAACATCAAGCATTAGCAGAGAATTCCTTTTTAATAAAAGGTAAAAGTAGCACCTAGAGCATTCGGTAGACTATTAAAAAAAACAGTTATTAGAAATACATAAAGTAGAATAATTTAAAAAATGTTAATCTTATTATGGCTTACTGCTAACTCTGATATTTAATTCCATGATACTATTGTGGCTGTGCAGTTGTGAACCAAGTCATAAATATATTCAAATTAAATAATAAAAAAAAATTATTCCTTTAAAAGGCTTCCAGAAGATTTCTGTTGACATCAGTTATAAATTGTAATTTCTATCAAAACAAATCCAGTTAAATAAAGTCCATAACCTATTTAATTGGGTAATATACTACTGTTCAAGAATTTTTTATTTTAATTTTATTTTTTTTTATTCTTAAAAGAAAAATAAGTCATTATATTTATTATATAATATTATAATGATTGAATTGTTATTTTATTCAGTTCTAACTCATACAGTGTTTATTGAAATACGATACTAAATATCAGTAGAGGTTTTAAGTTTTTGATTCAATATTTTAAACATGTTTTTGGAACAAAAAAAAACATTAAGCAATACAAATATATTTAACTGATCTATATATATTTTTTGTAGTGTTTCTATGAAACCTGAAGGTGTATGTCCCATTTTGTTCTTTTTTCATCTGTATTCTTTGTAGACATTTTATAAATGCTTTTTGTTCTTTCTGCCACAAAAAAAAAACTGTAACATTTAGACTGCAAATTAAATCAGATGGCAGTGACTTTTGCACAACATGGAATCTGCAGCAAAAGTTATTTTGTATTAATTAAAGTGTATTCTGCAAGAAGTGGATATGTGTATGTGGACATGCACACGTCAGGCTCGTTTTAGGTTTCTGTAATCACATATTGGGACCCATGTTTATGCAGATGAGAGTATTTGCAGTCTTGTATGACCCAAATTTGGAACCACAAGAGAGACTTTGGTCACATGATCTGCTCTCCATAGCATAGCATATTATGGCTTTGCTGGTAGTCTCCATGACTGTTCTTGAGCCAGGCCAACTTTATACTATGCAGGCTTTTAATACAAATGCATGTTTATATCACACACAGTGTCTGCTCCAGCCAAGACTTGGAGGTTTTTCTTTTTGCAAACAAAGATATTTATTTTATTAAAAAATACTCAAACCAGATGATCAAAAATCCCATTTTTTCCCTGACTACAGCCAAAGTAAATAGGGCTGTTAAGAGATCACCATTGTATATCCAGCACAGCCAAATGTCAAGACCAGATGAAGGTGTGTGTTTGAGGTGCATTCAGTAAGTTTTTCACAAATAAGCTAAAGACTTCACATGAGTTCAGGGATGATGCTCTGGTTCTGCTATGTTGTCCTAAGATGGAGAAGGTGGCTTAAATTGCTCATATTGCATCAGTTTGTATTTTGAGAGCCGGTTCCACATGCAACCTTAAAAAAGACATCACAGGGCTGTGTGCTATATGGATTTTTCTTTGTTTAAGTGGTGATGATAATTTAATATTTATAATTATTCCAAAAAAAAAAAACAAAAACCATTTCTTTCACTAAGGTACTAAGGTACAGTGATCGAAGACTATTCAGTGGTGGTTAAAGGAAGGGCTCGGTGTAAATCTGATTTATACTGTTTACCTGGTTTGCTGTCCAAATACAGTTTTTTCTAATTTTTTAATTGACAGTTTTTTTAGTTTAGAAGTGATGGCCAACTGGATAGGCCCCAGGATTGGAAGGTCATGGGTTTGAATCCCAGACCAGTTGTTTGCCCTGAGGTACCCTTGAGCAAGGTACCGTGCCCATCACTGCTCCCCAGACACTGGATAAGGCTTCCCACTGCTGCACAGTGTGTATGCGTTAAATGTCGAGGATGTGTTTTGTTGTGGGTTCACTGCCATGTGTTCAAAATGAGAAATTGTCACTTTCACTTAGAACAGGAGCAGTGAGGCTAATGGTGCTAACAAATACTTAGAAGTCCATTTTCACTGAACCTTTCTGTGTAAATACATCCCCAAAATTTCTCTCAACCTTCTGACATCACATTTCATTCTTAATTAAAGGTGGGAAAGACTTATGGGCATGGCTCTGGATAGTCAGTCAGTCATTTTCTGCCGTCCCAAGCGGGTCGCGGGAGTCCATCCCAGCTCATACAGGGCAAAGGACGGGGGACACACCCTGGACAGGTCACCAGCCCATCGCAGGGAGGAGCTTGACGGGGACAGCACCTTGCTCAAGTGTACCTCAGGGCAACCATTTGGGAAGGGGTTAGAAGCCCCGATCCTCCAATCATGCAGCCAACGCCCTAACCACTAGGCCACCACTGCCCCTGGCTTAGGATACAAATATACAAATCTTCACCACCTTTTTATTCAAAATGGCTATTGCCACAAAAACTGGTTTGCGGTGTTCTGTAAACGTTTTCAACAGAGTCATACTGTGCCACATCCACAAATTTGTACCATCTCACAAAAAGTGATGGATGTGGGTTAAGATAATGTTTAGGAAATATTTTTGAAAAAACGACTAGGGGGACCGTTGACTTCTAGTGTTAGCAATGTTAGCTTGGCAGCTATTAACTAAAGAAACAAAATCTGGACAACCATGTCTGGACTGATCAACTAAATGGGGTTAGTGGGAAACTAGATATTTAAAAACTTAGAGTAATAGAACATTTAATTGATGTTTGTATATCAAACATATTACAGCATGCCAAGTAAAGATTATTGTGTTCATTCAGCTTGGCCAGGGTACCCCTGAAAACTGGTAATGTCAAAATAGAAATGATACGTAGGCCTGTTTATTGATGGATCACAATCATTTAATTAACTCATGACTGACCTATGACGGATGAAATGCGTGGCCAGTCATAAACAACAGTGCACCACTAATACGATGAGTATTGAATTGAATTGGAACGAAACAAAACCAAACAACCATTTAAGGGATATTCATGAACTCTACAGTTTTAATCTGATGTGATTGGTCCTACTTCATATTCCTTGACTCCCAAGCCAGTAGGCATCACAACCACTTAATACTGCTTTATGATGACTGTCAAACACAGAAGCCCATCTTACCATGATGCAGTCATTACGGAATGTAAAAAACTATTGACCCCTTATAAGCAAAGCCTCCAGACATTCCTCAGGGCAAAAAGCATTTCAATGACTTTTCCATTTTCTGTCCTTATAGACAACATCCAGAATAACTTCAGAAGATTGTGGGCAAAAAAAAGCCCAAAATTGTGGTTGCTCATGGTTGAATTTTTGTCCAACTGTGCAATATTATTTAAAGGGACTTTAGTGGGCTTTAGTGAGAAATGCTTCTATCCTTGAGTACCAGCAAGTATATTTTATATTCGTCACCAGTCATTTTTTCTTTTTTCTTATACGCACTGTCGAATTAGTGCAAAGTGAATCTGGAGAAATATACTTTGAGAAAAATCCCTTAAGTGTAATATATACAGTTGCTGACTTTATGCTGCCGGTCCAAACCCCTGTCTCCTACAAACTTAAAGAAATTAGATTGAGTTAAAAAGGCACTGGGAGATAGTGTTTCATGTCTGGAATTCAACCTGTATGCGAGCCCCAAACAATTTTTCACCTACCTCTGTCACAAGCCCTGAGGCCATTTTGGAAATTGTTTGTTTATGTTCTTTAGTGACTTGTCAGTCAAAATGTCTGGAATGTCGGTACAGTATATTCAAAACATTCTTAACATTTAGGGTGTATAGATTTAACTTAAATCCATTTACTAGTGAAGTCTGTGCTGCTTTTCTGTGTTATTCTCCATTTAACTTAACTGCCCTGAAGTTTAAGTCCCTCCTTTAGGTTCGGACAAAATACTTGCTCATCCTCCACTTTTAGAAGAACCGGGACCTTTCGGGATTAAATCCCTTTCATTGTGGTTGTACCTTCAAGAGTACATCTTCAGTAATGGTTATAAGGCTGCATAATTGTAACATATTCCATTGCAGTTGAATGTGCTGCATTGACTCTTTAGATCCTGTCTTGACTCCAGACTCTTCATATTTCTACTTAAATTAAATTATGAAAGGGTACAAATATTCACCATTTGCCAGAGAAACTGAATGTGTTTAAGCAGAATGTTTTCCCTTGGAGGGTAAATCTACATTATTCCTACACTGGGGGACTGAAATGTAACTGGATGGTGCTTTTATCTGTTAAAATGTTTTTATAAAATTTTTAAAATACAAGTGCAAGTCTTAAAAATTATGTTAAACAGAGACATATGTAATTTCTTGAAGAGCTTTCTAAAGTCTGGCTATCCTACTCTGTAAATAACACCACTGTAGCTTACATTCAAAGTCGGCAGAGAAGTCATTAACTACAATGTAGCAAAAAAAAAGTCTATTTGAGTTATTTCATTTTCTTAGTTCAGGGAAAAAAATAGGTCTTAATTAGTCTTAACTTGCACCACAAATGTGGCTGGTCGAAAAATTCTAAAGTCTTCTATTAATGCAGGGCTGAGCAACTCCAGTCCTGGAAGGCTGGTGTCCTGCACAGTTTGGCAGTTGCCTCCTCAAACATACTCACTAAACCAGGTGACTATCATTTGAGTTGAACCAGGTGTTTCTGAATACGGAAATCACCAAATTGTGCAAATAGGGACTGGAGTTGCCCATTCCTGCTTTAAAGCAACTTTACCAAGGTTTCTGTAGAACCAGAAGTGGTAGTTCATTGACATTACACATACCTCTATTTATAAAAGTGTATCCTTTAACTGAGGAATGAAGGTACCAGCCACTTTTAACAAGTTTTGCATGAATTAATTCCTGGATATACTCTGTTTTCCCTCTGACTGCGCCGACCACCATGTATCGACATTAGGCAGTGTGCCCTTCTCATGCCCACGTATTAAGCAATGATGCCAGGACACTGCTGGCACACAAAACCTGGCTCTGCTGTCCTGTCTAGTACAGTATTATTGGCTTGCCCAAGAGAGTGTAGATTGCAAGCAGCCGTGACTACAATGAAATGCTCAATGGAAGGACTCGTTGATAGATTTTATTGAGTGCACACACACACACACACACACGCATGCAGGCGCGCACACACACACACACACACACACACACTGTAATAACAGTGCTATGTTCCAGACAGTCCCAGACACATGGCCCCTCATTATACACATCTACGCCTGTACAATAATAAAAAAAAACTTAATCTAAACACACATGTACATCGGCAATGATGGAAACATTGCTAGCCCCACCATCAAATGTCCCTCTGTCAGGTAAAGAGGGAAGACTCATGGCGGCATTATGAAGAGCTCTATTGAGGCTCTGGGCACAGCCTGGCCTTCTCAGTCTAACTGGCTCTGATTGCAATTTAAGTTCCGCACCATACAGCCAGTCTCATTTACCCAGCATGTCGCCACTGGGTAGACGTGCTGGCTGGCAGTGGAACCCCCCAAAAACCTCTCCGCTCTGAAGGTCCTGCTTGTTCTTTCTTTGTCTCTCTGTGATTGCGGTCTCTGGATGTTCTCCAGTGTTCACTGAAGCATCGCTTGTCTCTATCCTTCATTTGTTCAGGCTTTTGTCTATTTTATTTGAGTATGGTTTCTTTAATTTTCTCCTTCCCTTTTTATTGCATCCCTTGTTTGCCTGATTGTGGAGATTTCCGCCCATCTCAAAAACTATGCTCAGCTTAAAAACTGGGCATAGTGTTCTGGGACCACTCAATGTGTGGGGAACTGGGATTCACATAGATATGCAGAATAGGATGAAGGCCTTAAAACCATGTCTAGATGAAAGGGAAAGTTACTATTTGTCATTGTGAACTCACCACAGCACACAGTGCACCGCAACAAAATCCTTTCTCTGTTTTTAACCCAAACACACAGTGTAGCGGCAGGCAGCCATACATCCAGTGCATGGAGAGCAACTTTGGAGACATTTTACTTGGAGAGGCATTTACTCATCTGGCAGACACTTTTATCCAAGTCAGTTTGTACCTCAGGGTAACCTTCTGGTCTGGGACTCATATCCATGACCTTCTGATTATGGGGCCTAGTCCCTAACCATTATGTTGTCTCTGGGTCACTAGGATACCACAATGTCCTACACCTGGAATGTGAAGTTCTAGCCCTTGAGGAATGGACATTACTATAAGCTGGTGATTTACCACCTCAAACCACCTGCTCCAAAAGAAATTAATAGTGAACTCAAGAAATTGTGGTGGTCTAGGGGTAGGGTACTTGCCTATAGACCTATGGCTCATGAGTCATATTAGGTATTCGAATGCCAGGTTCGAATCCCACCTCTGCTATTATCACCACTGGGTCCCTGAGCAAGACCCTTAACCCTGAGTTGCTCCAGGGGGACTGTCCCTGTAATTAGGACATGTAAGACGCTCTGGATAAGAGCGTCTGCTAAATGCCGTAAATGTAAATGTAAATGAATCTGACCCTCTAGGACCCCTGGTGTGGGTCACTGCCTTACCAAGACCTGATGCCTGATGCAAGACTATGAATGAGCAGTATACCAATTCAGCAAACCTAATGATAACTCACATCTGAGCTAATAAAATACTTTAAAAAGTCACTTTTAAAGGTATTATGGAATTTACGGTGGAATTCCTTTGCTGGCACTCACACACTGGGAACAGTAAGCATGAAAGCATCCTCTGTATTTATTCCATTCAAACACATCAGTAGTGAACACACAATCCATGGGAGCAGGAGCAGTGCAACAACTGCACCCGGGGAGCCATGTTAAGGACAATACCTTGCTGAAGGATACCTCAGGGTAACCTTCTACTACCAGGATTCAAACACACAACCTTCCAATCATGAGGGCCAGTACCACAACTGCACCATGCCTGGAGCCTATGTCTAATATGGGCATCTAAAGCTTGTATAAAACATTATATGTTTTTATAAGATAGGACAATTGTTTCACCGTGTATCTTACAAAGTGGTACTTTCAGTCTTTTCTATCAGACTGAAATCGATTTGTTAGAGTATGACTTTGCAATAAGTATTCACAATCGATGAAGTGTTTAAGGTTCGCAAAAAATATCAAAATGTGACTGGTTCACGATACACCTAAAATATGGTATTGTAACAAGGCCCCTCTGAGGACCTGAAGGGCCATATTAGACTCTTGTCAGTGTATTTACATTGCACTTATAGTCTAAAAATGAGCTGTCAGTTTCTAATTAATGTGATCCCTTACCAGTAGATTGCCCTGAGGTACCCTTGAGCAAGGGACTGTCTCCGTCATTGCTCCCCGGGTGCAATTTTCATAGCTGCACGGTGTTTGCATGGGTTAAAAGCAAACACAATTTCGTTGTGGTTCACTGTGTGCTGTGCTGTGACCTCGCAATGACAAGAATAGTCACTTTCACTTCACTTAAAGCATTAGTGCATTTTCTTAATGACAATGTAATTCAAACACAAGGCAAATGTAAGGTGTGCAAGACAGAAAATGATTAGGCTGCACACTCTTTTTTCACTCTCCTATTTTTTGTGACAATCACAGAAATAAAGGCAATGTCAATGTGTTGCATTGAGAGCATTGCCATTATTTAATCATTTGGCTAACATTGTGCTACACTTGCTACCGAAAGACTCTGAATCGGTCTCCTGACATGAGCATTAGCTTGTGGGTGACCCTGAATAAACATGAAGAATTTCACACACAAGCATAACTACAGTGCATGTGCTAGATCTGCAGTTGTACACCCAAACAAGCAGTTTCTCCCTTAACATAGAGTGTATTCAAAACTTAAGATGTGGGGCCCTCACTTCACACACACCCATTCACAAACACTTGCTGGCACCACTGTGACACGTTGAGTACTTAAACACACGGCCATCAGCCCCGTGTCTGGCCACCATAACACGTGCCACCCTACCATGCGCCTTGACCGCAGAGAAGGAAAAAGTAACAGATTCCAACATTCCTCTCCCACTACTGTTCTCCTCCCTCGTCGCAGCTGAAAAATAACAGGGAAAAGAATGCTGGATTCAGCGTCCCCCTGTAGAACATGCCAGAGTCGTGCTTCTGAAAGCTGGAGCGAGTGTGTGTGGGGGTGGACTGAGTGTGTGTGAGCATGGCGAGAGATGAAGTCTCACATGCACGGTTTCTGGTATGGGCACACAAATCCTGTGCCATGTTGGGTCATCCTGTCTTCCTCTTCCTCACACAATTGGACACACAGACTGACACTTACACACACACACACACACACACACACACACACACACACACACACACACACACACACACACACACACACACACACACACACAGACACACACACACACACACACACACACACCACACCACATTATTCATTCCAGTAGTGTCTCTGCTGAAGGTCAAAGGCAATTGGATAATGTGTTGAGTTAACTATAGCTCTGGACGATGGCTCCCCTGGCTCTCTTT